>CM053417.1:75657294-75731316 GCA_028644305.1 Xerus rutilus | reverse complement strand
CAAAAAAAAAAAAAATGATTGTTTCTTTTGCTGAGAAGAAGCTTTTTAGTTTGAATCCATCCCATTTATTGATTCTTGATTTTACTTCTTGTGCTATAGGAGTCTTGTTAAGGAAGTAAGGTCCTAATCCATCATGATGAAGATTTGGGCCTATTTTTTCTTCTATTAGGTGTTGGGTCTCTGGTCTGATTCCCAGGTCCTTGATCCACTTTGAGTTGAATTTTGTGCATGGTGAGAGATAGGGGTTTAGTTTCATTTCGCTGCATATGGATTTCCAGTTTTCCTAGCACCATTTGTTGAACAGGCTATCTTTTCTCCAGTGTACGTGTTTGGCTCCTTTGTCTAGCATAAGATAACTGTATTTAAGTAGGCTCGTCTCCCTGTCTTCTATTCTATACCATTGGTCTACATGTCTATTTTGGTGCCAGTACCATGCCGTTTTTGTTACTATAGCTTTGTAGTATAAACTGAGGTCTGGTATTGTGATGCCTCCTGCATCACTCTTCTGCTAAGGATTGCTTTGGCAATTCTGTGTTTCTTATTCTCCCAAATGAATTTCATGATTGCCTTTTTTATTTCTATAAGGAATGACGTTGGGATTTTAATTGGAATCACACTGAATCTATATAGCACTTTGGGTAGTATGGCCATTTTGACAATATTGATTCTGCCTATCCAGGAACATGGGAGATTTTTACATCTTCTAAGGTCTTCTTCAATTTCTTTCTTCAATGTCTTGTAGTTTGCATTGTAGAGGGCTTTCACCTCTTTTGTTAAATTGATTCCCAAGTATTTTATTTTTTGAGGCTATTGTGAATGGAGTAGTTTTCCTAATTTATCTTTCAGAGGGTTTATCATTGATGTATAGAAATACAATTGATTTATCGGTGTTGATTTTATATCGTGCTACTTATTCACCAACTTTTTAATTGATGAGTTTTACAACTTTGTTCATTCTTCTTAGTGTATTTGGCACAAGAATCAACTAGTCAGGAAAAATTTATCTTTGCCCAAGATCTTAAGAATGATACTTAAGGGAAGAGAAAATCCTCCATAGTTCTAAAATCACAACTACCAATACTCATTTTTGAAGGACAATGCCCTGAGTACAGGCAAAATAAAGTGGGTTAAGTCATTTGTTTGAAAGCTTTCCATTGTATGAGATGAGCACTTTCATAATTTCGAATTTTAGGTGCATCTGTTAGTATCTTCTAAGTCTTCATTAAGAAAGCACATGCCTGCAATTCCAATGACTCAAGAGGATGTAGCAGGAAGATCACAATTTCAAGGCCAGCCTGAACAAATTTAGTGAGACTCTGCCTCAAATAGTAAATTAAAAGGCTGGGGATGTAACTCAGAGGTAAAGTACTACTGGGTTCAATCCCAATGACACCAAAGAAAAAGATAAGTTTATACTAAAATATACTTTGTTATATATTTCACAATGTGTGTGGTATTTCTAATTTGGGGGAAGGTAGAGCTCTCTATGTAACTTGGGTTTTTGTCCAATGTAACACTTTACCCTTTCTCAGACATGGACCCTGATAGGAATGTCATGAAAAGCAGTTGGTTGCTTGCCTGGTTTAGAAGGGACCTTGACTCTTTGAGAATGGAAGTATAGCACACATACTTGAAATTTGGTAATCCTGCACTAGAATAATTTACCATGATTATTTTGTGATGGCCACAGCACTCAGCATAATGATTCTTTTTCTTCTATAGGCTGTCCAGAAAAAAAATAACCTTACCAAATCAAAAAAAGCCCAGTGTCAATATTCACTAGTAAACATTAAGGTACACAATGGCACATTACTCAGCCTTAAATAATGGAATTATGCCATTTGCAGGTAAATGGATGGAGCCGGAGAGTATTATGCTAAGTGAAATAAGCCAACCCTCCCAAAACAAAAGCTGAACGCTTTCCCTGATAAGTGGATGCTGATCCATAATGGTGGCAGAGATAAAAGGACTTTGGATTGTGCAAAGGAGAGGGAGGGAAGGGAGGGATGTGGGGATGGGAAAGACAGTGGAATGAGATGGACATTATTACCCTATATACATGTGTGATTACACTACTGGTGTGACTCTGCACAATGTTCAGCCAGAGGAATGAAAAGTGATGCTCTATTTGTATACAATTTGTAACAATGCATTCTACTGTCATATATAACTAATAAGAACAAATTAAAATTTTAAAAAGACCCCTTAGTCAATTAGTCTTTTGTGTAATGTTAGTAGCAAAGTATGTTGACTATTTCATTACCTATTTAGTTGGGCTATGGCCCTGGGGAAAACAGAACATTACTTTTTGATTGACTTAAAATATTAGATTCTTACAACTATCCAATCTACAACCAGATTATTAAGAGCATGCCAATTTTTCATTTTGCTCCTATTTTTTGGCTGCTTCTTATTGCTCAGATTGAAATATAAACTCCTGAACTATGGATTTGAAGATACTGCCTTATTCACCCCCACCCGTTTGCTCCTATTTATAACTCCTGCTTACTTTCCTCATGCTTCTTTATGATATATATATATATCTGTGTTGTTTTTATTTTGCATAGAACCATACAATTGAAGGATATCAAGTCTAGGATACTTTCTGAAGTGGAAAATGGTGCAAAAATATTTGTGTGTGTTTTATAGTCTCATACCTATATGTACAGTTTAGATGCTGCATTTCTTTATGTCATGGAGCCCAATCTTCCCGAAAGACAGGATGAAACACATAGTAGGTTCTTTATTAACATAGTTCTTTATGTAACATGTGAAGTAACATTATAACAACACAAGTGAATTTTTTCAAACTAGTATGCTAAGTTCACTCCTGCATATTAAAAGCTCAGTCCTGAATAAAATGAAGCCTGGACTTAAGAACTTTAGGGACTGTACAAACCATTAAAATGAGCATGATCCTTTTAAGATGTATTGGCTAAAAGCAATGATAAAATCCTTCCTTTCCTTTGAAGTTGACTTCATTGGAAAAGCTCTGGAAGCGCATGTGAAATTTTGTGAAATAACAGGAGTATAAAATAAGTAAATTTGTATAAACCATTTAACAGATGACAGTAAAAGAGTAGGAAAATGGTAAAAATTGACCTCTTTAAAACTTTAGCTTGGGCCAAGCATGGTGGCACAGGCCTGTAATCCCAGCAACTCAGGAGAATGAGGCAGGCGGATCACAAATTTGAATCCAGCCTCAGCAACTTGGCAAGATCACATCTCAAAATTTAAAAGAAATGAAAAGGGCTGGGAATGTGGTTAAGCACCTCTGGGTTCAATCCTGAGTACCACATATACACACATACATCACACACATAAAAATTAACTTGAAGATTTCGTATTCATTTTGAAAATTGGAAAATTTTTCACATTCTATGTTTCCTCTACTTAATAGATGATTTAGAGTCCAAGTGTTGTAGTGCCCACTGGTTGATCAAATATGAATCCTGCTATAGGAAAACTTTTTATGAGAACTTGTCCAGGTTGGAAACCATCATAACATACTTGAAGCATAATCAATTATAAAATAACTATATGTGTGTCAGCATATGCTTTAAGCAAATAAAGCAATGGATACAGAGATGGGAGATAAAGTTAAGAAATATTTGACTATGAATGTGGCATATTAATTTTTAAAAAGTAAATTGGTTCTTGGGTTTCCTCATATTTGGGGTAAAAAACATAGCCAAATGTGACTCAGTTCTTTCACGAGGTTTTAGATGAGATTCAAATTATTGGGTAAATGGAGTTTTCTTGTTAGTGAAATAGATGGTTACTGGTATATAAAAATAACACTTTATGCCAAAAATCCAATTTTCCTTAGGAAATAAAATTGCATATAATTAAACTAAAATAGAGAAACTGTAAAAATAAATGTACCTGCAAAATCAAGGAAATTTTTTAGTCCCATTCTTTTTAGAATTCACAAAAAAACCTTGTCTTTCAAAATATTTTTTCAAAATAATTGTCTCAAGAATCCCTGGAATGGGGATTTGTTTGTTTGTTATCAGCAGAAAATACCTACATGGATTTGCTATTTATTTTGAAGATTGTCACTCTTTGTAGCACTAAACATAAACTTCTGGATGCAAGTAAGGTATTAAAAGAATGTTGATTTACACTTAAAATTTTTACACTCCCCAACTTCAATGTGTTCTCTTATCTTTTTTGTGTGTTTGAATTTCATCCCAGTTGTGAAAACTTGCTTAGGTACAAGGAAACAACAATTTTAACTGTATTTTTAAATTACAAAGGTTAAGAGATGAAGGGACATATACTAGATAGACAAAGGTATTTGAGTTATTGCCTCTTTTCCAGCAGGAAACTAGATTGTGGGAGCTGAAAATAAATTCAAGTAGAAGGCTCAACTTTGATGGACTCATCAACAAAATGGGTAACAGGGCTGAAAAAAACCATAGGGAACAGATTGGATGCTCCATTTGTTTCCACACATAAGTGGGGCACAGAGTTTTCAATAGTATCTACACCATCTTCTGGAGATGAAACATTCAACGTTATATACTCATGGTCACTGAAATCTGGTATGACCAACGATGAATTCTTCAGATCATCCAAAAGAAGGTCACTAGAATCTTGAAATTCTTCTTCAAAATCGTTTTTCGGCACCTCTTCTAACAGGGAAAGCAAGGCATGTTTATTGTATTCTACCATCTTCTTCTCTGTGAAGAGACAGTGATTTGTTACATGATTGTTAGAGGACAAAGGGTAAGACAAAATATTATCAAAAGTCTTACACTGCCAGGTGGAGTGGCACACAACTGTAATCCCAGCACTTTGGGAGGCTGAGACAGGAGAATCGCGAGTTCTAAGCCAGCCTTAGCAATGGCGAGGAACTAAGCAACTCAGTGAGACCCTGTCTCTACATAAAACACAAAATAGGGCTGGGGATGTGGCTCAGTGGTCAAATACCCTTGAGTTCAATCCCTGATACCAAAAATTAAAAATTAAAAAAGTCCCACATATAAACAATAAATGAATAAAATAAAGATCTATCAACAAGTAAAAAAAAAA
Source organism: Xerus rutilus (assembly GCA_028644305.1). Classification (NCBI taxonomy): domain Eukaryota; kingdom Metazoa; phylum Chordata; class Mammalia; order Rodentia; family Sciuridae; genus Xerus; species Xerus rutilus. The sequence goes on along the minus strand of CM053417.1, from coordinate 75,726,279 downwards.
ATACTTATTTAAAAAAAAAAAGGCCTGAGGCTGTAGCTCAGTGGCAGAACACTTGCCTAGCATGAGTGAGGCACTGGGTTCGATCCTCAGCACCACATATGAACAATAAATGAATAAAATAAAGATCTATCAACAAGTAAAAAAGTACTTATAAAAAAGTCTTACACTGGGCTGGGGTTGTGGCTCAGCGGTAGAGTGCTCACCTAGCACAGGTGAGTCACTGGATTCGAACCTCAGCACCACATACAAATTAATAAATACAAATAAAGTTATGATAAAAAAGAAAAAAAAGTCTTACACTGCTAAATGCATCATAAAACAGAATGAGAGTAATCCTCCACTCTTCTGAGTTGTACTCTCCAAAATGGCTATTGGAGGGGCACATTATGCAAGAATAATGTACTCTTGCCTATGGAACTAGAACCTAGTATCAGTTTTCCTAATATAACTACTATTTCTAACTTTTTGATGATTCTGTAAGAGAAGAATGTGATGTAATTTTGTCAAAATCTGTTTTGGATTTAGGAATATCATTAATCACTAGAATATAGATCTTTGTAGGATGCCCTTCCTATAAAATCTAAGGCTACTGTGGAGAACTAAGCTTGGTGAAAAACAAGGACCTACTTTCTAAGAAAGAACTTCTTTGGATGTTATGTGAAAAACCCAAATTCATTATAGCACATCCTTTTGAAAATTTTGGTTATGATTTTTGTCTTAAAGCTAGAGACACTATAATACATTTTCACTTAAGTTAACATAGTAGTTTTCAGGGCTCTTTCATATATATCATCTCATTTAATATTCATAAAAAATTATAAATCAAAAAAGAAATTATTATTATCTTAGTTTACACAAGTGTAAACATGGGTTTACAGAGGTTAAATGACTTGCCAAAGGTCATCTAGATAGTAAGTTGTGGGGCTGGACTAAAACATAAATCTGATCCCTCTACAAATAGTCATTTATACCTTTTTTTCCATTGGCTTCAAGTAGACTCATCTTTCCTTCTTCACTGTTCATTAAACTTAGAGTCTAGATAGGGAGAGAAAACACTAGAATTTTTATCCATCAATCATTCTTAGAGATGAAGTTAAATACTTGGTGAAAAAACACTACGTCTTAGGCTGGAGTACATGTGTAGCATATACACTTAGCAACCATGAGGCCCTGGGTTCAATCCTCAGCACCTAAAAAAAAAGCTTCTCTCTTGAGAGATTAATAAAATTGAGGGAAGAATGTTTCCATTTATTTTGCTTTCTAAAGGCTGTAGCTTTCTTTACTAACTGCTCTTTAGACAGAAAGGAGAAAATCAATTCATATTACAGCATGAGCCAATTATGAGATGTAGGTCCAGTTGTCACTAAACTTGAACTAATATTGACCAATATTTATTTGCCCAGACAAAAGTAAACGTGGTAAATATTAGATTTGAACTTGAGTATTTGGACCTGAATGATGAGATTCATCAAATATGCCTAGTATGTCTGGTAGAAAGAAAAAAAAAAAACACTTCTTTCAAGTCATCTTGGCTAAACAATATAACAAGAGTCAATGCCCTAAGGATCTAGCCCCATTACTTATTGGTCAATGACCAAAAAAGAGTTTCATCTGGAGATCTTCTGTAGCTAGAGAAAACAGTTAGGAGAAAGTACAAGGGTTTTATTTATTTTTTTCCTAAAAAAGCAACAGCAACAATAAGATTTCACTAAGCTAAGGGAAAGAGGCCTGTAAGTACACTATTAAAGCAAATTATCTGCTAGGAATTGGGTTTCCTTGAAATTCACAGGAGGTCAAGGAAGAGCTTAATAAAAAATAATTTTAACAAACAGATGCCCTGTTCTTTTTGGGTCCTATTATAATTTCCAGTCGTAATCGTGGCTATTCACTAAATGACTATATCCAATCAAATGCATGATTTCTTACATAGATTAAATTTGGTTACCTATCCAATATTTATAAAGTAGTGCATTTAACATTCAGATATTTATCTATGACATAGTCTAAAATAAAATGCACAGATTCTCCCTTTGTCAAATGTTATCATTAAAATGCCACTCATACCTGGGTGCAGTGGTGAACACCCATAATCCCAGAGGCTAGGGAGGCTGAGGTAGAAGGATCATGAGTTCAAAGGCAGCCTCAGCAAAAGTGAGGCACTAAGCAACTCAGTGAGACCCTGTCTCTAAATAAAATAAAAACAGGGCTGGGAATGTGGCTTAATGGTCAAGTTCCCCTGAGTTTAATCCCCAGTACCAAAAATAAAAATAAAAAAATAATGCCACCCATAGCCCCAGAATTATAACATAAAAGACAGGGAAAGGGGCTGGGGCTGTGGCTCAGTGGTAGAGCGCTTGCTTTGCACACGTGAGTCACTGGGTTCGATCCTCAGCACCACATACAAATAAATAAATAAAATAAAGATATTGCGTCCACCTACTACTAAAAAAAATATTTAAAAAAAAAGACAGGGAAAGGTATCCTAGAAAATGAAGTAATATTTAAGAAATCAAGTATATGGGCAATGTGGTAATGCTAATGTTAATCCAGTTAATGTTAATACACATTTTCTGGATGACAAGTTTCTTAAAATATTTCCTTAGGGTCTGGGGGTGTAGCTCAGTGATAGAGTGCTTGACTAGTTAGTATGCATGAGCACATGAGTTTGATTCCCAGCACCCAAAAATATTCCCTTAATTACTCTCTATAGTCCCCTTGGCCATGAGAGGCAAGTTCTAAAGAAAGTTCTGTCATTCAGCAAGATAACTAAAGTTAACAAAGACAATTGAATGCATAGATCAGTTTTTGATCATATAGACAGGAATAGGGTAAGATTTCTCTTTGCGTAACCAAGAAAAGCAAGAGGTCACTTAGAAGTGCTTTTTTTGGGGAGATGAGGTGTCACTATGTTGTCCAGGCTGACCTTGAACTCCTAGGCTCAAGTGTTGCTCCTGCCTTCTTCACCTCTTGAGTAGCTGGGACGATAGGTGCACGTCACTAGGTATGGCTTGTCAATTCTATCAGTAGCCATTTGCAAATATGTTAACAAAGAAGTTCTACTTCACTAACTGGGTCTCTGGGTTTCTTATATATACATGAAAGTAGTAAAATATTGAAAAACACCAATTTAAACTGGACTTCACTGTAAATAGTCAATATTAAGGCAGATAAGAAAAAGAGAGTAGGGCAGAGAAAGATTACAGATGGCATGCCTTAAGCCATCCTACTTCATTTACTTAACTGTAAAGTTTTTCTGTTAATAATCTACCATGGCAATCTTCATCATCAAAATACAATATAGGGCCGGTCATGGTGGCGCACGCTGTAATCCCAGCACTTTGGGAGACTGAGACTGGAGAATCGTGAGTTCAAAGCCAGCCTCAAAAATGTTGAGGCACTAAGCAACTCAGTGAGACCCTGTCTCTACATAAAACACAAAATGGGTCTGGGGATGTGACTCAGTGGTCGAGTGCCCCTGAGTTCAATCCCTGGTACAAAAAAATTACAATATAGGGACCCGGAACTAGATGGTATATAAAAAGCAATAAAAAGAATAGAAAAATAGATCTTACATCTATTTCTGCCATGACATCCATATTGAATAAAGTTTCAGTTTCATTTGTCATTAAAGTAGGAAGTTCAGAACTGACTGGCTGAAAAGAAAAAAAGAACGAAATATAAACTAGGTGCTCTAAATACAGCAACTTAAATCCTACACTTTAACTTGGGAAAAATATATTTGCACAACAGTGAGGTATAATGTGACAAGAGGAACTTTGAATGTATGAAAAACTATTATTAAAGCATCACAAAATTCTACATAAAGGTATACTTATACTTTCATATACATAATTTTAAAGAGATTGGAACAAGGAAAATCACCACATAATAAAAAATAAATTGTAATATTAGTCTGGGGAAGAAAGGTATAATAACTACTTCAGTTTCTGGTTCAGAAAACCAAGATATAAACACCATATACACTAAATCAATGGAAAAGTCAAGGTTAAGAATTCAAGTATGTTTGAATCCCAGGCCTAACATTACCAGTGCCAATTGTCATACATCATTCTTCTTTTGGAATAATATACTTAAATACAGCAAAGTCTAAAAAATGAATTGATAGTCTTACCTCACTGACATGATCAGCATCACAGTTCAGTTTCTTCCTAGATTGCAAGGACTTAATTTCCACCAGATTTCCTTCAATACCCTGAATATACATTTCATCCCTTAAATGAAAAATAAAGGGGTGGGGAATCAACAAGCTCTGCTGCCAAGCAGGATGAGGTGGATGGAAAAAATGGTAATCTAACTGCCAGGAGACAATCTTTGAGAAAATACCACAAACATAATAAATTGCACAGATTATGGCAGGTCCTTGACCAAGAAACCACAAACCATATGGCATTTTCCAGTTACAGATATTTCACTTCCAGACTATAAAGCCTAATGCTATTCAGAAGATTTCTGTACATAATTCACTAGTTATAACTCATCCAAGGCGGCCCACTTCCAAGTAACATACCAGAGTCTTCAACCTGACGAGGCCTAGAAATGAAGGATGGAAGAAAAACACACTAGTCTTCCCTGGGAAAGCTATGACTCCACAGGATGCCCTTTTGTGAATTTGGTGCCAAACAGGCTGATAAATCACTGTTCCCCATCAAAAAAAATGAAATGCAAGACACCACAACAATGTAGCTAGCTAATTCAAATGACCTCTAGGGTTTTCCATTTATGAGACTCTATATACACCAAACTTAGCTTTTGAAATGATTGTATTACTCCAGTAAATAGCACTCAGCCTGAATCTCATCAATAGAGGAAGTGGGATGGACACATGTTACCAGTTGTCAGTGAGCAAAAAAATGCATATTTTGAATTTGCCCTTTGGTATAGCTCTTGACTTCATTTTGTGGTGACAATCATCAGGAAAATCAGGTGTTCTGAGGACCATATGTTGTATTATTATCAATTATTACTATTTAACCTGACATCAAGAGTCCAAAATGCCACTAAATTCTTTGATTTTCCTATTATTTTTGTAATCTATTAGAACTTAAAGCTTCACTTTGGTGGCCAACTTAGGCAAGGTTAAAGCAACTCAGAATAATCATCTCAATCAACAACTGCCATACCAGTTAATGTTCTGAAAACATCCCGTGCCATAAAAATGTAGATTATTTAATTAGTTAGAGAAGTTTCCTCTGACATAGGTTCAAGGGTCTGCAGTGGAGTTTTGGATCATGCTGAGAAAACTTACAGGGCCCCTTTTTGGGTGTTCTTAGGAAGCTATATATGTGAAAAGTTTTACCAAGGTCCACACATGACCGTCTTTCTGGGGTCGGACAATAAATGAGGGAAAGTAGCAGGGAATAATACAAATATAAGATGGTACAGCATGTAAACAGACTAATGTAAGCATTGCTGATGAAGGTGAAACTCAGGCTGACATCCCTCCTCCAAAAGCCACTCAGAGTTGTCATGGGTAGTGATCTGCTGACATCAGTGCCTCTGTGGCTCTAATTTAGTAGTATTTCTGCTGAAGCACACACAACCTCTTAGTTTCAGGAAATGAAGACATCTTGTTTTCTGTTTTTTTTTTCTTTTAGTTCTGTTCCAAGCAAGAGGTTTTACCCTACTTTCAGAGATCATTTTGGATATAAAATAAAGAGAGGATTTTATACTACCAATGTTTGGCTCTCATTTTAAGAAGACCACAGAGGGTGAAACAACAAATATATTACCAAAAGGTTCATCTGCAGTATATAAGAAACACAGAGAATATTGAGAGTGGAGGTGCCTAAGGAAAATGTTTCCTTAATTATATCTCATACCCCTCACCATAATATCATGCTTTGGATAAACAGGTAATTTTTAACCTCAGAAAAAGAACATACGTGTGAAAATCAATATCCAAATTTCCTCAGAAACACAAGTCCTGCATCAGTGCTAAGTCCCAGGATAAGGTGTTGATCCTAATTTAGTTTTCCCCTTAAAAACGTCTGATTGGTTTAAGTTGCAAAATGAGAGAAGACTCAACTCACTATTTGACGGTGTAATCACAGATATAGCAAAGAATTATGCTACTGCTCAGCTAGATTTGGGGGTCACTAGTTATATACTTAGATTTTCAAGTCCTTATCAACATTCTAAATGTTTCTGGGCTTCACAGAAAGGAAAGGGAAAGAGCAGGGGTGGAGGTACTCTTCAAAGACTCTATAAGCTATTATTATATCCCTGATTTTCTTTAGCTCCATCCAAAGTGTTCTCCAGACTATAAAAAATTTAAAAAAAAACATGTAAAGGACCTCCTACGTTAAAGAAGAATGATATTGTATACCTGTCCATTATAGTGTTACATTGACTGTCTGATTTGTCTTCAGTAAAGATTGAATCATTATCCTCAGAAGGAGAAGGCATGAACTCCAAAGAAATATCTTCAGTTTCCTCTCCTAAGTATTCTTCAGTCATTAGTTCTTCAAAATCGGGTATGGATGAATACATATCAACATCTGATGAATCTTCATTCATAGGTATATCATGAATAGACATTTTAAGGTCCTCTCTGAGAAATAACACAAGAACATATTAATCAAGCATGAAGTTAGAGCTCAAATATATGGGCTGTTGCAATTCCATCAGTTATATAATATCAGCAGATTTGCAATATTCAGATCAAATAATTTATAATATACAATGAAGCTCTACTTTCATTTCATTTACATATCATATAATCCTATGTCCATGCCAACTGACCAGCCAATTGTTCCATCAACTTAACTTAATGAAAAAATAGTTATCAAACCCAGAATGGTTATAATAAAAATGGCAGAAAATAACAAGCGAAGGTGAAAGTACATAAATATAGGATTCTCCACATATTGTTGGTGGAAATATAGCTGAAATGGTATAGCCACTTTGGTAAAAAATAGTTTGGAAATTTATTAAGAAGTTAAACATGCTGAACATGGTGGCTCACACCTGTAATCCCAGCAACTTGGGAGGCTAAGCTATGAAGATCACTAGTCCAAGGACAGCTTCAGCAGTTTACTGAAGCTCTGAGCAACTTAGTGTGACCTTGTCTCAAAATTTTACGAAATTAAAAATGCTTGGGGAGCTGGGAGCAGTGGTGCATGCCTGTAATCCCAACTACTCCGTAGGCTAAGGCAGGAGAATTCCAAGTTCAATCCCAGCCTCAGCAACTTAGCAAGGCCCTAAGCAACTCAACGTGACCTCCTCTCTAGCAAAATATAAAAAAGGGCTGGAGATGTGGTTCAGTGGTTAAGTAACCCAGGGTTCAATTCCTGATACCAAAAAAAAATAATAATAATAGAAATAATTTTCCATTCAATTCCATTAGTTTCCAGCAATTTCATTTTTAGTTATCTACCCAAGAGAAATACGAACATAAATATTCTTCTGTGAATGTTCATTATTCATAATAGCTCCCAAATGGAAAATACCCAAAGTGTCAATTAACTGATAAATAGGTTAAAAAAAAAATCTGTGGCATACTCATAACATGGAATATTATTTATCAAGAAAAAGAATTAGAGTACTGATCCATGATATAATATGAATGAACCTTGAAAACATTATGCTAAGTGAAATAAGCCAGACATAATAGACCATTTATTCTATCATTCTATTGATATGTAATATCAAAAGTAACCAAATTAAGAGGCAGAGAGTAGGTTAGTAAATGGGCATGAAAGATTTCATTGGGGTGATAAAAATGCTCTAATATAGGATAATGATGATAGTTTAACAACTCAGTAAATTCAATACAAATTGAACAGCAAAAATTAAAATGAAGCCAGGCGTGGTGGCTCAAGTCTGTAATCCCAGCACTTAGGGAGGCTGAGACAGGAGAATCACGAGTTCCAAGCCAGCCTTAGCAATGGCGAGGTGCTAAGCAACTCAGTGAGACTCTGTCTCTACACAAAACACAAAATAGGGCTGGGGATGTGGCTCAGTGGTCGAGTGCCCCTGAGTTCAATCCCCAGTACCAAAAAAAAATTAAAATGAACCAATTTTATGACAAATTATATCTCCACAAAACTGTTTAGCTATGCCTATATAAATCTCAGCTATATATTCCTGCATGTATGGAACTATCATACATAACAAGTATCCATATCTATCCATTTATCATTTAGAGAAGCTATATAGCATGTTGCAAATCAGAGCAATGGAATGGCTCTGTGAGGATCAGTAGTCAAAGCTCACAGCCCAAGTTTCCTTTCTATTATGTAAGCACTAAACTCTGGCATCTCAATTTTGACTTGGAAAGAAGTAGAATGGGACAACTACTTGCTTATCAATAAAGGAGGAAATATAAAAAGATAAATGATTTTTTGCCGGGTGCGGTGGCTCACGCTTGTAATCCCAGCACTTAGGGAGGCTGAGACAGGAGAATCGTGAGTTCAAAGCCAGCCTCAGCAATGGCGAGGCGCTAAGCAACTCAGTGAGACCCTGTCTCTACATAAAACACAAAATAGGGCTGGGGATGTGGCTCAGGGGTCGAGTGCCCCTGAGTTCAATCCCTGGTACCAAAAAAAAAAAAAAAGATAAATGATTTTTGTATTGTTTCTCATATTATGTAACAAATTATATAGGCTTATGTCAGGGTTCTTCAAAGAAGGATAAAAAAGCTAACCTATGACAGGTTGATTTTATCATAGGATTAAATGTTTGTTTCCAATAGAACAATTAAGTTGCTAGGTTACCATGATTTTCTATATTTTCTTAACATAATATTTTTAAACACTATCAAATATCTGTGATTGTGTAGCTTCCCTGAAACTTGAATTTTAATTAGCATCTAAGGTTCTTTGTGCACAGGTTCAAATATCATTCATCACAATTCTAACATTCTAGATATCATAAAGTCCCAGATCCACTGATTTCTCTCTCTCTTTGCTCTCTTTAAGAAAGCTTGTGTGGTATACTCTGTTTTTTAAGATGTACCTATTGTCAGCACTCTGCACCTTTTCTGACTTGTTGGGATTACAGGTGTGTGCCACTGTGCCTGGCCCACTAGAATTTTTAACTGTATATTGCTGACATGTAACAAAAGTTCGATCATATATACATATATGTTTTAGTCAGTTTTTCTGCCACTGTGACCAAAAGAACTGACAAGAACACTTTTAGAGCAGGAAAAATTTATTTGGTGCTCACAATTTTAGAGGGCTCAGTCCACAGAAGGCCAACTCCACAGCTCTGGGCTTAAGGTGAGGCAAATCATCATGATGGAAGAATATGGAGGAGGAAAGCAGTTAAGGACACGGCAATCAGGAAGCAGAGAGAGAGAGCTCTGCTCATCAGAGACAAAATATAAACCCCAAAGCCATGCCCCTAGTGACCAGTCTCCTCCAGCTACACCCTACTTGCCTTCAGTTACCACCTAGTTAATCCCTATCAGTGGATTAATTCACTGATTAGTTTACAACTGTCATAATTAAATGTTTCAACTACTGAACCTTTTTGTATTTTCTCAAACATGAACTTTTAGGTGACACCTCATATCTAAGCCATGACAATATATAAATATCTTACATTAAGCAATTTATATTTTAATACCTTATTTCTTCAAAAATGAGTATACATATTTCAAAAATATGTATACATATTTCAAAGGGCCATTTATCACTTCCCTATTCTGTTGTAATAAAATACAGGTCAAACTGTTTTAAAAGTATGTTTTGGTAGTCATAAAGAAGGCTGGACAAGAATATGGATGGCAGCAGGGTACATTGGTGCATACCTATAATCCCAGTGGCTCGGGAGGTTGAGGCAGGAAGATCATGAGTTCAAAGCCAGCCTTAGACACTTAGTGAGGCCCTAAGCAATTTAGTGAGATACTGTCTCAAAATAAAACATTAAAAAGGTCTGGGGATATTGCTCAGTGGTTAAGCCTCCTGGGGTTCAATGCCTGAATATGGATAGCAGTACCATTAACACTAAGGAAGGACACAAATGTATAATAACAAGGTATCAGTTGTATTATTTTAGGAATTGGAGGAAAATATCATTTGTTCATTCAACAACCAAATATATCCCATGATATATATATACCTGTAGACTATATTATAATTCATTACCAACAAGACTATAATATAATACATTACCCACAAGATTGCTTACCCATCATCTCCAATTGCCTGGTCCATACATGAAACTAAAGTTTTAGATTCATCTTTCAAAGTAGGTATGACACTATCAAGGAGATTTTTATATTTTTCTTCAATAAGTGTGTAACCATTTTGCAATATCTGCATCTAAACAGAAGGGTAAGAGGAAATGAGAGTTGATGACATACTTATGTATATATCTGGTCTTTCTCAGATCATATTCTATGTGATTCTCATAGAGAACACTTAACAATGGTATGAGAAATAATAACAAGAACTGAAAGTTTAACTAACAGTAAATGCTCTTTTTTTACCCATCCACCACCATCATCTTATTTCAGAATCTTACAGCTTCTTGCTTCTTCTCCTCTGGAATATGGAAATATTGATGAGCACATTTGGAAGCTGAAGCTCCAGATTTAAGTGGTAATGACCTGCAACAAGATTCACATCTCATTGTTATAAGCTATCTTAATGTTGCATGGTCAGCAAAAGTGTTGTATAGAACCTAAATTTTAATTATCTTTTGTCAGAATGATTCCCATGAGACATGTTTTAGCATCTCAGCAACAATGTGGGCAAAGAAAAGGACCCGCCACATTTAAATGAAAGGCAGCTTAGAAAAATTAGCAACCATTTGGAATATTACCACTGTATGTGATCCTCCTTCTAAGTGTCAACATTAAGGCATCCTAAGAGCTTAGTTTTTTTAAGTATGCATTGGGTCAGCTAAAATTAAAATAAAAGGGTTAAAGGGAAAACCAGATTGTTTGGAGTGATGCCTGATTCCAGAGCTGGGAAAAGCAAAGTATAAATCAAGCCTAGAACATGTTATTCTGTAAAAAGCAAAAATGTTCAAAGCAACAATATATCTATTAATAGACATATTCTGATAAAGATTATAATCCTTAGCCAGACACGGTGGCATGAGCCTGTAATCTCAGCACTTTGAGAGGCTGAGACAAGAGAATCACGAGTTCAAAGCCAGCCTCAGCAACGGCGAGGTGCTAAGCAACTCAGTGAGACCCTGTCTCTACATAAAACACAAAATAGGGCTGGGGATGTGGCTCAGTGGACAAGTACCCCTGAGTTCAATCCCCAATAACAAAAAAAAGATTATCATCCTTTAGTAAAATGAGAATCCATAATTCCATGTTGATATAAATAAATGAATAACCAAGAAAGTAGAAAAAGTTCTCCCTTATAGTAGAATGTAAACTAAAAATGTAGAGGAATAATGTAATTAGAAGAATCACCATTGTACAAACAGCATGCCTATAATCCCAGCTACGCAGGAGGCTGAGGCAGAAGAATTCCAAGTTCAAGGACAACCTAGGCAATTTATCAAGATCCTGTCTCAACATAAAATAAAAACGGGTTGGCAGAGATGGGTGTAGCTCTATGGTAAATCATCACTGGATTCAAGGCTAAATCTAATGGATACAATTTTGAAAAGAGTGTGTATATAAATTCAAAGTATCTCCCTACAAGTTACTAAGTGGAAAATAGTAACTTGCAAGTAGAGAAACGGGGGCGAGGTGGGGGCACCACTTGAATTCAAATGATGAAAGCTAACATCACAAACAATGACAGAAACTGACATCAGTTGTCTCTGACATGATATACCAAGAACACTGAATCACTTCTTGATATTACTGCCAAAAACCATAATTAGATTCCACCCATGACCCCAGAGCAAAACCAACATGATGGACATTCTACAAAAATTACTGGCCTGTACTCTTAAAAAATGTGGAAGTCCATCAGGCATGATGGTGCATGCCTGTAATCCCAGTGACTTGAGAGGCTGAAGCAAGAGGATCGTAAGTTCAAGACCGGTTTCAACAACTTAGCAAGACCATGTCTTAAAATAAAATAAAAAGGACTGGGGATATAGTTCTGTGGTAAAGCACTCCTGGGTTCAATCCCCAGTAAAAGAAAAAAATACCCCGACAAAAAGCAAATAAACAAAAAGTAATCATTATTCTTAGGAAATACACATGAAAACTTAGGAATAATGGACACTATCTTTTTTGGGTTTTTTGGTACTGAAGATTGAACTTAGGGGTACTTGACCACTGAGCCACATCCTCAGCCCTATTTTGTGTTTTATTTAGAGACAGAGTCTCACTGAGTTGCTTAGCACCTCGCCATTGCTGAGGATGGTTTTGAACGTGTGATTCTCCTGACAGCCTCTCAAAGTGCGGGAATTACAGGTATGCGCCACTGTGCCTGGCTGACACTATAACTATATCTTGAATTTACTTTCAAATGGTTCAGAAAAAAGTGTGCCTATTTGTCTCTGTGTGTAAGGAGAGGGAAGGAGAGAGAATAAATGATAATACCAAATGTCAACTTGGAGAATCTGGATAAAAGCTCTATGAGAGTCCCTTGTAGTATTTGCATCAATTTTCTATCAACTTTCATTATATTGAAATTAAAGGTTATCCAAAAATTTGATAACACAAAATGTTATGAAATGGTTACAAAAAAAGTGTGAAGGAGGGCACATTCAAATGTGAAGCAAAGCTCTGGAGTCAATGACTCCTACTACATAGGTTTGAAATACAGCTCTATCGTGTATTAACTATGTGACTTTAGATAAAGTAGTTTAATTTGCCATGACTTAATTCTCGTATCTGTGAAATGGGTGTAATATTAGAGCCCATCCACTAGAACTTTTATAATAATTAATTGAGATATTCTATGTAATACTCTTAGCACACTGTAAATACTCAATAAATATCAGCTATTGTCTACTGGTTCAAAATAGCTTAATGAAATCTGAGTAGTCAAGCTAATAACATGACTTTAAGCCTTAGATACAACTAGATGGCATATCACAAGGGAATATTTCACAATTATATAGTCTGTCTTCCAAGGACTTACACAAAAATCTTATAATTTTAGGTTGCAAAAGACCAGTTAAGATTGAGCTAGGAACTCCTGATCATATCAAAAATCAGAAGTAAAATGGTTTTGCTCTTTCTGGCCAGAATAATCCTTTGTGTGAACAACCTCTATGCAAGTTCTATGACTCCTTAACAAAGTAGAGCTGAGGAGCACTTTCCAATCTATTACAGAAGAATCCCAGGAGAGATGTTAAGAAGGAATTCTGGGGCTAGTGGTATAGTTCAACAGTAGAGCATGTGCTTAGCTCATGTGAGGCCCTGGGTTTGATCTCCAGCACCAAATACATACATATTTATATATGTACATAATAAAATGAACATTTTTTATTTAAAGTAGGATCCAGTTCCATCTGGCTCCTTAGAGCTCACAAGAAGGCTTAGAATGACTAGCACTTAGTAGGCCCACATTATTCTCAAAAAGAAGACAGAAAGAATCAACATATAACCAAGATCCAGCAACTAGGAAACACCTATCATATCATGTCATGGCAAGTTAGTCTGTTGTCAAATGTGAAAAAAGGAAAACCAAAATACACTGAACTGATGATATATTTGGCTTTTGTTGGTAGGTATTTTTTTATCCTGATATCACACACACACACACACACACAATTTGTACATGCTAAATTATATGATGTACAAAAGTCAGAATGAGCTTAGAAAAAGAAAAATCATAAGACATGAGAATAAATAAGCTTTCTGTATCCCAAGAAAATAGCTGGAGTCAATAAATTCACCTTTTTCTATCTGTGTTTACCATGTAGTTGCCACTTATCAAATTCAACATAAACTGGAGAATCTGAAAAAAATCATAGAGAATATTTAATTATGACATCATCTTCAATATTTTAGGAAATAAATAGGTAAAGAGGAAGGTAGAGATACCACTAAGCACAACTAAAATTAATATTTTAATTGTGATTTAATTAATATTTACTTTAAAAGATCAAACTGCTACCTGTGTTAAAAGCTGCTGTTGCTTGCCATACTTCTTTCTTAGCTCTGTCACTTCAAGCCAAAGTGCTGCATATTCCCTGCAACATCAACAGATTTCTCAATGAAGCAGGACAGAAATGTTTCTGTAGAATTTTGAATATATATCAAATAATACATTGAGTTGTCTGAGTTAATAGTATTTTAAATGTTCTTCATGAAGATGCCTCCCACCATTGTCCTGCCTGAATATTTCAGGCTTAAAATTTAACATTTTTCAATCTTTGTAAGTGAATTAGTCCACATGGATACCACACTAATTTTTCCTTTTTTGTTATGTGGTGCTAGGGACCAAACTCAGGGACTTGTACATTCTAGTCATATGCTCTACTACTAATCTCTATAACACACACTATTTTTTTGAGAGCAAAGACTACCTTAATACTCTTCTAAACAGGATACTCTGAGAATCATTGCAAATCCAGATACTTCTAATGTAAGTTCATTACTAACAATTACAGGATTAGGAATAGAAAAATATTTCATAAAAGTTTGAAAGAACACATAAAACTCTAGAGTGGTGGATTTATGCCAAACTAACACATTTATACTTTCACTGAATGGTATGACAAGAGAAACTTTGTACCAGACTAAGAGACTAAATTTCCTATACAGAATGAGTTTTAAATGTGATCTAACATAATCCAAATTCCACAATGGGAAAGTATCACAAATTTTTGGCCAGAAGAAACCTCAGAAGGCCATCTAGTTCACTATTGCCCAATATTTTCTGGTCTGTTTTACCTATTAAACCAGCCAGAACCCACTGCAGCATCATCAACCACATGATGTATCTGTAGGTTATGGTTAGCATTTAACAACAGGCTGATATCCAGAATTAATATGAAAGGTTGGCTCATGGTCAATGTCAATGAAAATCTGGGCTTATATTCAATGTTGATGAAAAAGCAAGAAAACTACTTCTATTCTCCTTGCTCCCTCTATCTTTTCTCCCTTAATGAATATGAAAAGTTTAATTTACTAAGTCAGTTACAAAAGACTGAATCATGAAATTAAAGGTATATTTGAATTTCACTGAAAGATTTGGAAAGGAGTTCAAGTTTGATTTGAATACTGATGAACACTTACTGGAAAATATTCACATACATCTCTAAGAAAAAAATAGGTTACAATTGTTTCTCACAGGTATTATGACTGCTTAAACATTTAAATTTTCTCTTTGAACACTATTTTTTGAACAAAGATCCTAAGGTTAGAGTCGATCACTGCATGCTGTATTTTGCATGTGGTAGCACCTCAGAAAGCATTTGAATATATCTTAAAGTATTCATTTCACAGAAAAAGTTAAAAAGAGTCCAAGGAAAGAATTAGCCAGGAATTTAGGTCAGGTTACTTAAATACAGAACCTACATATTTAATATATTTTTTCTGTTTTCTACTGTCAAATGAAAATTGCTGTCTGCTATACTACTCATACCTACACAATTGTTTTAGATGTTAATAGTTTTATTTCTGATTTATACAGTGGTCTTCTAGTCACCAGAATTACATGATCTGAGCCACTGGCACATTAGAAGCAGTCTAAACAGTAAAGCATTTGATTCAGTGCTGTGGTTTAACTTGAAAGAAACCTCATTAAAGTGCCATGGAAAAAAAGAGTTCAGTTTCTCAACTCAGAAACATCAACCTTTAAACCTTGGAAATAGACATTGGAAATCTTGATAAACACCAACTTTTTCAGTTCTGCAAATTTGGCATCCATGTTGCTCTGCTTGTCCATCATATCCCGCACTTCACTCCTCATTCTCTGCAACTCATCAGGGTAGAATTTGACATTCTCAATTTTCATTGTTGGCATCTAAAATGAAAACACAGTACAGTTGGGCTGGTTAGAATTTTCACATACAATCAACTCTCCATTATGAGCACTAATGGAAGGGAGAAGAGGTATGATTAATCTAAAACAGTAGAATAAATTATATAAATATGCCTTTTTTATAGCACTGAGTAAACTATCCCTCATATTACAGTTATTACATACACTATCATCTCTCCCACTAATTGAAAGATAGTCTCCTATCATTTTCACCAATACCTAGAACAATACCTTACACATAGTCGACCTTTAATAAATGTTTCCTAAAATCAGCATACATTTTGAGTAAAATTTACACATTAACAACAGTGCAAATATGGGTAAATCACAGTTTCTATCCCTAAAGAATTGAAAAAAGCCTACAGAGAGAATAAAGTATATATTATAGCAAAACAGAAAATCTAAAAGACAATTATACATGACTTTGACACACAGCGAAGTATATTAATTTGATATGCACCCTCATAAATATATTTCATTATATTTTGGTTTTAGCTCTAACATTCACCTACTTATTTCCTGTTCGGAGCTATTATGATCAGTGTTGGAGAGGGGCTTTATTTTTGGATAATCTACAATGTAGTTAATTCTCAGAAACAATCCAAGTTAGAATATAGATTCATTTTATAGGCCTGATGGGATAAGAGCATACTGCTGTAGATATTTTATAAAATGAAGCACCATACTAAGAAGGCTTTACAAAAATTTAATGCAGAATAATGTCTATAATAATAATGTTGTAATTATTTCCACAGGTGGTGACTGAGCAAGTGTTAATGATTTAGATCTCTACTGTTGGGAGTATGCCCATAAGGTGAATTATCACCATATTTATTAGATCTTTAAAAAGTCTCACTCTTTAATTATCTCATATTATATGCACAATAAAAGTTTTTAATCAAACATTCAATAGAGATGAGAAGTAACAAAAACAAAACTTTAACAGAATAAATCAACACATCATGTTATCAATTTCTCTAAAACGAATCTTTTTATCATGCTGCTACTATGAGTGATACTGGCTTCTAGCAAACAAGAAACTAGAGATTCTAGGACCCTTAAGGTGAAATTGTGGAACTCTGAACAAAAGCTTCCAGCATATTTTTACCTGCTGTAAAGTTGTCTAAGGACTGAGCTGATCTATCAAATATCACTTATGTAAATTTAACAGAACAGGAGAGTGGCATGGTGGCACATGCCCATAATCCCAGTTACTTGGGAGGCCAAAGAAGGATGATCACAAGTCCAAGGCAAGCCTCAGCAATTTAGCAAGGCCCTAAGCAACTTAGTGAGACTCTGTTAAGATAAAAAGGGCTAGGGATGTTGCTCAAAAGTAAAGTGCCTCTGGGGCTGGGATTGTGGCTCAGTGGTAGCGTGCTCGCCTAACATGCGTGAGGCACTGGGTTCGATCCTCAGCACCACGTAAAAATAAAATAAAGATATTCTGTCCACCTACAACTAAAAAATAAATATTTAAAAAAAAAAGTAAAGTGCCTCTGGATTTAATCCCCACTACCAAAAATCATTTTAATTAAAAATTAACTAAATATTTTAAAAAATAAAAAGAGAAAGTTAGATGTTTAAATATAAAAATAATGGCTATCTAGGAAAAGTAGTATTCAATAAATGGCAAATGAGTAACATAGATATTAAATTGTATCAAGATTCAGAAGAAGGTGCAATTATATTTGGAGTGAAACAGACACTTCTTTTCATTCTGTAATAAATGAAGAAATTGCTTGTCAACTGTGTAGGCCATAACCTGGTCATCTCCTCTGAGGGCGTATGTATCATTTCCCAAATATTCACTAAACCAATGAACTCAAAAGCTAACAAGTATACTTAGTACTAGAAAAAAACATTTGAAGTTTTTGTTTACTTCCATAAGAAATTAAAATAAGCCAGGTATGGAGCTGCATGCCTGTAATACCAGTAGCTTGGGAGGCTGAGGCAGGAGGAAGTGACCTCAAAGCCAACATCAACAACTTAGCAAGGCATTAAGCAACTCAGTGAGACCCTGTCTCTAAATAAAATACAAAATAAGGCTGGGGATATGGCTCAGTGGTTGAGTGCTCCTGAGTTTAATCACTAGTACCAAAAAAAAAAGAGAGAGAGAGAGAGAGAGAGCTGGGCAAAGTGGTGCACGTCTGTAATCCCAGCACTCAGGGAGGCTGAGACAGGAGAATCGCGAGTTCAAAGCTAGCCTCAACAACTGTGAGGGGCTAAGCAATTCAACGAGACTCTGTCTCTACATAAAACACAAAACAGGGCTGAGGATGTGGCTCAGTGATCGAGTACCCTTGAGTTCAATCCCCGGTGCCAAAAACAAAGAAAAAAAAGTGCTCTGTAGACTCATGGATATCTACAAAGGAATCCTTTTTCAATTGATAGAATACTGATTCATCTTTTTTGTTTGTACGAAGGATTGAACTCAGGGACACTTTACCACTGAGCCATATTCCCACCCTTTTTATTGTTTATTTTGAGACATGATCTCACTAAGTTGCTGACGGTCTCACTGAAAGGCTGAGGCCAGTCTTGAATTTGCAATCTTCTTGCCTCAGCCTTCTGAGATGCTGGGATTATAGGCGAGTGCCACAGTGCCCAGCTGATTCATCTTAATTTAGCTTCGTTCTTCATTCTTCTACCTCACAGAATGGGAAGGTCATTCCAAGGTCATTACATCTAAGATGGAAACCGTGATGCTTTGCTATTATGAAAAAAGTATTATGAACCAAGTTTGGTCTATTTCAGTGTTTCCTTAGTTTCTTAAAATGTTTTTGAAACCCAAAGAGATTTTGTTTATATGGCTTATATTTCTCAATATTTGATAAAAGCCGGGCGCAGTGGCTCAAGCCTGTAATCCCAGCACTTAGGGAGGCTGAGACAGGAGAATCGCGAGTTCAAAGCCAGCCTCAGCAATGGCGAGGTGCTAAGCAACTCAGTGAGACCCTGTCTCTACATAAAACACAAAATAGAGCTGGGGATGTGGCTCAGTTGTCGAGTACCCCTGAGTTCAATCCCCAGTACCAAAAAAAAAATTTGATAAAATTTTAAATATTTATTAATTTCTTTAAAAGTTACAATAAATTTGAGCACAGTGGTACACACCTGTAATCCCAGTGGCTTGGGAAGCTCAGACAGGTGGATCATAAATTCAAGGCCAGCCTCAGTACATTAATAAGGATGTAAGCAACTTAGTGAAACTCTGTCTCAAAGGAGTGGGGGGATTGGGGAGGTAGCTCAATGGTAAAGTGCCCCTGGGTTAAATCCCTAGTATCATAAAAAAATAAAAATAAGCTGGGTGCGGTGGTGCGCATCTGTAATCCCAGCACTTTGGGAGGCTGAGACAAGACAATCACGAGTTCAAAGCCAGCCTCAGCAACAGTGAGGTGCTAAGCAACTCAGTGAGAACTTGTCTCTACATAAAACACAAAATAGGGCTGAGGATGTGGCTCAGTGGTCGAGTGCCCCTGAGTTCAATCTCCAGTACCAAAAAAAAATTAAAATAATATGCACATTATGTATTAACATTAGAGTGATGATGCAATCAGACATCACGTATCCTTGGCGATATTCCACTATACTAATGAAAGAATAAAGAGTGAAAAAGCCAAAATATCTTGGTATTATTATGAAAATAGTTTCAATCTCACAGGTCTCCCAATATTGTCTCAAGACATCTAGGGTGTTTGTAGATCATATAATGAGGACCACTAATCTAACTGATAATCCAAATCTTCCTGGTTTTGTTTTTGGTCTTAAAATTCCAGTACATTGATGTCATCTACACATGAGGTTCATGCAAATTATCAACATGAATAGACATCTCGT
This sequence comes from Xerus rutilus, assembly GCA_028644305.1. Taxonomy (NCBI): domain Eukaryota; kingdom Metazoa; phylum Chordata; class Mammalia; order Rodentia; family Sciuridae; genus Xerus; species Xerus rutilus. Next base: position 75,706,561 of record CM053417.1, on the reverse strand, counting down.
GAGTGGAAAACTGGGTTACTATTTTGCCTTGACTAATAAGTAGCTCTGGGAGTAAGTAAGCTAGTTCAGCAGTTATCTTGTTCATTAGGAAAAACATAAAAATAATTATTACTTTATAATTTATCCTAGTCTCTTCTGCTTTGCTAAAATGTTATATTCCCATCTGCATGGCAAAAAGATGAAATGGCAATAAAATATACCAAGGAAGCATACTAATACATCTTTAGATCAATTGATATCTAAAGTTCATCTTTCTAGAGAGCTAGAAAAAGTATCTAGCAAAAAGAATTTCCAGTTGCCAAATTCCAGCAACTTGACCATTAAGACTTAAAAAAACTAATGTTTTTAGATTAAGGTAAATCTAGCTACTACTCAAAAATGCTACAGAAAACTTTGTGGCAACAGTTCCTCTACCTTGCGCTTGATGTTTTCTAGAAGGCTAGATCCTCCCTTTTTGAATAATGGATGTTGGAATTCCATAGTTAGTGTCTTCCCTTGTACAACTTTTCCATTCTCCATTGGAAGCACCTTTCGGAAACCATCTAGTAAAACAAAAACAAAAAACAAAACAATAGCAACAATTTTTAAAAAAAGATAAGAGAATAAATTCTGAAAGGAGAGGTAAAATCACTAGAATAAATAACCAATAATGAAAAATATTTTACTGGACAAAACACTAAATTAGTGCACTATAATGGCCAATTTTTAAACTTGACAAGTGAAATCAACAGCTTATTTTACTTTGTTTATATGAAAATATAAATGATTCTAGAGTAATAGTGTGAAAGCATGGACCATAGAAGATCTATGACCCATATTGAGCAATAGCTTCAAATTTCTGCAAGACCCCCATATGTTGAGATATGTTGTTATCTCAGCAATAACAGTGACAATAAAATTAAGTGAATTGTTTCTTCCCATTTTAGTGTCTTGCTCACCCTTTGTAAAATACTTAAAAGGAAGACAGTATGAGAAACAGAAGCAAAGAGACTTGGACAGATGACAAACTAGATCAAATGCTTCTAAATAATCATGAATAAAAAACTAAATAATCCAATTAGTAATGGAGTAAAGATTTAAGTAGACATTTCTCAAAAGAAGAAATGCAAATGGTTAACAAATATATGAAAATGCTCAACATGTAGTTATTTGAAAAACACAAACTAAAACTGCCATATGATATCATCTCATTCCAGTAAAAATAGAGATTTATCAGAAAGTCAAAAATTAAGCCAGGTGCAGTGGTGCATGCCTGTATTCCCAGCACTTTGGGAGGCTGAGACAGGAGAATCGCCAGTTCAAAGCCAGCCTCAGTAAGGGGCAGGCACTAAGCAACTCAGTGAGATTCTGTCTCTACATAAAACACAAATTAGGGCTGGAGATGTGGCTCAATGGTCGAGTGACCCCGAGTTCAATCCCTGGTACTAAAAAAAAAAAAGTCAAAAAATAATGTGCTGGTGAAAATGTGGTGAAAAGGAAACTCTGTTGATGTGGTATAGCCAGTACAGAGGTTCTTTAAAACAATATAAATAGATCTACCATAAGATCCAACAATCCTTCTTCTTAGTATATATCCAAAGGAAAATAAAATAAGCACACCAATGAGATTCCTGCACCTCCATGCTTATTGTGACACTATTCACAATATTTAAGATATGGAATCAACCTAGATGTCCATTACGAGATGAATGGATACAGAAAACATGGCTTATATATAAAATCCAATATTATTCAGCAACAAAGAAAAAGGAAATCCTGTCATTTGCAGCAAAATGGATAGAACTGGACAGCATTAAGTCAAGTATTATGTCAAGTATTATGTTAGACATTGAAAGACAAATACTATGTTTTTTCTTATATGTGGAAGATAAAAAACATGGACTTGAATATAGAAAAGAATAGTGATTACCAGAGGTTAGAGTACATAGGTGGGTTGGGAGGGTAGATAAAAGGAAGTTGGACAATGGGTACTAAAACATAGTTATAGGTTAGATAAATTCTGGTATTCCCCAGCTCAGAATAACCTGTTATACATTTTGGAAAGAAACAGGAGAGAAATCAAAGTATCCAAACATAAAGAAATTATAAGGAGGGAAAAGCTAATTACCCTGATTTGGTCAATGTATGCTGTATATATCTGTTAAAATATCACACTGGAGCAGGGCGCGGTGGCACACGCCTGTAATCCCAGCACTTTGGGAGGCTAAGACAGGAGAATTGCGAGTTCAAAGCCAGCCGCAGTAAAGACAAGGCACTAAGCAACTCAGTGAGACCATGGCTCTACATAAAACACAAAATAGGGCTGGGGATGTGCCTCAGTGGTCAAGTACCCCTGAGTTCAATCCCTGGTACCAAGAAAAAAAAATCACACTGGAGTCCGGTGGGACATATCTGTGGTCCCAGTTACTCAGGAGAAGGAGGCAAGATGATTACATTAACTAAGGAGTTCAAAGTCAGCCTGAGTATATGAAGTAAGATTCTGTTGTAAAATACATATATGTATAATCTATGTGTGTTATATAAATAGATATTGTATATATTATTATATATATTGTATATATTATATATAATGCATATTATATTGCATATATATAATATTTGCATTGCATAAATTATGTGTAAAATTATGACATGAATTATATATTTCTCACTGAACTCCATTAATATGTGCAAATAACACATGATAATCAAATAATAATATAAAATGAAAGTAGTAACAGTCATCCTCATTTTTTAAAAAAGAGGAATGAGCTTCCTCTTCCTGTAAGTGGCCTGAGTTGATCTGTGAAAATGGTCCGCTACTCTCTTGACCCAGAAAACCCCACAAAATCATGCAAATCAAGAGGTTCAAATCTTCGTGTTCACTTTAAGAACACCCGTGAAACTGCACAGGCCATCAAAGGTATGCATATCCGAAAAGCCACCAAGTACCTGAAAGATGTCACTTTAAAGAAGCAATGTGTGCCATTCCGGTGTTACAATGGTGGAGTTGGGAGGTGTGCCCAGGCCAAAGAGTGGGGCTGGACACAGGGACGGTGGCCCAAAAAGAGTGCTGAATTTTTGCTGCACATGCTTAAAAATGCAGAGAGTAATGCTGAACTTAAGGGTTTAGACGTAGATTATCTGGTCATTGAACATATCCAGGTGAACAAAGCACCCAAGATGCGCCGCCGGACTTACAGAGCTCATGGTCGGATTAACCCATACATGAGTTCCCCTTGCCACATTGAGATGATCCTCACTGAAAAGGAACAAATAGTTCCTAAACCAGAAGAAGAGGTTGCACAGAAGAAAAAGATATCCCAGAAGAAACTGAAGAAACAAAAACTTATGGCATGGGAATAAATTCAACATAAAATAAAGGCAAATAAAAGTAAAAAAAAAAAAAAAGAGGAATGAGAGGTAATTGTGCACATATGAATAGGCATTTTTATTTTGGTTTTAAGACAGTCTTCTTTTTCTAGAGGTTTAGTTGTAGAAAGCATTTGTTCATTAATCATTTTTAAAATTAAAATGTCAACATTGTTCTTATTACACATTTTCATTCATGAGCTTAAGCAAAATGTTACAGGTCTCATTGTCACCATAGCAATATATATACTGTGATGGAAGTATAACCTGTGTCAATTTAGCCACATTGACCAATTTTAGACATAAGACAGTGTCCATTCTCATTTAGAATGAAGCTGGCCCCAAACTTACAATCCTCAATTGGTACATGCTTGTGTCACTGTGTCCAGTTTATATGTATTTTTTTTCTTGGTACCAGGGATTGAACTCAGGGGCACTCACCTGCTGAGCCATATCCCCAGTCCTATTTTTTGTATTTTATTTAGAGACAGGGTCTCACTGAGTTGCTTAGTGCCTTGCCATTACTGAGGCTGGCTTTGAACTCTTGATTCTCCTGTCTTAACCTTACAGGTTTACGCTACTGTGCCCGGTCCAGCTTAATATTTGATAAACAAATAAATCTAAATTATAATTTCTTCATTAATGCCAGTTGTTTTATTTTATATACATATTTTTGGTACTGGAGATTGAACTCAGGGGCACTCGACCACTGAGCCACATCCCCAGCCCTATTTTGTGTTTTATGTAGAGACAGGGTCTCACTGAGTTGCTTAGACCTTCGCTATTGCTGAGGCTGACTTTGAACTTGCAATCCTCCTGCCTCAGTCTCCCAAGCTGCTGGGATTACAGGTGTGCATCACTGTGCCCCACTATATGTAATTTTTTTTCCTTTTTTTTGCACTGGGGATTAAACCCATAGGTGCCTTACCACTGGGTCACATCCCTAGCCTCTCTTTATTTATGTATTATTTTGAGACGAGGTCTCTCTTATTTGCTTATGGTCTTGCTTAGCTACTGAGAGTATCTCCAACTTGCAATCCTTCTGCCTCAGCCTCCCAAATTGCAGAGATTACAGTCATGCCTCACAGTACCCTGCTTTTATATGTCTTTTAATGTAAGAAAAAAAGTCACAAGCGTGACTTCATAACTAATCCAGAGAAGGTACAGTTGGAACCAGTAAGATATACTGTTTGCAAAAGAGGAATCAGCCTGGGGTTGTAGTTCAGTGATAAAGTACTTACTTAAAATGTGTGATGCCTGGGATCCATTTCTAGCACCACACATACACATACAGCAAAACTGTCACTTACCAGGTGCTGTCATGTGTGTTGATTAATAAGGAGTTAGGAAAAGATGGCAATGGCAGCATGAGGTATTTCAAATAATTGTAATTGCAGAGATTTAAACTACACATGGCTTACCCATCCCATTTCTTTAAACTTATGTGGGAATCTGGATTTATGAACACATACAGAGATTCATAGTTCACAGAAACTAAGCAAAGGAAAGGAGAAAAAGTACACCAGTAGCTGTTAGCCACAGTATGTATAATGTGAGAATACTGTTTCTGAAACATTATTTAATGTTTTCCCATGTGTTAAAAAAGCTAATGTTCCTTTTCTGCCTTCCCTCAGTAATGACATTGTTTCCAAACACATCTTAAAAGATTCTGTCCTATACCAATTTGTGAATAATATATTTTTAAATGAACTGATGAGAAAGTGAATCACATCTTTTTTTTTTTTTGGTAATGGGGATTGAACTCAGGGTTACTCGACCACTGAGCCACATCCCCAGCCCTATTTTGTGTTTTATGTAGAGACAAGATCTCACTGAGTTGCTTAGTGCCTCACCATTGCTGAGGCTGGCTTTGAACTCACGATTCTTCTGTCTCAGCCTCCCAAAATGCTGGGATTACAGGCTTGTGCCACAGTGCCCCAGTGAATCACATCCTTTATGCCATCATAGATTAACAGCAATAATTGGTATAGTAAGTCTCCTTCTTGGAGTTGAAACATCACTCATAATTTTTTTTCTGGGTACCAAAAGGGAATTTATTATCCTGTATTTGAAACACAAGTCTGAAGAATGACTAAGATTTATGTCTTTAAATTATTTGTCTTTACTTTCAAAGTTTCATAATTAAAAAGATCAGCATAATTTAAGAGAGCTTAAACTTTTTGTTAATCTCAAATGTCTATCATGAGGAATCTCAATATTCCTTGCTAGGGAGAAATCTACACCTGATATCCAACTGAGGGCAATCTTAAGTTTAAATTACTTCTTTTGAAATATTGCACTAAGGGCATTTATAAATCAATTTATCTGAGTAGTGACTGCTTTCTTTTTGAGGCCTAATTGCCTTTTTATTTCCTGGTTAACTTGGGACAATAAATAAAGTGTTCTTGCTATGGAAAAAGCTAGAAATTAGAGTACACTATCCTACTTCCAAATCCCTCTACTGAATCAAACTTAATATAGGAATAAAAGAGATCTTTGCTGGGCCCAGGGGTGCATGCCTGTAATCCAAATGACCAGCCTCAGCAAAGTGAGACCCAGAGAATTTAGCAAGACTGTCTCAAAATTTAAAAGGGCTGGAGTAAGGCTCAGTGGTAAAGCACCTCTAATTTCAATGTACAGTACTAAAAAGAAAAAAGAGAGAGAGAGTTTTTTTTTCCTTGATCATGTTGGGAGGGGTGCTAAAGGGATCAAAACTAGGGCCTCAGCCAGGCATGGTGGCACACGCCTGTAATCCCAGCACTTTGGGAGACTGAGAAAGGAGAATCGCGAGTTCAAAGCCAGCCTCAGCAACGGCCAACTCAGTGAGACCCTGTCTCTACATAAAACACAAAATAGGGCTGAGGATGTGGCTCAGTAGTCAAGTACTGGAGTTCAATTCCCAGTACCAAAAACAAACAAACAAACAAACAAAAAACTAGGGCCTCATTCATGTTAGAGCTACATCCCCAGATCCATTGACCTTTTATCTTTAGGTGTTGTATCACTCTGTCTTGTTATTTTTATTTAGTAGTTTGCCCTTTTTGTCCTAAGCCTGATTTTCTCTGCATTCATTTGAGCTACCTATGTGAAACACTTCAAATACCACTTCATTGCCTAAGGGAGTAAGAAATCCCAAATTCTGAATTATTGAATTCCACTCAAATTATAAGTTCACATGTGAAACAAGGTGATAATATAGTATCCTCACGCCTTAAAATTCAACAGGGTAGTTAGGACCCTCTTAAGTAGATCATCCACTTGTGCCCTTATGCATTCATCCTGAGTTCGTTTGCCTGAAAAGTACACCAGGTGACATTTTCTAGGTCATATCTATCCCCCATGACAAAGCATGTTCTACACAGTTCAGAGACTCTGCAGGTGTTCACTAACTCTAATAATAAACTTTTGACAAATTAAGTATAGAAGATACATAATAAAGTCCATACATGACAAACCCACAAACAATATCATACTAAATGGGAAGACTTGAAATATTTCCTTCTAAGATCAGGAATAAGACAAGGATACTCAGTTTGACCACTTTTATCCAACAAAACATAGAAATCCTAAGCAGAGCAATAAGGCAAGAGAAAGGAATAAAAAGCATACAATTTGGAAAAGAAGTAAAATATTCCTGTTTGGTTACAACATTATCTTTCATATATAGAAAAGCTAAAACTATCACAGCAACCAAAAAAATCAGCTAGAACTAATAAATGAATCCCGTAAGGTTGCAGGATATAAAAAATCAATATATATAAATCAGTAGCATTTCAAAGAAATACAAATGGTCAACAAATACATGAAAAAATATTCAACGTTCCTGGAAATCAGGTAAATGTGAATCAAAACTACATTGATATTCCATCTCACTTCCATTAGAATGGCAATCAGCAAGAATACAAATAATAATAAATGCTGACAAAATGTGGGAGAAATGGTACACTTACAGTTTTGGTGGGACTGCAAATTAGTGCAAATATTATGGAAAGCCAGATAGAATGGATGGAGATTCCTCAAAAAACTAGGAATGGAACCACCATATGACCTAGCTATCACCCTCCTTGGTATATGTCCAAAAGATATAAAAATCAGCAAATTATAAGAATGCAGCCAAATCAAAGTCTATAGCAGTCCAATCCACAATAGACAAGTTATGGAACTAGCCCAGATGCCTATCAACAGATGAATGGATCAAGAATAAGTGGCACATATATACAATGGAGTTTTTTTCAATCACAAAGAATGAAATCATGGCATTTGCCAGTAAATGGAAACTGGATAACATCATGTTAAGCAAACTAAGACCCAGAAAATCAAGAGTTGAGTGTTTTCTCTCATGCAAAAGCTAGAGCAAAGTAAGGAAAAAAGGTGAGTGGTGTGATTTCATAAGGATAGAGGGAAGATCAGTGGAGTAGAGAAATTGAGACAAGAGAGAGGAGGGATGGGAAAGGGGAATAAATGTGTAATGAATTTGACAAAATTATGCTATGTACATGTATAAATATACCACAGTGGATTCTACTTTTAGGTATATCTACACAGCATTAATAAGTAAATACATAAACAAATAAGTGAAAGACTAGTAGAACAGAGGAAAAGGAATGGGGGAGGGAGGAGAGAGGGAAAAAAGAAGGCACTAGGGACTGAAATGGAACAAATTCAATTCCATGAATTTATGATTATGTCAAAATAGATCCGACTATTATGTATAACTAGCATGCACTAAAAAAGCACTAAAAAGGCATTTTAAAACTAGTGAACTATATAAAAACAAATCAAGAAATCAATTCCATTTAGAATAGCTACCAAAAATTACCTAGGAATAAATGTAAGAAAATGAATGATCTCTACATTGAAAACTAGGAAACACTGATGAAATAAATTGAAGATGACACAAATAAATAGAAAGATATTCCATGTTCATAGGTTGGAAGAAATAATGTTGTTAAAATGTACAAACTATAGCCGGGTGTAGTGGCGCAAGCCTGTAATCCCAGCACTTTGGGAGGCTGAGACAGGAAAATCGCGAGTTCAAAGCCAACCCCAGCAACAGTGAGGTGTTAAGCAACTCAGTGAGACCCTGTCTCTACATAAAACACAAAATAGGGCTGAGATGTAGCTCAGTGGTCAAGTACCGCTGAGTTCAATGCCCAGTACCAAAAAAAAAAAAATGTACATACTACCAAAAGCAACCTATAAACTTAATGTAATTCCTATTAAAATATCAATGGGATTTTGTATTTCTGAAAAGATTCAGATATACAAAAGAACTCCTAAAATTCTAGGGAACCACAAGACCCTGAAAAGTCAATATAATTCTGATCAAAAAGATCAAAGGTAACCAGGCATAGTGAGGCCCCCCTATAATCTCGGTCACATGGGAGGCTAAGGCAGGAGGATCACAAATTTTGAGGCCAGCCTGAGCAACTTAGTGAGATGCTGTCTCAAAAGGAAATTTAAAAAGTGAGCTGGGCATGTAGCTCAGTGGTAGAGTGTTGGATTACCATGTGAGGGATTCTGGGTTCAATCCCCAAGACAAATGAAGAAAGAGGAAGAAGGAAGGAAAGAAGGAAGGAAGGAAGGAGAGAGAAAAAAAGAAAGATCAATTAAAGCTGAAACATCACACATCATACCTCAAAATATAATATAGCTGGACATAGGGATGATGCATGCCTGTAATCCCAGATACTCAGGAGGCATGAGGATCACAAGTTTGACGACAGCCTTAACAATTTAGCAAGACTCTGTCTTAAAATAAATAAATAAAATTTAAAAGGCTGGGGATATAGTTCAATGGTAAAGTACCCCTGAGGTCAGTCCTCCAGTACAGCAGATGATGATGATGATGATGATGATGATGATGATGATGGTGATGATACAAAGGTCTAGTAACAAAAATAACATGGTACTGGCATAAAAACAGATACACAGATCAGTGCAACAGAAAAGAGAACTCAGAAAAAATCCACACATATATATGATCTTCAACAAAAATGTCAAAAATGTACACTAGGAAAAGGTGGTACTGGGTAATTGGATATCCACATGAAGAAGAATAAAACTGGAGCCTTGTATCATTCCTCATGACCAAAAAATCTACTCAAAATTGAATAAAGACTTAGATGCAAGTAGACCCAAAATTATGCAGCTACTAGAAGAAAAAAGGGAAAGCTCCATGACACTGGACTGGACGTGGAATTCTGAATTTGATTCCAAAGGCATAGACAACAAATACAAAAATAGAGAAATAGGATTACATCAAACTAACAAGCTTCTTAACAACAACCAAAAAAAAAATCAACAGAATGAAGAGACAACCTAAAAAATGGGAGAAAGTACAAAATATACATCTGACAAGAAGTTAATAATCAGAATATGTAAGGAACTCAATTCAATAGCAAAATAATCCAATTTAAAAGCAGGCAATAGACATAAACCCACATTTGAGAAGATATACAAATGACCAACAGGTATATAAACAAATGTTCAGGATCACTAATCATCAAGAAAATGCAAGTTAAAACCACAGTGAGATTTCACCTCTTGTTAGAATAGTTATAATAACTATTATAAGAAAAGCAAAAGATAACAAAGACTGGTGAGGATGTGGTGAAAAGGAAACCCTTGCAGACTATTAGTAAAAATGTATATTAAGCCAGGAGCAGTGGTACAGGCCTGTGATCCCAGCAGCTCAGGAGGCTGAGGCAGGAGGATGGCAAGTTCAAACCCAACCTAAGCAATTCAGTGAGGCCCTAAAAAACAAGACTCTGTCCGAAAATAAATAATAAAATAATAAAAGGGCTGTGGATGTAGCTCATTAGTAAAGTGCCTCTGGGTTCAATCCCTGGTACAAAATAAAAATGTTTATTAGTGCATCTATTATGAAAAACAATATGGAGGATCCTCAAAATATTAAAAATAGAACTACCACATGATCCAGCAATCCTATAACTGGGTATAGTTCCAAAAGAAATGAAATAAGTATGCTGAGATTAGTGCACTGCTAAGCATTTCAGCACTATTCACAATAGGAGATTTCGCTAAGTATGCATCCATGGATGGATGAATAAATAAAATATGGCATATATACAAAATGGGATTATTCAGTCATAAAAAGAACAAAATCCTTACATTTTGTAACAATGCAAACTGAACTGGAGTACATTATATTAAATGAAATAAGCCATGCACAGAAAGATAAATACTGCATGATCTTACATGTAAAATCTTCTAAAAAACTGTTCTTTCAGAAGTAAAGAATAGAACAGTAGTTATCAGAGACTGAAGAGGGCAAGGAGGCTAGAGGAATAAGGAGAGAGTAGACAATGGTTACAAACTTAAAATAAAAGGAATAAGTTCTGATTTTCTATTGCATAATATAGTAAACATATTTAACAATAATGTAATGTATACTTCAAAATTGATAGAAAGGGAGATTTTGAATGGACTCATCACAAGAAATGATGAATGTGGGATGTCATGAATGTATTGATTACCCTAAATTGATCATTGTGCAATATATGCATGTATTGAACTATCACCCTATATCCATAAATATTTATAATTATTATGTGTAATTAAAAAATAAACATATGGCTGGTAGTGGTGACACAAGCCTATAATCCTAGCAACTAAAGAGGCTGAGATAGAAGAATCAAAAGTTCAAGGCTAGCCAGGTGCACGCCTGTAATCCCTGCACTTTGGGAAGCTGAGACAGGAGAATCGAGTGTTCAAAGCCAGCCTCAGCAATGGTGAGGCACTAAGCAACTCAGTGAGACCCTGTCTCTAAACAAAGCACAAAATAGGGCTGAGGATGTGGCTTAGTGGTCGAGTAGCCCTGAGTTCAATCCCTAGTACCAAAAAAAAAATTGGGCTACTTACTGAGACCCTATCTCAAAAGTTTTTAAAAAATTAAAAATGAGTGGCGTTGTAGATCAGTGTTGGAGCAATACTGGGTTCAATTCCTAGTACCTGGAGAAAAAAATGATAAACATACGTATGGTAAAATAAGTAAATGAATACATTTCATAAGAATGTTCTAGTAGGGCTGGGGCTGTAGCTCAGTGGTGGAGCGCTTGCCTTGCATGCGTGAGTCACCGGGTTTGATCTTCAGCACCACATAAGAATAAGTAAATAAAATAAAGATATTGCATCCATCTACAGCTAAAAAATATTAAAAAAAGAATGTTCTAGTATAGGAAAATCACAATTTGCTTTTGCTTTTTTGGAGGGGGATAACCCAAGGGCTCTTTATCACTGAGCTACATCTCCAGCCTCTCCCCCCCCCCATTTTTTTTTTGAGACAGGGTATTGCTTAGGGCTGAGGCTGACATCAAACTTGCCATCCTCCTGCCTCAGCCTCCTGAGTTACTTTGGATTAAAGGTGTCCACCACCACATCCAGCTACAATTTGCTTTGAAGTTAAAACTATCCTTGAGTTTCTCTTGTCATATGTGTCAAAGTCAAAAAGTTAAATTTATGTAAACAGATTGACCCTTTTCAGAAAAAGGAATTAAACTGCAAATCTATACCTAATCAATTGAAAAGAGTTGCCAGAATATGTGTGTGTGTATACATAGGTATGTATATATTTTTTATATATGTAATTTTTTTCTGGTACTAGGGATTGAACCCATACCTATACCACTGACCTATATCCCCAACTCTTTTAATTTTGTTTTCAGACAGGATATTTTTTTACTTATTTGTTCTAATTAATTATACATGACAGCAGAATACATTTCGATTCATAGTACACAAATGGAGCACAATTTTTCATTTCTCTGGTTGTACACAAAGTAGAGTCACACCATTCATGTCTGTTGTCATACATGTACCTAGGGTAATGATGTTCATTGAGACAGGATCTTCCTAAATTGCCAAGGCTGGCCTCGAACTGGCAATCTTCCTGTCTCAGCCTCCAGAGTAGCTAGGATTACAGGCCTGCACCATGATGGTTGACTCAACAGAATGTATTTTTAAAAGATACGCATTTCTTTCAGGAATGACATTCTAAATCATTAATTTTCCATCATGTGGTAAGAGATTTAGCTTTCATTTCCTATTCCTATATCCTCTATCAAAGCAGAAGGCATAAAAGCTCATCACTTGAGGAGTATTTTTTATCAATTTTTTTATTTTGAGACAAGTGCTCACTAATCTGCTGTGGGTCTTGTTAAACTGCTGAGGCTGGCATCGAACTTTTGATCACCCTACCTCAGCCTCCCAGAGTCTCAGATTACAAAATACACCACCATGTCTCACTTGGAAGGTTTTTGTTTTTCTTATTGAAGACTGATTGTTTTAAAACAAAGATTTATTCCATTTGAAATATATTTACAGCCGGGCGTGGTGGCTGGCAAAGGCCTGTAATCCCAGCACTTTGGGAGGCTGAGACAGGAGAATCACATTCAAAGCCAGCCTCAGCAATGGTGAGGCGCTAAGCAACTCAGTGAGACCCTGTCTCTACATAAAACACAAAATAGGGCTGGGGATGCAGCTCAGTGGTCAAGTAACCCTGAGTTCAAACCCTGGTACCAAAAAAAAAAAAAAGATAGAAAGAAATATATTTACAAACCCAAAAGCTAACATAGTCCATAACCACTCTATAAATGAATTTTCTTATCATTCATCCACGTAACAAACATTTTTAAATACTGAACTTCACCTTGCATGACTAATTGGCCAGTAAGATGAAAAAAATCTGCACCAAAACATTTAATGAATTCTGTATATGTTACTTTATTTTAAAACCCCTGCTAACATGTTGAACGCAGGAGAGGGGAAAAAAGAAGGTAAAAAAAATAAGTTGGGTCTGGTGGTGTATACCTGTAATCCCAACACTTTGGGAGGCTGAGACAGGAGAATCACGAGTTCAAAGCCAGCCTCAGCAACGGCGAGGTGCTAAGCAACTCAGTGAGACCCTGTCTCTACATAAAACACAAAATAGGGCTGGGGATGTGGCTCAGTGTTTGAGTGCCCCTGAGTTCAATATCCGGTACCAAAAAAATATAAAAAGCTAAGTCTTTGAATGGATGATCATCAGCAGATGTAGTTTTCCTTAACATCTGTAAATTCTCAGGGAATAAAATTGTGAGAAATAAACACGTTCTCCAAAAGCTGTTTTATTTTTATTTTTTGGTGTAACCAAGGATTGAACCTAGGGCCTCAAACATGTTTGGCAAGTGCTCTGTCACTAAACTACATTCCCAAACCCACCAAAGGCATTTCTAAAGGAGAGTTTTCTGAAACCTATATCACACAGACGTATAATTCAACCATTAGGAAATGTGTGGTTAATAATTGTTATAAATACTGTACTGAGCTGGGCACGGGGGCACACACTTATAATCCCAGGAATTTTGGAGGCTAAGGCAGGAGGATCACATATTCAACTTAAAGAAACCCTGTTTCAAATTTTTAAAAATAAATAAAAAAGGATGGGGCTGCAGCTCAGTAGTAGTGCACTGTAGCATATGAAAGGCCATAGGCTTAATCTCCAGCACCCCAAAACAACAACAACAAAAAAAACCCTGCACTCTATCTAGATATCTTAATCCTGGTGTACAGATAAATAAGCACTTTCCAAATCATTATCATCCAAGAAGTCACAACTTTTAAAGGAGACACACATATACATAAGCATAAATAAAGTAAGGTGTGGGGGTTGGGGGCAATAGTGAGTGACTTCTAATGTGCACAAGGTTTGTTTTGGGGTGACAGAAATATTCTAAAATTAGATTGTGATTATGGTTGCAAAACTTGTGAATATACAAAAAGCCAAGGATTCAGCCATTTTAATGGGTGAATTATAGAGTATATGAATTATATCTCAGCAAGAAGAGACTGACTGAGCTGGGCATGGTGGTGCACACCTGTAATCATCTCAGGAGGCTGAGACAGGAGGATCACAAATAAAAGACCAGCCTCAGCAATTTAGCAAGGCCCTAAGCAACTTATTGGGACCCTGTCTCCAAATAAAAAATACAAAAGGCTGCAGATGTGGCTCAGTGGCAAAGCACCTTGGATTAAATCCCAGATACAAAAAACAAAACAAAAAAAGAGACTGTCAGCTGGGTGTAGTGGCGCAAGCCTGTAATCCCAGCACTTTGGGAGGCTGAGCCAGGAGAATCACGAGTTCAAAGCTAGCCTCAGCAACGGCGAGACGCTAAGCAACTCAGTGAGACCCTGTCTCTACATAAAACACAAAATAGGGCTGGGGATGTGGCTCAGTGGTCGAGTTCCCCTGAGTTCAATCCCCGGTACCACCAAAAAAAAAAAAAAAGAGAGAGAGAGAGAGACTGTCATAAGCACTGTAGTTATCTTCTAAATGAAGTTCTGCAGGCACATGTGGAAAGAAGAGATTAATCTCACATATGAGCATATGAGACTTTTTGAATGAACTAAATCAGAACTCTGATAAGCAAACACTATGAATGGAGTTGAGGGAGAAGATCATTTCCTGCAAAAAAAGGAGCATGAAGAAAGGCACTAATACAGAAAAGTCTATGGCACTGCTACACAAAGTATTGTCCAGGGATTTTTGCTGGTCTGCAAACCATCTGTTATTGGTTGGAATTATATAAGTATTAAAAATCATAGTAGTCTCTTAGACTTTATAGTAATTCAACATTGCTGTGAAATTCAAACATTAGGAATCTACTCATTACATTTTAAAAGTATTACTTTGTGACAGACTGAAAAAAAATGGTACTGAGGATTGAACCCAGGAGCACTTAACCATTGAGCCACATCCTTATCCCCTCTAAATATTTTATTTAGAGACAGGGTTTCACTGAGTTGCACAGGAGCTTGCTAAATTGCTCAGCCTGGCTTTGAACTCACAATACTCTTGACTCAGCCTCGTGAGCTGCTGTAATTATAGGTGAGTGCCAGACTGCCATGCGGATATTTTTTAAAATGTATCTTTCAGGGGCTGGGGTTATGGCGCAGTGGTAGCGTGCTCGCCTAGCACGCGTGAGGCACTGGGTTCGATCCTCAGCACCACATAAAAATAAAATAAAGATATTCTGTCCACCTACAACTAAAAAATAAATATTAAAAAAATGTATCTTTCACTGTATTTAATTTGAGAAACACAGTTATAAGACATGTAAAGAGAGAAAATACCCTGTATAGTGGAAAGATGTCTGCGCATACATGCACATGTACACACCATGAATGAAAGCAGAGGTGGGGCAAGAAGACAGAACACAGGTTGAGCTGTAGAAAGATGTGAATGCCAGACTGAGGAACTGGACTTGATTCTCTCTATATATTTTTTTAAATTTTTTTAGTTGTACATGGACGCAATATCTTTATTATTTTATGTGGTGCTGAGGATCGAACCCAGTGACTCACGCATGCGAGGCAAACGCTCTACAACTGAGCCACAGTCCCAGCCCTTATTCTATATATTGTGGTGGAAACCAACTGAGACATTTTTTATAGTACTAGGGATTGAACTTAGGGGTACTCGACCACTGAGCCACATCCCCAGCCCCATTTTGTGTTTTATGTAGAGACAGGGTCTCACTGAGTTGCTTAGCACCTCGCCATTGCTGAGGCTGGCTTTGAACTCGCGATTCTCCTGTCTTAACCTCCCAAAGTGCTGGGATTACAGGTGTACGCAACTGCACCCGGCTTCCAAATGAGACCTTTTGTAAAGACTGACAATCAGATTTGAATTTAAAAGGTGAAAGAAACAGTAATCTGAATAATTATTTAGGATAAACAATGAATATAAGTTATTAGAATGGGGTAATGGGTAGAATACTAGCTAAAAACCTACTCTTGAACAGTGAGAGAATGGAAAGGAGGGACCTTGGGAAAAATAAGAAATTGCTAATACTTTGTAGAAAAGCACAAAGAAAATTAGGGTATAGCTGGGAATGAGGTGGCACATGCCCGGAGGCTGAAGCAGGAGAATCACAAGTTCAAGGCCAGCCTAATCAATTTAGTGAGATCTTGTCTCAAAATAAAAAAGGAAATGGGCTGGGAATGTAGCTCAGTGTTAGAAAGCCTCTGGGTTCAATTTGCAGTGCCAAAAAAGGGAAAAAAAGAAAATCGCAGTACACAGCAAATAGCCAAAGCAATCTTGAGCCAAAAGAACAAAGCTGGAGGCATCATACTTCCAAATTCTAAAAATTTACTACAAAGCTATAGTAACAAAAACAGCATGGGGCTGGGATTGTGGCTCAGTGGTAGAGCGTTTGCCTTGCATGCGTGAGGTACTGGGTTCAATTCTCAGCACCACATAAAAAGTATATAAATAAAATAAAGATATTGTGTCCATCTACAACTAAAAAATATATTTAAAAAAAACAGCTCAGTTGGTAGAGTACTTGTCCCTCACATGCAAAGGGCCCTGGTTTCAATCCCCAGCACCAGCACCATGGTATTGGCATAAAAACAGACACATCAAACAATGGAAAAGAATAGAGAATCTAAAACTAAATCTATGAATCTATAGACAAATGACTTTCAACAAAAGTGCCAAGAAGCCGGGCATGGTAGTGCATGCCTGTAATCCCAGCACTTTGGGGGGCTAAGACAGGAGAATCATGAGTTCAAAGCCAGCCTCAGCAATGGTGAGGCACTAAGCAACTCAGTGAGACCCTGTCTCTACATAAAACACAAAATAGGGCTGGGGATGTGGCTCAGTGGTCGAGTACCCCTGAGTTCAATCCCTGGTACCAAAAAAAAAAATATATATATATATATATATATATATGTTTTGAGAAAACTGAATATGAAGAATGCAATTAGATCTTTAGCACTGACTAAATGCAAAAGTCAACTCAAAATGGCGTCAAGATTTGTTTATTTGGGGCTGGGATTGTGGCTCAGTGGTAGAGCGCTTGCCTTGCATGCGTGAGGCACTGGGTTCGATCCTCAGCACCACATAAAAATAAATAAATAAATAAATTTAAAAAAAAAAGATTTGTTTATTTATTTAGGTGCCGGTATGGAACCTAGGGACACATAATCACATAGCCACATCCCCAGTAGTTTTTGGTATTTCATTTAGAGACAGGGTCCTGCTGAGTTGCTTAGTGCCTTGCTAAATTGATGAGATTGGCTTTGAACTCAGGATCTTCCTGCCTCAACCTCCCAAGCTGCTGGGATTACAGGTGTGCACCACCATGCCCGATTTGGGGTAAAGATTTAAATGTAAGCTTAATAGCTAGAAAACTACTAGAAAAAAAACACAGGAGAAATATTTCATTACATTGTTCAGGGCAATGATTTTTTTTTTTGGATATGACCTCAAAAGCACAGGCAATAAAAGTAAAAATAGATAAATGGAATTACATCAAACTAAAAGGCTACATATCAAAGGAAAAATACAACAGAGTGATGAGGCAATCTACAGAATGTAAGAAAATGTTTGAGAACAGTAAATCTGATAAGCAGTTAACATATAAAATATATGAGGAACTCAAACAACTCAATAATAAGAATAAAAATAATCTGAATTTTTAAAATTGGGAAAAAGATCTAAATACACATTTCTCAAAGAAGAATAGGCATATTAAAATGCTAATGACCAATAGATATATAAAAAATGTTCAACATTACTAATCACCAGAAAATGCAATTAAGAACCACAATAAACTTGGTGTGGTGGCATATACCTGTAATTCTACCAACTTGGGATGCTGAGACAGGAGAATTCCAAGTTCAAGACCAGCCTTGGCAAGTTGATGAGGTCCTAGGGAGACTTTGTCTCAAAACAAAAGCTAAAAAGAGCTTGGGATATGCCTCAGTGACAAAGTAAGGCCTCTGAGTTAAATTCCCAGTACATTAAAAAAAACCATATCACATTACATTTGTTGGAATGGTTATTAAAAGGAAAAAAAAGGTTGGTCAAGATGTGGAGAAAAAACAACACTTACATTCTATTGATAAGAATAGTGTTGGAAATGGGTGTATCAACAAATGGAAAATAGTATGAAGATGTCTCAAAATACTAAAACTAGAACTTAGGGGCTAGGATTTTTCAGTGATAGAGAACTTGTCCAGCATGTATAAACCCCTGAGTTTGATACACAAAAAATCCAAATCTAAGAATAAAATTATCACAGCTGGGCATGGTGGTACACGCCTGTAATCCCAGCATCTGGGGAGGCTGAGACAGGAGGATTGTGAGCTCAAAGCCAGCATCAGCAATGGCAAGGTGCTAAGCAACTCAGTGAGACCCTGTCTCTAAATAAAATACAAAAATAGGCTGGGTGTAATCCCAGCACTTAGGGAGGCTGAGACAGGAGAATCGCGAGTTCAAAGCCAGCCTCAGTAACAGCAAGGTGCTAAGCAACTCAGTGAGACTCTGTCTCTACATAAAACACAAAATAGGGCTGAGGATGTGGCTCAGTGGTCCAGTGCCCCTGAGTTCAATCTCCAGTACCCCCCCCAAAAAAAGTCTGGAGATGGGGCTCTGTTGTCGAGTGACCCTGAGTTCAATCCCTGGTACCAAAAAAAAAGAAAGAAAATAAAAATATCACATGACCTAGCAATCCCACTATTGTGTATATATCCAAAGGAAATGAATCACTATATTGAATATATTCCTGCACTTTTATGTTTACTGCAACATGATGCACAACAGATAAGATATGAAATCAACCTAAGTATCTATCCATTGATGAGTGGATAAAGAAAACGTAGTACATATACACAATGTAATACTATTCAGTCGTAAAAAGAACAAATTCTTATGGATTATAATATGTATGGTACTGAAGTACATTATGTATTAAGCAAAATAAGGAAGGCAGAGAAAGAGGAACAATTGCAAAGTTGCAATTATTTGCAGAATCTAGAAAAGTGGATCTCATAGATGTAAAAAATAGTCAGGCATGGTGGCACACATCTATAATCCTAGCTACTCAGGAGGCTGAGGCAGGAGGATCCCAAGTTCAAGATCAACCTAGGCAATTTAGTGAAACCTTGTCTCAAAAAGGGATAGGGATGCAGCTTAATAGTAAACAGCTTACCTGGCATGTGCAAGGCCCTGGGTTCAGTTCTCAGTAACACACACACACACACACACACACACACACACACACACACACACACACTAGAGTGTAGAACAATTACCAGAGACCAGAGAGAGAAGAGAATAGGGGAAACATGGGGAAATATTGGCCAAAAGACATATAATTACAGATAGATAGAAGGAGTAAATTCAAGGCCTGGGGACATGGCTAAATGGTAGAGTGATTGCCTAGCATGCACAAGATCCTGGGTTTGAGCCCAAGCATGGGAAGAAAAAATAGTAAGTTCGAAAGAGCTCCTGTACCACATGGTAACTAGAATTAATGACAATATGTTGTAGTCTTGAAAAAAATACAGAGTGCTAAGTGTTCTCAACACAAAAATGATAACTGTTAATCAGTTAAATTTAATCATTCCACAATGTATATATACTCCAAATCATCACAATAAATACATACAATGTTATCTGTCAATTCAAAAAAATTAACCTTGCCAGATGCAGAGTAGTGCATGCCTTGGTATGTGACTATAATTCCAGCCATTAGGGAGGGTGAGGAAGGAGGATTGTTCAGCCCAGGAGTTCAAGGACAGCCTGGGTAGTACAGCAAGACTCTATCTCAAAACGAAATAAGATAAAAATTTGAAAATTAAAACACCACGTGGAACATGCGAACAAAATTAGGGTATAATTTTATCGATCAGTAGTTGTCTGTGTTTTGTCTTGTTTGGGGTACCAGGGATTGAACCCAGTGGACCTCAACCACAGAGCCATGTCCCCAGCCTGTTTTTTTAAACTTTTTTAAAAATTTTAATTGTTGCTAGGACTACAAGTGTGTGCCACCACATCCAGTAGTAGTTATCTTTTTTAGTTGTATATTTTTAGTTATACATGACAGTAGAATTCATTTTTATATAATTGTACAAGCGTGAATATATCTTATTCTATTTAGGACCCCATTTTGATCTTTGGATTATGAAACTAGGGGAAATTTTTCCTATCCTTTTGTAAAGGTTTTACTTTCTATAACCAGCATATGTCAACTTTACATACACACACAATAAGCTTAAAATTGAGGATCATTACATTTTTTTACTGCCTATTCAGTTAGTCATGATGTACTTTCTTGACATGGATCTATTCTTAAAGTAGTGAGAAGTTATTTTTTTCATTCCTATAAGTGACAAAAGCACTGAATTCAAATTTTTATACAGAGGATATATATTCCTCTAAAACAAATTAGAGCTAGGTGTGGTGGTGAACACCTGTAATCCCAGAGGCTTGAGAGGCTGAAGCAGGAGGATTGTAAGTTCAAAGCCAGCCTCAGCAATTCAAGGAAGCCCTAAGCAACTTAGCAAGACCTTGTCTCAAAATAAAAAAATAAAAAAGGCTGGAGATGTGCTCAGTGACCAAGTGCCCCTGTGTTCAATCCCCAATACCAAAAAAAATTAGTTTAGAGCCAGGTGCGGTGGCGCAAGCCTGTAATCCCAGCACTTAGGGAGGCTGAGACAGGAGAATCGTGAGTTCAAAGCCAGCCTCAGCAATGGCGAGGCGCCAAGCAACTCAGTGAGGCCCTGTCTCTACATAAAACACAAAATAGGGCTGGGGATGAGGCTCAGTGGTCAAGTGCCCCTGAGTTCAATCTCCAGTACCAAAAAAAAAATTAGTTTAAAAGTGTGGAAGAACAAAAATTCAATGTATTTTTAATTTGAAATTCCTATTAATTGGAATTCCTATTAATGTGTAGAATGTTTTATTAAATGCAAAAAAAATCTAAACTGGACACAGTAGTCCATGCCTATAATCCCAACAACTCTGGAGGCTGAGGCAGTAGTATCACAAGTTTGAGGCCAGCCTTAGCAAATTAGTGAGGCCCTAACTCAAAATAAAAACTTTAAAAAGCACTGATGATATAGATCAGTAGTAAAGTGCCCCTGGGTTCAATCTCCAGTTCCACAAAAAATAAATAAATCTAAAATGCTAAAGACACTGGGAAAGCACAGGTACATGGATGGTTTTCTATTCTCCTAAGTAACTAGGAAAACAAATGTTGTCTCTAGTTATGCTGAGATAGTAAATGCAGTAGTAAATTTACTGTAGTAAATGCATAATGTTTAAAGATGAATAGAGGAAGAACTAGGAGAGTAAACATATTAATATGACAGTTCATAAAGAAATGTTTAAAGTTTTTGCAATGTATATGGTTTTGCTTAGTATAACTTACATATTTTAAATAAAATTATGTGTTGTTAATAAATATGACAAGTTTCTGTGCTTCTAAATCTGAATAATTTAAAGCAATACATTGTGTATCTCTTCCTATCACTCTTATGAGGCCTTAAAATATTTCAAAGGTATTTTATATAAATAATATTTCCTTTTTACTATAAAATAATAGATATTCATAATGAAAAATTGGGAAAAAAAGAAACATTTTTTAATGGTACTGGGGATGGAACCAAGGAATGCTCTACCAGTGATCACCATCCTCAGCACTTTTTAATTTTGATATAGAGTCTCAGCTAAATTGCCCAGGCTATCCTTGAAATTGTGATCATCCTTTCTCAGCCTCCTGAGTAGCTGGGATTACAGGTGTGAGCCACTGCAATTGCAGAAGCACTTTTTCAAAAAAAAATGCATATAACCAGTACCACAAAAAGTGTGTGTAAGTGAGAGCAGCCTTAATAATGATATCATGATATTACAAAAGATGACAAAATATTGTAAATGTGGACAATATTTATGACACAATGCTAGGTTGCAAATATACAAGATACAAATTTCACAAAGATTATCCTAAGTTTACACACACAAATACACATGAATTTCTAATACTTGTATGTAATTCTCAATTTTTCTCTAATGTAATACAAAATTATGTTGAAAAAAGAGGCCTTATGGCAGCAGTAGAACTCATATCTGTGCTATGTCAGATCTTCAATTTTAAAGATTAGAGAGAGAAAAACTAATCTACTTTTAATCAAAGTAATGGAGTCCAGACTTGATTTGCCCTGCTGTATGAACTGGATCAAGTATACTTAATCTCTTTAGACTCCATTCCTTGGCTCTAACACAATAGGATTACACTAGATAAATTCTTCAGTAACATTCAGCTCTAAGATTCTATAACTCAAAAGAATTAAAGCAGGTATTGCCAAAAGGGAAATTTTCATATTTGGAACCACAATCAATAAGCCAAATTAAGTAAAGATTTAATAATATATTTTAGTAAGAACCTTCACAAGTGATATACATATGTTTTACAAAAATGATTATTTTTATGCAAAATCCCACTAAATTCTTATATTTGCAGAAATAAGTCATACTTACACAGGTTGAGCTGCCGTACGAAACTGGATATATTGTTATGTTTGAAGTATTTTGGAAGTATTGTTTTGGCAAAGTCTTGTTCATTCACAACAAGAAAGCTGTGACCATTCTAGAAATAAGGGAAGAACAAAAGGTCGTTATTTGAATAAAAATAAAGTTTCAATAAAGCAGCAGTTCAACAACAATGCATCAAGAACCAAGAACTTGAAAGACTTGTGAAAATGTCATCCCAAAAATTATAAGAATATTTGTGTTAGGGGTCTAGTTCAGTGATAGCGTGCTTGCTAGAATTTGGGTTCAATCCCTACCTAGCATTGGAGGAAAATTTTTCTATAAAAAGACAGAATATGCCATAGAAAACATTAATAAAAATGTAATGGGTTGGCCACAAAATGAAAATATGTATAAAAACCATAAATAAAGCATAAACAAATTAAAAGGCAAAATATAAAGTGAAATAAATATTTTCAGCACATATAACAAAGAACTAACACTATTGGCATGCAATGGACACTTCCAAATTGTCAAAACACAAAAACTCTTTTTGAAAAAAATAGAAAAAATTAAGAAATAATTTTAAAAATTAGACAATTAAAGTTTGGAAAAAAAGTATTCAAAATGACCATTTAGGAGGGTGAGTCAGGAAGATCACAAGTTTGAGGCCATTCTGTGCAACACAATGAAACCCTGTCTGAAAACAAAATAAAAGTGGCTGGGGATGCCACTAAGAGGATGAACACTTGCTTAGCATATATCAACCACTGGGTTCAATCCCTAGCACTGAAAAAAGAAAGAAGGAATGAAGGAAGGAAGAAAGAAAGAAAGGAAATTAATTCAAATTCTAGAATGGATATTAAATAATTATTGATATGTACAAAGGTTTATCTATAAACTGTTACATAAATAATTGTATTTAATATTTAAAATTGAAATAATATACTAAAAGAATGACAAATCCATACAAATGAATGTTATACTGACATAAAAATGAAGCTATAGAATTGTATTTAATGATATGGAAATGTTCATGATGATATATTTTTAAGTAAAAAAAGCAAATTTTCAGACAGTATAAAACAAATCATTTTATATTAAATATATTGGGCTAGGGATATAGTTCAGTGGTAGAGTTCAACTTCTCTGGCAGTTGTAAGAACCTGGGTTGTATCCCCAGCACCACACACAGAAAAAAAGATACCCACAAAGAATATTTTGCAAATTGTTAAAAGTAATTTCAGTGGATAGCAATATTACCTTTTTTGTTTATTTTTATTTTATAAATTTTCTAAAACAAAGGTACTTCAATAAAAAATTTGACTACTTTTAAAAGTAGTTAAAGGTGATATTGCTCATTCTCTAAAATTATAAATTTAATGTTCAATGAAATTATAACAAATGAGTTAACTTCTGAATTATGTTGCTTAAATTTTACTATCCACTTGAATTAAGATTTGGAAATATCTGCTTATCTGTCATGTCCCCATATTACTTAACAATTAGTTCAGTTCTTTAGAAGTTAAATGGATCATCATAATCCTAAAAGGCACCAAGAGAGAAAATCCAAGAATTTTAATTCATTCTAGTCAAGTTTGTTCTCAGACTTCCTAAATTACTCTTATTAAAGGTGTGTGTGTTTGGCTGGGGATTGTCTTTAATTGGAATTGCCTCTCAAGAGCCCTTGGGACCATCTATAAACCAAACTAAATTATTCTCAGAACAGAATCCCCAGAATTCACTCAGCTCACGCTTTTCCCGGAATCGACTGTACTTCAGAGATAAGAGAAAATAACAGGGAAAATCTGCATAATGTCAGATTAGACTATTCCTTCCCTTGATCGACCCTCGGTGGAGATACAAACAAGCAATGATTCAATTAAAAATAATCAGGAAGTGAAGAAAGCCCTAGAGAAAATTACTTCTAAATTGGACAAATGGTATCTGAATATTTAGAGGTTTGATAATAATATATAATAAAAGTGCAAGTAAAATATGATAATCATATTTCATTTTAAATATATTACATATTTTGATCCATCCTTCATTTTATGAAATTAAACTGTTAATATTAAAAAAGAAAGTGTATGAAAAAGATGAATTAGTGATTACTTAAATTACATAAGGAATGACAACATTAATTGCCTTTAAAGGGTACAATTTTCTTTCATATATTTAAATATTTGACTGAAAAGAATCTACATGCCCATGTTCAGAAAACATGAGGAAAGATTGTATCACTTATGGCATATTTCTATGACAAAATACTGTAACCACTGAAAATGCTGTCTTAGATAAAACTTTGAATAATGTAATATTTTAAGTGTTTTCCTTCTTTTTTTTTTTTTGGCACCAGGGATTGAACTCAGGGGCACTCGACCACTGAGCCACATCCCCAGCCCTATTTTGTGTTTTATGTAGAGACAGGGTCTCACTGAGTTGCTTAGTGCCTCGCCATTGCTGAGGCTGGCTTTGAACTCACGATTCTCCTGTCTCAGCCTCCCTAAGTGCTGGGATTACAGGCTTGCGCCACCGCGCCCGGCTAAGTGTTTTCCTTCTTAAAACTTGGCTTTATTCTGATTGTTAAAATGACACATTATCATGTGAAATTAGAGAACAAAGAAAATAAATAAATCATAAAAATCCCACCATCCAAAGATAGCAATTGTTAACATTGTAAAGAACTCCCAAGATATCTGTCTACATATACACTGAACTTTCTCTCTGTATGTTTATAATTTATATACACTGAATATACACTGATATATACATATATACACTGATATATATGTGTGTGTACAGAAACACAAATCATGAAAAGTACAAAGAAAATTGAAAATTGAAGAATCACCTCTCAGAAACAAGTACTGTTTCACATTTGAGTATGTTTACTTTAGTCTCAGTTTACAAATTTTCTGTAATAAGTATACATTGTATTCAGAATTTTAAATTAATTTAAAAATAACTTAGAGCCAGGTGTGGTGGCACAAGCCTGTAATCCCAGCACTTAGGGAGGCTGAGACAGAAGAATCGCGAGTTCAAAGCCAGCCTCAGCAACGGCGAGGCGCTAAGCAACTCAGTGAAACCCTGTCTCTAAATAAAACACAAAATAAGGCTGAGGATATGGCTCAGTGGTCGAGTATCCCTGAGTTCAATCCCCGGTACCAAATAAATAAATAAATAAAAATAAAAAAGTACTTTAGGGCTGAGGTTATGGCTCAGTGGTAGAGTGCTTGCCTAGCACATATGAGGCACTGGGTTCAATTCTCATTATCACATAAAAATAAATAAATAAAGGTATTGTGTCCATCCACAACTAATTTTTTAAAAAAAATACTTGGTTTTACAGACACATGGCATACACACATACACACAACTTTTCAAAAGCTCAAGTACATCATAAAATAGTTAAAATGTCTTATTACACCTTATATTACCTTTTGTAAACTACAACTTTATCATTTTAGCCCCAACAACACCCAAAACCCTGATGGCAAATTTACAAAGGAAAAGCTTGCTTCCAATTAGTTCTGTATTAGCTTGGGAAGAAAGTACGTCAGCAGTAACTTTTATTTTTCTAATGAATCCCACTTTTAAATCACTACTGGTCATTATGTAAATCAGCATAACTTTTCTGAAATGTCATTTGGTAATGCAAAACCCAAACTCAAATGGAGTCACTCTGGCTCAGGCCTGCATGTATCTGCTAACCTGCTCTTTGTGCTTCTGTGATTAATGCTTTGCTATGCTTGCTTCTCACGGATGGGGGTGCAAAACCACAGGCTGCCAGACCCCCTGGCCAGTTACCTAAAGTTCCAGGAACTGAAAGGGGACATAGGAGGCACTGTCACTGTTGAACTATAAATAACTATAGATTGAATATCTGCCAAATCATGTTTTCCTGAATCATGTAGCTAGCCCATCCTATAATAACCTCTGAATCCTCACTTCAGGGTCACTCTCTGAAGGAAAGGAGAGCTGACTCCAATCGATTGGCCTGTGTGCCTATTTCCTCAATAAACTTTGATGCTCCTGCAGAGTTGTCTGGGCTGCACTTCTTGGGGAGAGGTGCGGGTTGGATGCAACAATAATAATAAGAATGGTCTTTAAATTGCTATTATCTCAAGACCCTATGTTCCATACATGGAACATAAACACGCTAAAAGCTCATATCCTTTAACTTACTAATTCCCATTATAGGAATCTATTCGAATGAAGCAGAAACCATGAAAAAAAATTTCTGTACAAATGTATTTGTCATGTCATCATGAGATAATGATGATGATGATGATAATGATGATTAGAAACCAGGTCTTGACCAGGTGTGGTGGTGCACACCTGTAGTCCCAGGGGCTCTAGAGGCTGAGGCAGGAGGATAGAGAGTTCAAAGCCAGCCTCAGCAAAATTAGGCACTGATCAACTCAGTGAGACTTGTCTCTAAATAAAATACAAAATAGAGCTGGGGATGTGGCTCAGTGCACAAATGCCCCTAAGTTAAATCCCCAAAATACCCTCTCAAAAAAAGAAACCGGGTCTTGCTACATTATTGCCCTGGGTAGTCTGAAACTTGTGGGCTCAAGAAATCCTCCTGCATCAGCCTAAGTGGCTGGAACTACAGGTGCACAGCAAAATATGTTTTAAATATTCAATTGTAAGTATAGAAAAATGGTCAAAATATAATACTAATGAAAAAAGTTAATTAAAAATTCCAGAGTATATCAATTTAGTAAATAAATGTGCACTTGTAAAAACATATGTCAACCTGTATAAATATTTATATCACTATGTAAGAGAATACATAAAATTTGGATTATCTTTGAATGTTGTAATTACAGACATTATTTTTTCTGCATTTTCCAAACTTCCATACATACACACATAAACAAACACACAGTTGCTCAAGCTTCAGTACACCTGCACTCATTTATATTTATAATATCTGAAAGGCAATAATTGCTTTTATTTTTAAAATTTTTCATTGACATTTATATTTTTATGAGTTGTATATGTATTAGAAAAATTTCATACATGAACACAATGCATAATGATCAAATAAATAATTAGTATGTCCATCTCCTTCAACATTTATGATTTTTAATTTTTTTACAACTTTATTTATTTTTATGTGGTGCTGAAAATCAAACCCAGTGCCTCACATGTGCTAGGCAAGCACTCTACCACTGAGCTACAACTCCAGTCCCCACTTATAATTTTTATATGTTGGCAATCTTTGAACTCCTTTGTAGTTATTTTGAAATATATCATAAATTGTTGTAGACTATAGTTACCTATTGTGCTATAGAGCACTTCCTCCTAACATTATTTTGGTATTTATTATACAACATCTCTTATCCCTCCAGCACCCTTCTTAGGCTTTAGTGATTATTATTCCAATCTCTTCTATGAAATCAATTTTCAAAAATATTTTTAAAATACTTATTAGCAAATATTAATTGTACAAAATAATGAATTTCTTTGTGATATTTTCATACATGCATATAATGTACTTTGATCATATCCATCCTCCCTATTACCCTATCCTTACTCCCTCTTCATGATCCCTGTACCCTTTCCTAACAGTCACCCTTGTAGTTTCATGTATTTTCCCTCTAGATTCAACATGAGAGTAAAATGTGATACTTGCAAGATCAAATATTTTTAGCTCCCAGAAATGACTGAGAATATGTAGAAATTTTTTTGTTTATGTGTCTGGCTTGTTTCACTTAATATATTGTGAAAAAACAATAATTCTTAAGATTATGTGGGTTTGGGGAACATACTTAAACATACACAGTTTTTAACTACAATACCAACTTGGTTACTAGGAAATCTCAGGGTCAAAAGAAACAGCTAATTCAGAAAGCCACCAGGTGGCGATCTCTCCCACCCACCCTACCAACACCAGACAGCTTTCAAAAAATGTTGGAGATCTTCACCCAGTTCAAGTGTAGCTATACAGCGATACATACCCAATTCAATGACTTGGAGACGATTTTTCTTTCTTTCTTTCTTTCTTTCTTCTTTCTTTCTTTCTTTTCTCCTCTCCTCTCCCCTCCCCTCCCCTCCCCTTCCTTCCTTCCTTCCTTTCTCTTTCTTTCTTTCTTTTCTTTCTTTCTTTCTTTCTTTCTTTCTTTCTTTCTTTCTTTCTTTCATTTCTTTCCTTTCTTCTCTCCTCTCCTCTCCTTCCCTTCCCCTCCCCCTTTCCTTCTTTCCTTCCTTCCTTCCTTTCTTTCTTTTTCTTTTGATCTCTCTCTCTCTCCCTCCCTCCCTCCCTCCCTCCTTTCTTTCCTTCTTTTTTCCTTTCCTTTCCTTTTCTTTTTTTGGTACTGAGAATTGAACCCAAAGGCAGTTTATCACTGAGTTACATCCCCAGTTCTTTATTTTATTTTTCATTTTGAGACAGGGTCTAACAAAGCTGCTGAGGCTGGCCTCATACTTGCAATCCTCCTGCCTCAGTCTCCCATGTTGCTGGGATTATAGGTGCGAGTCTCAGCACCCAGCAAGGTGGAAATTCAATGACATAGGTGCAAGACCTACTTAGTACACATTGGAATGAAAATATATTGTTTTGCATGGGGCTAGGTTTGGACTAAATGTCTCTTTCACAATAATAAAGAGGATCATGCCATCTACTAGAACTACTTTTACACAAGAGGATACAGATCAGTGCCTGATATGTAACTGGCACTCTTGGGCCAGGGATTTAGCTCAGTGGTAGAGAATATGTTTAATATATGTGAGGCCCTGAGTTTGATTCTGAGCACTACAAAAAAAGAAAAGAAAGAAAAAGATTTGTTCATTGGAGTTATTCTAGGGTTAGTGCTTGGTAGAATAGAATTAGAGCCATTTTAGTAATATTGCAGTGTATTTAAGGAATGATACAGTAAAAGTTTTATGGTGCTATGAAAAAATTTGTTTGATTTTGTACTAGTCATATAGAATCAGGCTACATTTTCCTTTCAAAAACACCTTTTAAAACAGAGACAGGGCTGAGGTTGTGGCTCAGTGGCAGAGTGCTTGTCTCGCACGTGTGGGGCACTGGGTTCCATCCTCAGCGTCCATGTATAACTAAAAAAAATTTTTAAAAAGGGACAAAAAAACTCCCCAGAGATTCTACAAAGAAACCACTCCAGTTTTGTTACAAAAGTGGGTATTGTGCTATTGTTTAACATTATCCTGGGAACATGGGGGTGACTACTTCAGTATGCACATTAAATGTCCTATAAGGCAAAAATCATGCAAAGCCTAAGAGCAATGTTTATCTACTAAGTGTAAATGTGACATAAGATTTTAGTGGATTTTGTGGAAAGACTTGTGTGTGTGTTTGTGTCTGTGTTTTCTTGGGGATCAAATACAGTGCCTCCTATATGCTAAACCAGCTCTCTACCACTGATGTGAAAATGCTTTTTTAAAAGTTCACTTATAATAAAGAGGCTTCCTCAGCCGAGCACAGTGGCACATGCCTGTAATCCCAGCACTTTGGGAGGCTGAGACAGGAGAATTGCAAGTTCAAAGTCAGCCTCAGCAAAGACAAGGCACTAAGCAACTCAATGAAATTCTGTGTCTACATAAAACACAAAATAGGGCTGGGGATTTGGCTCAGTGGTCGAGTACCCCCGAGTTCAATCCCCAGTACCAAAAAAAAAAAGAGGCTTCCTCAAACTTCAATGCTTTAGGTCAACAATATATATTTATCCCAACTTTTTATCAAAAAAAAATAAGCACAAAAAAGTTGAAAGCTCACACCTCTACAATGTAAATTATATGATTAACTTTTCACTCTATTTGCTTCATTACATACCTATCTATAATTAACCCATCTTATTTTTGGATTCATTTGAAAGATGCAATCATTGGCACACTACACTCTTATTCTTAAACACTTCAGTATGCATATCAGTAACTCAGAGTTTGACATTTGGGATTTTTAGAAAAAAATAGGAAAAATTACATTTAGCGAAATTAACCAGTTTTAAGTGAGTTTTGACAAACGTATACACCTGTAACTCAAACCTCATCCCCATCTAGATATGGATGGGGTTTGGGTAACAGCTTACTATTTCCTAAAACGGTTTCCCCATTCCCTTTTCTACTCAAACCTGTTCCCCACAACAGAAGACTCCACTGTTTTTCCCCATAGATTATAGACATTACATATATATATATATATGTACACACACACACACATTAATAAATGCTCCAGGTGCTGGGGGTATAGCTCAGTGATAGAGGGTTTGCCTAGCATGTTCCTTAAGAATTGGAAGAGTCAAGTTTCCAGAAGATGATAGAAATGGGTCAGGAAAGAATGATATTTAATGGAAAATAGTGTTGTGTTTTGCAAATGTGCATTTCCCAAAACTATAAGGTAAGTCATCTGGAAGGCTTATGCCCATGTGTCTCTTCAATTATGATGCAAACTTTATGAAACCAAAGCTAATAATTTATTGTTTTCACATTTATCTTAATGGTTTTACAATAAACATAAGCAAGTTTTTTATTAATAAAAATAAAATAACATAAATATTAAAAAGTAACCAGGCACAGTGGTGCACAACTGCAATCCCAACACTTTGGGAGGCTGAGACAAGAGAGTTCAAAGCCAGCCTCGGCAACAGCGACCTTGTCTCTATATAAAACACAAAATAGGGGGCTGGGGTGGTGGCTCAGTGGTAGAGCGCTTGCCTAGCATGCGTGAGGCACTGGGTTCAATCCTCAGCACCACATATAAATAAATAAAAAATAAAGGTCCATCAACAACTACAAAAAATATTTTTTTAAAAAAACACAAAATAGGGCTGGGGATGTGGCTCAATGGTCAAATACTCTTGAGTTCAATCCCTGGTACCAAAAAAAAAAATTAAAAAAATATATTATTACTCTATTCCTCAAAATAGGGAATGCAACATCCCTATATAGAACTTTACCTTTTTTTGCTACTGGGGATTGAACTCAGGGGCTCTTAAACACAGAGCCATACCCCAGCCTTTTTTAAATATTTCATTTTAAGAGGGGTCTTGCTGAGGTGCTTAGGGCTTTACTAAGTTGCTGAGGTTGACTTTGGACTCGTGATTCTCTTGCTTTAGCTTCCTGAGCCACTGGGATTACAGGCCTGCAGTACTGCACCCCATAGAACTTTTGTCTTTTAACAAGTACTTTCATATATATTCCTTTACAAACACTTAGGTTGAAAGCATTCAGACAGATACATAATATGAAAATCCCACAGTAACAATAAGAAGGACTCATTTTCTTCAAATTCTAAGTCCATTTATACACACACACACACACACACACATATATGTATGTGTATATATATATATATGTATATATATATATATATACACTTTGCAGCATAGGGGATGGATCCCAGGGCTTTGTAAGTGCTCTACCACAGAGCTACATTCCCCAGCCCAAAGCAGTGTGTGTGTGTTTGTGTGTGTGTGTGTGTGTGTGTGTGTGTGTGTATTTGGAGTGTTGGTCATGGAACATACCCAGGGCCTTTCCCTGTACACTGAACTACACTCCAGCTCCTTATTTCTTTAAGCATTAAGACTTTTACTTCAGGGCTGGGATTGTAGCTCAGTGGTAGAGCGCTTGCCTCGCATGTGTGAGGCCCTGGGTTCGATCCTCAGCACCACATACAAAGCAATAAAATAAAGACATTGTGTCAATCTACAACTAAAAAAATATTTTAAAAAAAAGAATTTTACTTCAGGGAGCTGGGCGCGGTGGTACCTGCATGTAATCCCAGCACGTTGGGAGACTGAGACTGGAGAATTGGCAGTCTCAGCAACAGTGAGGCACTAAGCAACTCAGTGAGACCCTGTCTGTAAATAAATAAAATAGGGCTGAGGATGTGGCTCAATAGTCAAGTACCCCTGAGTTCAATCCCCAGTAGGAAGAAAAAAAAAACTTGCTTCAGAATTTCTTTCCTTTTAGTCATATGTATGAATAAGTTATAAATTAAATATCACATGAAGCATTTGCTTCAAAATAGAGGAAGAGTAGAAGCTATTTATGAAACAAGAAGGGCCATGAGTTGATCATTACTTAAGTTGGGTATAGGACTTGTGAGTTCATTGTACCACTTTATATTTGTGTTTGATTTCATATGTGTATATAAATTCAATATATATAACATATATAGATAATATATATGTGAATTTTATATATATATACTTATATATATAATATAATATAAAAATTTAGGGGCCAGGGATATAGCTCAGTGTCAGAGTGCTTGCTTAGCATGCATGACACCCTGGGTTACATCCTCAACACCAAAGAAAAGAAAAAAAGCAAAAAAATTTAAAAGGTTAAAGTTCTTCCCCAATTTGCATGTATATTTTACCAAAGTGACTATTACCAAGTTAGAGCACTGGGCTTTAACTGATACCACAGGGTTCTGCAATTCTCTGAGTGATTAAAGGTAGCATAAATCAAATCCTAGAACGCTGTCTGAGCAAGTATCAGACTGCCCAATTGGGGAATATGCAAACTTCCTTAAGCCCACCCTGCTCAGAGTCTGGGAGAAACTGACAAGGCCGGGTGAGGAATGGAATCTACATGTAAATGCTCTCAGAAGGTGTGAAAAAGTTGGTCTTTTTAAAAGTACCCAAGACACTCAATTGGATACACTTGGCAGGAAAGTTACCATTATTTAAAAAGAAAAGAAAAAGTGGGGGTGGGGTGTAGCTCAGTGGGAGAGCGCTCTGCCACCATGCACGAGGCCCTGGTTTCCATCCTCAGCACCGCAAAAAGGAAAAAAAAAAAAAAGTTACTTATGCTCCAGTAAGAAGGCAGGCAAGTTGCTCACTAGCGTGTACCAAAGCACTTTCCTGGGGAGGAATTCCTATTCAGGGGTGAGGGACTTTTCGCTGGTGTGTCACGTGTTG
Organism: Xerus rutilus; assembly: GCA_028644305.1. Classification (NCBI taxonomy): domain Eukaryota; kingdom Metazoa; phylum Chordata; class Mammalia; order Rodentia; family Sciuridae; genus Xerus; species Xerus rutilus. The sequence goes on along the minus strand of CM053417.1, from coordinate 75,672,994 downwards.
GGGGGTTCTGAAGAGAAAAACAAAAGCAGAAAAAGAGCGGCTAGCTGTGGCAGTAACTACACAGAAAGTAATAAGGTGGGGCTTATCTTGTGAAGTAACTGAATTTGGCGCCCAAGTGGTGTGGGGTTGTTAAAAGGTCTGGTGCCTCTGCCCTTAGACCCTGCCCGAAATCTTCTACATCTTGAAAAGACCCTTTCTGAGCCCGCACCCCTCTGCTATACCCAATCCTCTCCCCACGCAGGTATACCTCACTCCAGCGAATCACATCATCCAAATCGGTGTCGTCTACTAACGTCCACAGCTTGATGAGAAAGCCAGGAACCGTGGCATTGGAAGCTCCCTCCATGGTTTTGAGCGCCAGTACCAAGGGGAAGGCAAAGGCAGTGGCAACAGCCCAGGGTTACCGCGTTACCTGAGACGACCAAATGGGTTAAGGCAAAGAGCAGCAGCCTTCTGTGACCTAACACCGGGTACCTCCTACAGTCCTTGGGGGCGGGGCTCATTGCCCAATGGATAAACCTCATAGGCTGGTTAAGCTATTGTTATTTCAAAGCCCTACTTACTGTAGGGTACTTTGGGTAGGGGGGAAATCTTTAAAGGAGCAGTAAAAAATAGCCATGGAGAAACGTATACTGGGCACGAGTTTTGACATTGATTTTTCTGTTGCATCCACAAATCCCAACTGGAAAGTAGGAGGAATTAATGTAGACTTGAGAACTCCCATATCTTCCCTAGCAATGATTAGTAAGCATTGGGTATGGTGATACAGAAGATGGCACTACATGGCATGGGTCATGACTTCACACTACATGGGAGATGATATTGTATGACTTAGGTCATGATCAGGCATGCAAGGTGCATGGCATTGCAGTAGCTTAGCACTGCATTAGCTTGATGTCGCATGTTGCTTGGTAGTGAACTTAATGGCATTACCAGGCAATGCTTTGCAGTGCAGTTTTGATCCTTTCTCTGGAGAAATGGTGAGTAATTTTGGCATATGTGTTTGGCCTGAAGGAAGATTGTTGGGATATTAGGAAAAAGGCCTTCCCTTCCTCCTACTGTTAAAATTGAGAAAGAGAACGTGAAGAGAGAAACTTGGGTAAGAAATTCCAGTGGGTTTGTTTGTTTGTTTGTTTGTTTCCCTTTTCATTAGAAAATATTGGGTGGTTAAAAGGCCACTTGTTTTCTAAAGTTTTCTTAGATATCTTTGAGTTGAACTGAGTCCTGAAAATTATCAGTCCCTGTCTTATACAGGACATATTAATAATAGTAGCAGCCAGTCGCGGTGGCACAAGCCTGTAATCTCAGCACTTTGGGAGGCTGAGACAGGAGAATCACGAGTTCAAAGCCAGCCTCAGCAAGGCGAGGCACTAAGCAACTCAGCGAGACCCTGTCTCTACATAAAACACAAAATAGGGTTGGGGATGTGGCTCAGTGGTCAAATGCCCCTGAATTCAATCTTCAGTACCAAAAAAATGATGACAATAATAATAATAATAGCAATAAAATAGCAGCAGGAGCAAGGCATGGTGGTGCACACCTGCAATCCCTGTGGCTCCATAGGCTGTCAGGAAGATCATGAGTTTAAAGCCAGCCTCAGCAATTTAGCAAGGCCCTAAGCAACTTAGTGAGACCCTGTTTCAAATTTTTAAATAAATAAATAGATAGATAAATAAAAACATGCTGGGGATGTGGCTCAGTGGTTAAATGCACTTGGGTTCAATCCCTGGTACCAAATAATAAAATAAAATAAAATAGCAGTAGGGATTATCTCACTTATAGTTTACATGGATTTTAGTAACTAGTAGGTACAAATTCATACAATGTTACAGGTGGAAAGAATCTGAAAGCTCAATTCCCCTAAATTTTAAAGGGAAATAATGGAGGCTCAATGCATATTTTTGTGGACTAAACAGTGAATTCATGTATTTCACAATACTGGGAATCAAATCTATAGCCTCTTGCAAGCAAGACAAGAACTCTATCATTGAACTACACCCCCACTCATAAACAGTGAATCTCTTATAAGTATGGCACACTAACTGATTATGCCACTTAAACTCCTAAATAATAAATTTGTTAAGGACAGGCAGCATGTCCCATTTTATAAAAACAAATGGTCATTCCTGAATCAAAATTGAGTTACTAATTACTACAAATGTTAAATATAACCTAAAAGTAAAGGTTTATATTTAGGTTGATATGTATTTACCTTTTTATACATTTTTTTTTTTTTGGTACCAGGGATTGAACTCAGGAGCACTGAAACACTGAGCCACATCCTCAGCCTTATCTTTTCTGTTTTATTTAGCGACAGGGTCTCACTGAGTTGCTTAGCACCTTGTTGCTGAGGCTGGCTTTGAACTTGTGATTCTCCTGTCTCAGCCTCCCAAAGTGCTGAGATTACAGGCATGTGCCACTACACCCAGCTCACCTTTTTGTACTTAAAAAAAATTAGTGTAGATGCACACAATATCTTTACCTATTTATTTTTATGTGGTGCTGAGGATTGAACCCATGCTAGGCAAGCACTCTCCCACGGAGCCACAACCCCAGACCCCTTTTTGTACTTTTCATGAAGTGTTCTTTTCTTTGTTACTTAATCTTTTTTTTTTTTGGTACTGGAGATTGAACTCAGGGACACTTGATCACTGAGCCACTTCCCCAGCCACATTTTGTGCTTTATGTAGAGACAGGGTCTCGCTGAGTTGCTTAGCGCCTCGCTGTTGCTGAGGCTGGCTTTGAACTCGCGATTCTCCTGCCTCAGCCTCCCAAAGTGCTGGAATTACAGGCTTGCGACACCGTGCCCGGCTTGTTACTTAATCTTTATCTCTCTTCACTTATCCTTGACCAATGCTACTTGTTCAGTTGAATTACTTATTTCTCAAAATCTTTCCAAATGAGCTCAGAATGATATGTAAATTAATACCTGCTCTTTTTTGTGTGTCAGTGGTTACTGATTTGTAATAATAGAGATGACTTGGTGTAAAGATCTCATGACTTACCATTATTTGCCTAAGAGATTCAACTCTCTTTAAATTTTTCCTACCTTATTCTCATTGGCTTTTTTTCTATTCCCCATCCATCTTTCCTAAACAAGCCAAGGAGAGCTTTGGAACACTAGATTCCACCATTCACCAATCTCAGACTTCTTAAAGAGGAGCTCTACCAGACAATTTGCATTTTAATAATGCAGTGTCTGATTATTTGTCTTTACTAACAATTTGGACTTTTACATCAATAAATAATTCTTATCTATCTATCAATTCTGTATTTGCTTATTATTTCTCAAGCATGTCTTCACTTTCTAACTGGATTATAAACTTGTTAAAGACTATTTTATACACTATATTTCCTTAGTATTTCCTTATAGCATGGGGCTAGGAAGGTAGAAGTGGCTCAGTAAATATCTGTTGATTAACTAGTGCTCCCCTAAGCAATCTTTTCTTTGCAGTCATAATTCTCTACATGCAGTGTGATAATCTTTCAACTAGTCTTTGTACCTCTATGATTTCTTAAGATAATCTTATATACCACTGCTACAATTAATTCCTCTACCCTGAAAATTATGGTGGCTCCTCCATATTTTTCCTATTTTTTGTTACTATAACAAAATACCTGAGGCTAAGTACTTTAAGAAGAAAAGATATTTAGGCTGGGGGTCCAGCTCAGTGATAGAGTATGTGTTTATCATCTATGACATCCTGGTTTCTATTCCCAGCATCACAAAAAAGATAAGAAGTGTAATTAGCTCTTAATTCTGGAGGTCTAAGGGCATGGTCCTGTAATCAGTTTGCTTCTGAAGATGGGCTATGTCACATGGTGATGCATGTGCCTGAAGGAGAGATCACACAGTAGCCACAGAACAATTCAGGGCTCAGCTCACTATTTATTTATTTATTTATTTATTTATTTATTTATTTATTTATTTTGGTACTGGGCATTGAATTCAGAGCCACATCTTCAGCCCTATTTTGTATTTTATTTAGAGACAGGGTCTCACTGAGTTGCTTAGTGCCTTCTTAAGTTGCTGAGGCTGGCTTTAAACTCTTGATTCTCCTGTCTCAGCCTCTGGACCTGTTGAGATTACAGGTGTGTGCCACTGTGCCCAGCTCACTCTTTTTTTAAAAATAAATAAATATATATATATATATAGTTGTAGATGGACACAATACCTTTATTTTGTTTATTTTTATGTGGTGCCGAGGATCAAATCCAGTGCCTCACATGTGCCAGGCAAGCACTCTACCACTGAGCCTCAACCCCAGCCCCTGGCTCACTCTTTTTTAAGAACCTTTTTTATGAGAACTAACTCAGGGCCCTGTGAGAACTATCTTGATCCCTTCCAAGGACAGTGCCCCAATGAGCTATCCAGTTCCCACTAGGCCTCACTTGTTAAAGGTTCCATGCCACCTCTCAACATTGCCATTCTAGAGAATAACCTTCCAATAGACAAACCCTTTCTTGGAGGAAGTACTCAAACTATATTCAGAACCGTAGCATAAAGTTCATATGTCTTAACATGGAATTCAATACTCTCTTCAAAGTGATCTAAATTTTGCTTTCCTACCTTAACAACCACTGTGTTCTTTCACATGATCTGTGATCTAACAAAAAGAACACACACACGCACACACACACACACACACACACTCATGTGCACACCCTGGCGCACACTCCTCTCAAGACATATTCCACACTTTTCTTGGCCACGATTTTTATGCCTGTGAATATTATATCTCATTTTATACAGAAGCAAGATAATATAGTGGAGGAGCTGTGAGATCTAGATCATCTGGGCTCAGACTCTTGTTCTGAAATTTATTAGCTGTGTGATTTTCTATAGCATTTTCCTTCTCTCCTCCTGCCACCCCCCAACCCCCAACTCTGGTACTGGGAATTGAAACCAGGGGCAATTTACCACTGAGCGACATCTCAAGCTCTTTTTACTTTTTATTTTGAGCATGGTCTTGCTAAGTTGCTGAGACTAGTCTTGAACTTGAGGTCCTGTTGCTTCAGCCTCCTGAGTCACTGGGTTTACAGGCATGCCCCAATGTGCCTGGTTTAATGTACTTCTCGTCTCTGCACCTCAGTGTATTCATCTGAAAATGGGACCAATATTAGGAACCTTTCATGGACTTTGAGAGGATTAAATGAAGTGATGTATGTAGAAGTATTTAGAGTGCTTTCATATAGTGATCCCTATGTCACAAGTGGCTCTTTTTCAATTTTCTTTGCTGGTTTTTCCTCTTCTTAGCTTTTAGACTCCTTTTCTTTTTTATTCACCCTCATTATCTTAATGATCTCATCCAGTCTCATAGCTTTAAATATCATCTTTATTTTGTTAACTCCAAAATTTATATCTCTAGTCTAGACCTCTCCTCTGAACTCTAGACTCATATATCCAGCTATAGCCACATGGATGTCTAAAAAGCATTTCAAACTTAGAACGCTGGCTCCTGATATTTTCCCTCATCTGCTTCTCCTAATAGTTTTCTCAGTCCTTGAAATGACAATTCTACCATCTCAGTTGCTCAAATAATTCTTGACTTCTTTTACTGATTCCTATCCTTTAGGAAATCCTTTAGGAAATCTTGATAGCATTGTTTCTAAAATATATATCATTGACTCCTACCAGTTGCAAGTCTGGTACAAATTGTCATCATAACTTATAGCTATGCCCTTAAAACATTTTCTTCCCATATTGTCCACACAGGAGCCATAGTGAGTCTGTTAAAGTCATGATCCTTCTCTACTCTGAATCTTCCAACAGCTTCCTTTCCACAACATGATCTGTGCCTCACCCCTTTCCCTTCTGTTTCAGACTTTATCTTCTCCCCTTTTGCCCTTGCTCTTGCTGTCCAGCTGTATCAGCCTCCTCATTATTTATTGAATATACTAGACATTTCCTAGCATAAAAACATTCAAACTTATTCTTTTGCCTAGAACCAACTTTCCCAAAGATCTACATGACTCTCTCCATATATTAACATTTTGATTTAGATGTCATATTTTCAGTGAGACCTTCTTGGCCACCTTATTTTAAATTGAAATTCACTATCCAATGACACCTTAACCTTGTACTTGCTCCACTCTGTAATACTGTGTCAGTATTTGTTATATATTTTTTATTCATTTTGCCTATTGTTCTCTTCTCCCAGTAGGAGAACACAAATACCATGATAAGAAAAGGCTATTGTCCTTTCGTTCATTTTTGTATCCCTTGCTACTGTGACACTACCTAATATATATTAGGTAAATAAATGAACAAATGAATAGATGGATACATGGTAATCTGATAGATATAAATATAGATACCCATTTTTTCCTAGTAGTTGAAACTTGCTCACTGAACAAATAATTATGGAGTGCTTATTGCATGTCAGGTACTAGGTTGGGTGATGGAGCTTAAATGCCAAAATAAACTTGATCCCTGTCTCACAAAATCGAAACAGTATACTAGGGGCTGCAAATAAATAAGCAAGCAGTTGCAATACAGTTTAATAACTGCAGTGCTAGTATTAAATAGTAAAGGTGGCTGTGGAGTGCAGAGGGCACTAACTTGGACTTTCAGGACCAGGGAGTGGTCCTATGATGAAGTGATATCTGAACTGAGACTTTGCAAAGAATCAAGAGAAGAGTGAGTGCTTCAGACAGTTGGAACAGCACATACAAAAGTCTGAAGGTAACAAACAGCATAGAACTTAAAAATTTTTTTCATAGGAATTTTCAACACTGGAAACAGGACATAGCTTAGTATTAGAACACATGCCCAGCATGCAAAGCCCTGGATTCAATTCCTATCACCAAACAAAAAACAACAAACAAAAAAAAAACAGCATACACAAAAGTAGAATGTCCTATTTTATATATTTTTTGTAATGAATGTTCTATTTTCCTCTTATCCAGTTTTAACAATTACCAAATTAGGGTCATTCTTTTTTCATTTAGAACATGCTCCAACCCCTCTCATCATTCCTTATTTATTTATTTATTTATTTTGGTACCAGGGATTGAACTCAGGGGTACTCGAACACTGGCTTTGAACTTGTGATTCTCCTATCTCAGCCTCCCAAAGTTCTGGGATTACAGGTATGTGCCACTGTACCCAGCTCATTCCTTATTATGAGTATTCAGATACTATATCATTTAATCCATAATTAATATAATTTAATACATAGAGACTTCAATTGGCCTTTTTGAAAGATACAGTTTTTCTTTTTTTAATCTATTTTTATTTGTTAATGGAGCTTTATTTATTTATATGTGGTTCCGAGAATTAAACCCAGTGCCTCACACACGCTAGGCAAGCACTCTACCACTGAGCTATGACCCCAGCCCGAAGATACTGCTTTTCTTTCTTTCTTTCTTTCTTTCTTTCTTCCTTCCTTTCTTTCTTTCTTTCTTTCTTTCTTTCTTTCTTTCTTTCTCTCTCTCTCTCTCTCTCTCTCTCTCTCTCTCTCTCTTTCTTTCTTTCTTTTTTGATACTGAAGATTGAACTCAAAGGCACTCAACCAAAGTGCTGGGATTACAGGCTTGCACCACTGTGCCCAGCTCTGTTTTTCTTTTAATATAACCACAATACCAATATCACACCTAAAAAAAAAGATGACACTTAAATCTTCATTATTCAATATTTCTAATTGCCTTATAATTTTAATTAAAATCATTTTTATTATTATGGACATTTCATAAATTCAAAAGAATGTGATATATATATTTCATATATATATATATATATATATATATATATATATATATACACACACACACACATACACACATATATATATTAGCAGAGTTCTACTCAACCATAAATAAGAATGAAATTTTCAGGTAAATGGATAGAATCAGGGGACATCATGCTAATTGGGATAAGCCAGACTGAAAAAGTCAATGGTGAAAGTTTTCTCTCCTATGAGGAAGCCAGAGAGAAAAAAGGAATTTTAAAATTGGGATATATCATGAAAATAGAAAGGAGATCGGTAGAGGTAGAGGATCTAGGGGGAAGGAGAAAGAGAAGATAGAGGGAGGAGGAAGGTAGGTGCAGTGGCACCCCCTTGTAATCCCAGCACTTTGGGAGGCTGAGACAGGAGAATCACAAGTTCAAAGCCAGCCTCAGTAAAGGCGAGGTGCTAAGCAACTCAGTGAGACCCTGTCTCTACATAAAACACAAAATAGGGCTGGGGATGTGGCTCAGTGGTGGAATGCCGCTGAGTTCAATCCCCACTATAAAAAAAAAAAAAAACAAAAAAAAGAAGTAGGGAGGGAAAATGAAGTACTGAGGAATGTATTGGAGCAATTATGTTATATGCATATATTAATATGTCACAATGAAACCTACTACTATGTATAGTTATAATGCATAATAAATATAAAAATAATAAATATAAAATATTTTATTATTATGGATATTTTCATGCATATGCAAAACTCAAAAGAATAGTATAATAAATCTCTATGTACTTTTTACCCAGCTTCAACAATTATCAAATCATGGCCACTCTAGTTTCATCTGCTGCCCTCCTCCCAAACATTGAACTTTTTTTCTTTGAAGTTCCAGGGATTAAAGTCTGGGCCACAACCAAAGCTAGGCCAGAGCTCTCAGATTGAGTTATACCCCTTGCCCCTGCCATTTTTTTAAAGGGGACATTCAATACAAAAAACAAAGACTGTTTTTATTCACTCAGCAATAAAACAACTCGAAATTAGGAGGGATGATAGCATTAATATAATAATCATCATCAAAGCAAATTAAAATAAAAAGTATCTGAAATGATTTTACAGTGACATTGTTCCTTAATAGATTAAGGAAATTGGTTGTTCATTAATTGCCCTCTTATTTCAAGGTTTTTATTTTTTTTTCCTATGTTTATTTGTTTGGTTTTGTTTTTGGAGGGGACTTACTTACCCTGGGGATTGAGGCCAGCAACTTGAGCATGCTAAGCAAGCACTCTACCACTGAGCTACACCCTAGCCCAACTACTATTATTTTTATGAGTGTCAGTGAAACACATCTATAAGATATAATGGAAATTATTGACTAAGAAAAATAGGAGATCGTGGTGAGTAAATAACTTTTTCTGATTTTTCTCCTTGTTTTATTTTAACTAATTATTTTAGTTGTACAAATTTATGTGGTACATTATGATAATTCAACACATGAATACAGTCTGACAGTCTGTCATAAATGATTTTTTTTTCATTTTTTCTTTTTCTTTTGGTATTTGCTACAAATCAAACTCAGGGCTTTAGGCATGTTAAGCAGTCACTCTACCACTGAGCTAGATCTCCCACCCATGAATAAGACTTTTTTTCTTTTGGTACTAGGGATTTAACTCTGGGTTGCTTTACAACGGAGGTGCATCCTCAGCCATTTTTATGTTTATTTTGAGATAGGATCTTGCTAAATTACTTAGGGCTTCACTAAATTGTTGAAGCAGGCTTCAAAACTGAATTCCTCCTGCCACACTCTCTCAGATCCCTGGGGTTAAAGGCATGTGCCACTGCACCCAGCTAAGATTTCTGAATTCAAAATTTCAAAGGTAGGATAGTTATTACACCATATTCGATATTTGTGTTTATTTCTCACCACCCCTAATGGACTAGAGCAGGGGTCTGCTACCTGTATCCCTGAAGCTAAAATCCAGCCTGTGATCTATGCAGCTTCTAAGGTAGGAATGGTTTATAAATTTTTAAAGGGTTGTAAAAATGAATATTATGTAATAGAAACTATGTGATCTGTGAAGCCTAAAATATTCCCTGACTTTTTACAGAAACATTTTCTGAAATTCTTGGCTGTAGCTATTATGTTCAGTAAGGTAGTCCATAGCCTTATGCGATTATTTAAATTTAAGTTAATTAGCCAGGCACTGTGACCTGTAATCCCAGCTACTCAGGAGGCTGAGGCTGAAGGATCACAAATTCAAGGCAGCCTGGGTAACTTAGTGAGACCTTGTCTCAAAATAAAAAAAAAAAAGAGAGATGAAAGCTGGGCGCAGTGGCACATGCCTGTAATTCCAGCACTTTGGGAGGCTGAGACAGGAGAATCGCGAGTTCAAAGCCAGCCTCAGCAACAGCAAGGCACTAAGCAACTCGGTGAGACCCTGTCTCTAAATAAAACCCAAAATAGGGCTGGGGACATGGCTCAGTGGTTGAGTATCCTTGAGTTCAACTCTCAGTACCAAAAAAAAAAGAGAGAGAAAGATAAGGGTATAGCTCAGTGGTAGAACACCCCTGGTTTCAATCCTTAGTAACACAAAAAATAAATTTAACTGTTGAGAGTGTTGGCACTCACCTGTAATCCCAGCAACTCAAAAGGCTGGAGCAAGAGGCTGAGGCAAGATGCTCACAAGTTTAAAGGCCAGACTCAGCAATTTAGCAAGGCCCTAAGCAATTTGTTAGAAACTGACTCAAAATAAAAAATAAAAATAAAAAGGACTGGGGGTGTGGCTCAGTGTTTAAGCACCACTAGATTCAATCCCCAGTGTCAAAAAATAAATTTAATGAATCAATCATAAATAATAATAAAAGTTCGGTTTCTCAGTTGTACTAATGACATTTCAAGTGCTCAATAGCCATATATAACTACTGGCTATTGTACGGCACAGCACTGGATTAAAATTGTTTGCCAATAGGCAAGATGTACTTTTAATTTATCCCTCACCAGAATCCACCAGAAGTGGATTCTCATTCAGTATAGGTGGCTGGATGACCATAATACAGTTTCAGCACTGAACGTTAGTTATGTTAGTGTCCATAAAGTGCTTAGAATTGTCCCTGGAACATACTAAATGTTCATTATATGTTAAGAACTATTACAAATAAAGAAAATGAAAAAAGAACTATTATTGTTGTTATCATTTTTACTATTGTTATTTACAAGGCTTTAGTAAGCAAAGAGGCCTATTTGAAGAAGTGAATAATGTCTCTCTCAAGGCACTAATATTGAAGTGAAGAACTGAAGCTTAGTTGTCCAGTTGGCTTCCTGGGTGCCAATGCATGACCCAATTGTACTATTAGGGATACAGGATACGATTGCTGGATAGAAATGTTGCTTCTGTTGGGAAGAATTTTCTGAAGCTGAGCGTAGTGATGCATCCCTGTAATTCCAGCAATTTAGGAGGCTCAGGCAGAAGGATTTCAAGTTTGAGGCCAGACTCAATAACTTAGTATGTCTCTGTCTCAAAATAATAAATAAATAAATAAATAAATAAATAAATAAATAAATAAATAAACAAACAGGATGGGGATGTAGCTCAGAGGTAAAGCACCCCTGGGTTCAATCTTTAGTACCACAAACAAACAAACAAAATACTAATTTGTTTATTATCTGGATCAGAATTAATGAAAACCTCTAAAATCTAATTTAGAGCTACTTCTTGTTGGTACTGAAAGCAGGAAAGTAAAATTATCTATTTACTCTAGAGCATTTTTACTTATTTTTCTGTGATCAAAGCCAAATGCTAATATGATTATGATGATAGCTGTGAATAGCTGGTTTTTTGTTGTTTTCTTTTTGGTACTGGAGATTGAACTCAGGGGCACTCGACCACTGAGCCACATCCCCAGCCCTATTTTGTGTTTTATGTAGAGACAGGGTCTCACTGAGTTGCTTAGCGCCTCTCCGTTGCTGAGACTGGCTTTGAACTAGCGATTCTCCTGTCTCAGCCTCCCTAAGTGCTGGGATTACAGGCTTGCACCACCACGCCCGGCTATAACTGGTGTTTTTGATATATTTATATTTATGTCATTTAATGATTCTGTGAGGTAAATATTAGTATTAGATGAAAGAATTCAAGCACAGAGAAGATAAGTAATTTGACCATGGTCACACAGCTAATTAGTATAAGCATCAGTCTTTAAACCCAAGCCATATTCCACAGCCAATATTCTTAGCCACTTCACCATAATGCTTTATACTATAATTATGTCTGCTTTAGTTAAAATCAGTAACATCCCCAGTCCCCTTGAATAAATGATAGTGAACTTAAATTTTAGTAGTTCATTTAAAAACATGTATTGAAAACCTTCTATGTACTAAGTACTAGGCTCAGTCCAAAAGATAACAGCAGCATAAGGCTTGCCCCCTCCCATTCTAAGGAGAGTATAAATGAGAAAAGAGATGTAGATGCACAAACTTAACAAAACAATGAAACCTGATAAGTACTATAAGGCAAGTGAGACAAAGGACATTTAAATATTTACAGAGATACAGCAGTGCAAATGCCAATTGATTACATGAGTTGAATCAGAAGGAATATCTGATTTACATTTCAACTAGTTTTTGAAGAATGTTCAGGCTCAGAGAAATATGGAAAGTACGTTCCAGGCAAAAGGCATGATAGAAACAACAGTGTAGAAAGAATGGCTTGGTGAAGGTGTATGAGGTGAGTGACAAGAAATGAGGCTGAGAATATATGAAATGATCTTTTTCGCCATCCTCTGTCATGTGAGGATATGGGAAGAAAATGACCTTTACAAAACAAAAGGTGCTGGAGTTGGGGATATGGCTCAGTTAATAGACTGCTTGCTTGCCTTACATGCACAAGGCCCTGGGTTCAACACCAGAAAAAAAAAAACATACATTCATAAAAATTGAAAACCCCATCATCAGATAATGGTGTAATTTTTCTTTCAAGTGTCAAATATATTTTAAATAACTCATTGTGAGAATGATCTCTTATATTTATACAAATATTTACCACTTCTTTTGTTCTTTCTTTGCCTTTGATGGTCCATGTTTTTGTGTATCTGTTTTGTTATAGCAGCATGAGGCAAGTAGCAAGAAATGAGGCTGATAATATGAATGTTTCTAACTAGGCCTTCTTCATTAGTTGGTAAACTATTACTTATTAGAAACTAATTTTGGGGGCTGCGGTTGTGGCTTAGTTGTAGAGTGCTTGCCTAGCATATGTGAGGCACTGGTTTGGTTCTCAGCACCACATAGAAATAAATAAATAAAATAAAGTTATTTTGTGCATCTATAACCAAAAAGATTTTAAAAAAGAAACTGATTGTGGTCTTCTTTTTTAATAAGAAGTGCATGATCATGGTAAACAGTTCAGAAAGATACAAAGTTAAAAGATTCTCTCCCTCCCCCACTCAGTCCCTATTAACTCTAATGAATTTTAAACTGTATTTTATGTATACTTCTATATTCTTTCTCTATGTTCAAGCATATATGCCTGAATGTATGCATACATGTGTTTAGGTGGACCTGGGTATTTTAAACAAAAATAGTATCATACTAAATGTAAGTTCTGCAAGTTATTTTCTTCACTTAGTAAATTCTATAAAACTTTCTAGGGCTCAGGATATAGCTCAGTGATACACTGCTTGACTTGCATGCTCAAAGACCTGGGTTCCACCTTTAGCACCACTGCACAAGTGCACACACTCACACATAATTATTTTTAAATATGTATTTTATTTGTAGATGGACACAATACTTTAATTTTATTTATTTACTTTTATGTGGTGCTGAGGATCAAACCGGTGCCTCATGTGCTAGGCAAGTGCACTACCACTGAGCCACAACCCCAGCCCTATTTATATGATTATTAATGGATATTTGGTTGTTGCAATTCTTGCAGTGATTACAAACTATGCAATGATTATGTTATGTATGTTTCCATATACATATATATTCGTATTTGTGGGCATATTTACAGGATAAAGTGGAATTGATGGGTCAATGAGTTTATGTGTAGCTGGGCGCGATGGCTCAAGCCTGTAATCCCAGCATTTAAGGAGACTGAGACAGGAGAATGTTGAGTTCAAAGCCAGCCTCAGCACCCATGAGGTGCGAAGCAACTCAGTGAGACCCTGTCTCTGCATAAAACACAAAATAGGGCTGGGGATGTGGCTCAGTGGTCAAGTTCCCCTGAGTTTAATCCCTGGTACCAAAAAAAACCCCACAAAGGGAATTTAATATATTTCTTTATATACAATAATTTTTATATCCCCACAAGAAAAAGAGAAACAACTCTAATAGAAAAATATGCAAGAGACTGTCATAGTGGCTTAGTGGTAGAGCTTGCCTAGCACGCGTGAGGCACTGGGTTTGATTCTGAGCACTGCATATAAATAAATGAAAAAATTAAAGGTCCATAGACAAGTAAAAAAAATTTAAAAAAGAAAAAATATACAAAAGACACAAACATGCAATTCACACAAAAAAGCAATAAATGACTAATGAACATAAAATAATAAAGTGCTATATGAGAAATCTGTGTCATCTATCAGATTGACAAAGCTTAAAAACATTGCTAATGTATTATGTTAACAAGAGTATTAGAAAACGTTCATTCTCAAAAAAATCGACTGATAGAAGTAGAAACTTGTACAAACTTTTAGAGAAAATTTATAATTATCTATAAAAATTTAAACATATAAACTCATTTTTTTTTTTGATACTGAGAATTGAACTCAGGGGTACTCGACCACTGAGCCATATCCCCAGCCCTATTTTGTGGGTTTTTTTTTTCTTTTTTTTGGTACTGGGGATTGAACTCAGGGGTACTTGACCACTGAGCCACATCCCCAGCCCTATTTTGTGTTTTATGTAGACTCTCCTGTCTCAGCCTCCCTAAGTGCTGGGATTACAGGCTTGAGCCACTGCGCCCTACTTATTTTGTGTTTTATTTAGAGACCGGATCTCACCGAGTTGCTTAGTGCCTTGCTGTTGCTGAGGCTGGCTTTGAACTGGCAATTCTCCTGTCTCAGCCTCCCAAAGTGCTGGGATTACAGGCATGTGCCACCGTGCCCGGCTCCCTTTGTGGTTTCTAGATTTTGTCTTCCCCTCTCCAAGAATTCTTAAACATTTCACATGTTTTCTTTTTGTATCCTTATTTGCATTCATTTAAAAAAAACTGAACCAAAAATAAAATACAAAAATAAATAAATAAATAAACTGATCCTTTGGTCCATGAAAAATGCACTTTGGCATAAGGACAGAGGTAGGAATTTAGTTTTAGATTTTGTATGTTTTTGTCAAAATTGCTAATAAGTTGTCACAACAACTTTTTTATTGTTTGAATTTACTGTTGTTGTTGTTTTATGGTGCTGGGGATCAGATCCAGGGCACATGCTAGGTAAATATCCAACAAATGACATTTGTTGAATAATCTAAATTTTTCCTATATGTTGGGCCTATTTTTGGGTCCTTTTCTATTGATTTTTTTTCTAATTCTTGACTGGTACCAAATTTTCTTTAACTACTATAAGTTTATAATATATTGCAATGTCTGGTATAATCAATACCTCGTCATTACTTTTTTTCAAAACTTTACTGCCTCTTCTCATGTTTTATTTCCCAAGAGAACTTTTGAATCATTTTGTTATTTTTTAAAAATCATATCTTTTGTGTTTGCTTCAGCAGAGCATATATTAAAATTGAATGAAACAAAGATTAGCATGACCCCTGAACGAGGATGATACAGTAATTTGTGAAGTATTCCACATTTTTAAAAAATCATGTCTTTTAACTCAAAAAATTTAACATAAATTAAATTTAAGAAACTCAATTAAAAAATGGGCAAATGAATTAAACACACTTCTCAAAAGAAGCAATACAAATAGTCAACAAATATATGAAAAAATGTTCAACATCTCTGGCAATCAAGGAAATGAAAATCAAAACTTCCATGACATTTCATCTCACACCAGTCAGAATGGCAGTTATCAAGAATATAAACTA
>CM053417.1:75627457-75650227 GCA_028644305.1 Xerus rutilus | reverse complement strand
GACTTTTCTGTGTCTCTAGTTCCTCAACTCTTTAACAGAAACCTGAATACTTGCTAATACTTGCTTGACTGGAATATTTTGAGGATTCAAGAAGCTGGCAATTATGTGAACTCTTGGCATGTCAGGGACCCTCAAGAAATGTGTTTTTCCTTCTCACCTTTCTTGCAGGGAAATTTTGTGACACTATCAGGTACATGGTAAAAAGGAAAAGTCAGAGGCAGTGCCCTGGCATAGCTGGTCCACCTGGTTTATCTCCGGACCCTTGGATGAGCTTGTGCTTAGCAGTTCTTGAAAAGAAGGCCTCTGGGGAAAGGTGGAGGGGCATGGGGAAGGGGCTGTCCCCCAGAGACCTCACCTCAGACTCCACATGTCTGAAGCCACAGCCCTCCACTTTCACTGCCCACACCACTCCTGGCCAGCAACTCCACCATACTCTGAAAAGGTTGCTCTCCATGCCTGTGATGTGTGACTCTCCTGGGCTCCTCTGGAGACACTGGGAACACTGTGTGGTGCTTGAATTCCTCTTGCTGCTTTCTCCAGTCCTCTAAGGCAGCGAGTCTCAAACTTGAGGATGCACCAGATTCCCTCCAGGCTTTGTGAACACTCCAAGCTTCTACTTCAGTCAATCCTGGGTGGGGCCAAGCAATTGCATTCCTCACAAATTGCCAGGGGCTGCCTAAGCTGCTGGTCTGAGGATCTTGCTTTGAAGACCATTGCTCTAAGGAACTCTTGCTTTCAAGCTGCTCACTGCATCTGCAGACTGACCCTGAGCTCCAACTCTTCTGGTCTTCAGGCGTCCATTTATTGGGCCTAGGTCAAAAACACATTTTCTTCTGTACCAGGGATTGAACTCAGGGGCACTGGACCACTGAGCCCTATTTTGTGTTTTATGTAGAGACAGGGTCTGAGTGGCTTAACACCTCGCCACTGCTGAGGCTGGCTTTGAACTCAAGATTCTCCTGGCTCAGTCTCCCCAAGTGCTGAGATTACAGGCGTGCACCACTGCACCTGGCTCAAAACACATTTTCTTCAGTCTCCTGGTTCTTCATTCATGTGGAGTGTCCCTGAGACTCCCCGAGAGTCCTCCCTACCACTTTGGCCCAGACCTTCCAGCCTGCCTGGGTGAACCCCACTTCACCTTCCCTGTTCAGTTATCATGTCTTCCTTTCCAGCTGCCTGCCTCTAGCAGCTCTCTAAATGGCTTCAACTCCTCTTTCCAGCTCTCCTCTAATTTTCCATTTGGCTTCCTGATGGTGGGTTCTGGCCATGGACAAGCCTGGTTTGAAACTTGGCTTTGCTTCCCCCTAGAATGTGTGAAGTAGGGGAAGTCACAGAGCTCTCTGAGCTTCCGTTTTGTCATCTGTTGAATCCAGATGTGATTAGAAAAGGAAAGAATGTCTGTAAAATGGCCTAGTATGGCACATGTCACACAGTATGTTATCACCAATGCTTGTGTTCTTTTTCTCTTCTTCCTCTATCTTCCACCACCTGCCTACCCTCCCTCTGCCACAGCACTAAGGAGTTCACATCCTGCAAATATGATGAAACAATGCACAATAAAGTGTTTAATTAGTATAAGTAGACATGAGCAGTGAAAGTAGAGAGGTTCATAGTAGGTGGTATAACATTTCAAGGAGGAAGAGGTCATTTAAAATGTATGTCAGAATAAGTTTTTGAATGACTGAATGACATCAATATCACTCTAACTCCCATTTCAGAAACATGACTGTTACCTGAGATTACTGCCTTCTCTCTCACTCTTTCCCCATTTCATTGGCAAACCCTGTCATATTTTATAAATAGCTTTTGAGTTCACCTGCTTCTCTCCATCTCTGCTGCCATACCTTTAGTCCATCCACCATAATGTGTTAATTGGAGCACTATAATAGGCTCTTCATAGTTCTTTTTAAATTTACCCTTACTTCCTACCATAATTTTTTTTTGTATAATGACCAAAGCTTTTTTCCCAAAACACAAATGTAGTTGCAAATCCTTCAGTCTAAAATTCTCCAGCAGTTCTTAGCTTATTTGCTGAAACTAGAACAATAGAAAGACTAGTGTAGTGGTACTCCTTCTTCTACAGAAAATCTTAATTAAGCTTCTTCAGAAACATAATTGATCTTGGAACTATCAGCAAAAGAGTCTCTACAAAAGAGTTCAATGTAGTTAAACTTTCTATTTCCTGTTACTCTATCTTTCTTGGCTACTGGCCTGAAAAAGATCAGCACTCCAGGTGCTGAACACCCCTTTACTAGTTTTTTCACAAACATTTATGGACTATCTAGTATAGTAACAATATAATATTTTATAGAAATGTATTTGCAAATGCAAAGTGTGGTAGGAAAGACAGATCCTGTAACAAGGCCTCTGGCCTTTGGCCTAAGCGTCACAAAAATGTTTATTTCAAAGATAAGAGAGGATGTTACTAATTGGGCTCCTTGGTAACAGCTGGCAGGGGGAAGAAAGAAAGGGGAAAAGAAGCTCTCCTCTTCTCAGGTGCTGTCCTTGAAGTGTTCACTTGCCCAGAACAGTGAAAGAAAAGGTTGCTTTTGTGTGAACTTCTGCACACTGTGAACCTCTGAGCCCCTGCCCTTATAGGCTGGACATAAAGTTCTGAAACTACCTGAACTTGGGGTTCAGGGGAATTAATTATTTACAGCAAAAGCTGTACCCTGTGTACCAACTGCGGTCAAATAAACCTGCTTCCTGTTTTCTATCCGGTGTCTTGTGTTGTCTGTCCGTACAACACTAGCAGGGCCCCTGGGTTAAGATAACATTCAAACTGGTGAGATGTTCCTTTTGTGTGCACATGAGCACAAACATGGTAATATCAAGAAATGTCAGCTGGGCACGGTGGCGCACGCCTGTAATCCTAGCACTTTGGGAGACTGAGACGGGAGAATTGCGAGTTCAAAGCCAGCCTCAGCAAGGGCGATGCACTAAGCAACTCGGTGAGACCCTGTCTCTACAGAAAACACAAAATAGGCCTGGGGATGTGGCTCAGTGGTCGAGAGCCCCTGCATTCAATCCCCAGAACAACAAAAAAAAATGTCATTAAGGGCTGGGGGTGCTGCTCAGTGGTAGAGAACCTGCCGGGGATGCTTACAGCCTTCAGTTCTGTTATTGACAGCCTACCCCAGGGACCCTGCCTGAATTCACCCTGTCTAGATTTTGCTTTGCACTGGCATAAGAAATAGGTAACATATGTTAAAAAATGAATGATTCTGCATAGTTTTATTGGTGCATTATAATTATACATAATGGTGGGATTTGTTGTGAAAATGTGTACATGCACACAAAATATCAATATCATTTGACCCATTTCATTCCTCGGTATTTCCCCTTTTCCTCCCCTTCCTCCTCCCCCAGATACATTTCTTCTATTTTACAGATCTCTCTTTGAAGAAAAAAATTAATTTATGCAGTATGATCAAACCAGGGAGAAGCAGTTAGGTTTCCCCTTTGCAGGTTCCATGAAATTTTTCAAAACAAAAGCCAGGTGATATACATATGTAGATTTAACTAAGCCAGGCTAGACAGCCCCACAGGGAGCCATATGCACTGTCCTCCTGCTAAGGGGAAGAATGGGGGTGGAGGTTGGGGGGCGGAGTGGAGCTTTCATTGCTTTATTCTCGGTGTGAGGAAGTTGCTCTCAGTTTCAGAGGGGTTGTTAATTCCTGTCTGTTTCTGTTCTATCCCTAACCCTGGAAAGAGAGAAAGTGAGGGGAGAAGAAGGGGGAAGAAAGAAAGAAAGAGAAAGAAAGGCTTGCCATTTCACTAAAATAAAGATAAATTTTTTTAAATGTTTATTTTTTAGTTGTAGGTGACAGAATCTCTTTATTTTATTTTTATGTGGTGCTGAGGATCGAACCCAGTGCCTTATGCGTGCTAGGCGAGCACGCTACCACTGCGCCATAATCCCAGCCCCTAAAGATAAAATTTACTACTTTTTTTTTTTTTTTTTTGGTACTGGGGATTGAACTCAGGGATACTTGACCACTGAGCCACATCCCCAGCCCTATTTTGTGTTTTATGTAGAGACAGGGTCTCACTGAGTTGCTTAGTGCCTTGCCATTGCTGAGGCTGGCTTTGAAAACGTGAGTCTCCTGTCTCGGCCTCCCAAACTGTTGGGATTACAGGCGTGCACCGCCGTGCCCCGCTAAAATCAAATTTCTTAACATGACCTACATACCCCGTTGTTACCCTATCCCTTCTGTGTTTCTAGATCTCTACTTGCCCTTCACCCCACACTCTAATCACCACTCATACTAGAATGCTGTCAAGTTATTGGTTTCCAATGTGCTATGTGCTTTCTTTTACCACCATACCTTCTTATATGTTCTTCCTTCTGGCCCACTTTTCCCCTATTCCTCTTTCCTCTCAGCTTGTGGGTCTCATTTTAGAAATCTCTTCTTTCATATTCTCTGACTTCCTGTGCTTTTGAGTTAGGTACTCTTGCTCTGTTCTCCGGATGCACTCCATACATAGAACCACAATTTTAAAAAATTGCTTGTTTAACTACCTCTCGCCATAGCTTCTAATCAAAGCTCTGTGAGATAAGAGGTCATGACTTTCTTGCTTTCCAGTGTAACCTCAGAACCTAGCACAGCATTTGATACAGAGTTGGTGCTTATTACATATTTACCTGATGAATAAGTGCATGCATGATGAATGAAAAAAATGAATAAGACAGGCTTTGAGCTGGGCTTCATGTTTGCAAAAATTGTACTAGAAAAGAAGCTGCATTTTTAACTGTCACCTTTGGAAAGATGGCTTGGGTGAGGGTTTTTTTTGTTTTTGTTTTTGTTTTGTTTTTTTTTTCATTTTCAAGATTGACTTCATTGTAACTGACAGTTTCACTGTTTGACCAAGTCTGCTTCTAAAAGGCCTCTATGCATATTACAGTCAGCCCCTCAACTATTGAAATCAACCCATTATAACTGACCCAGCCTATTCCTCTAAGCATCTAATCCCTGAAATCTTGTAGGTCATATTGTTTAGAAGAATAGAGAGTAAAAAGAGGCATGAGAAAGCATGGAGGGCATTTCCTTTCAGATTAAGTTGCCTTACAGAGGCTGGATTTACCCGTATTGTTTTCTGGGTCAGGCAACCAAGCAGTAAACTTTCATGTGAAAAAAGAGTTATTGGCAAAGTAAATCTGAAAATTCCCAAATCTAAGGTGGGGGTGTAGCTTAGTGGTACCATATTTTCTTAGCATACAGGAGGCTCTGGATTTGATCCCCCAAAATAGAAATAATAATAACTTCCATGTATCTACATTGTTATAGTTACTGTTGTTGTCCTTGAGGCACTGAGGATTGAAACCAGGGGCATTCTCCCACTGAGTTACATTCCAGGCCTTTTTTATTTTGAGATGGTCTGGCTAAATTGCCCAGGCTGGCCTTAAAATTGTAATCCTCCTGGAATTACAGCATTTTCAAATAACTCTACAAACTCTGCTTTTAAACCTCTAGTAACAGAGCTCACTATCTCCCAAAGCAACTCATTCCACTTTTGGATGACTTTTCTTTATATTAAGTATCCAAACACATGCCTTCTTTTACATTTTGTTCATTATACTCTCCTTTTTTTTTCAAGTGAATTCAACACTCCTCTACAAAAATGCCAACCAGTGTCATCTCACTCCTCCTTTATTTTTATTTTCTTTTGGTATTAGGGATTGAACCCAGGGTACTCTTTCACTGAGCCACATTTTTATTTTTGACACAGCCCTGAAATGCATAGGGCCTTGATAAATTGCTGAGGCTGGTCTTGAACTTGTGGTCCTCCTGTCTCAGCCTGAGTCGCTGGGATTACAGGTGTACACCATCATGCCCTGCATGGTGAGATTTTTAACAGCAAAAGGAACAATTCTCTTGTGAAGTGTGTGTCTTCTTTAGGGCACCTACATTTTAGTGCTGGTTCCCAAACTTTTATCGGTAACCAAGCCCAGGAATCCTATTTGGTTCCCAGCTGGCTGGATCCAGACATCTGCCTGCATAAAAAATAGGAAAAAGATGGAAAATGTAAAAAAGGAATTTTACAGTTTAACTAAAATAGAGATAAGCAGCTGGACTGCTTCCTTCACTGGTCCCACAGGAGCATTCACAATTTACAGAAACAAAAGCCAGGTAATGAACATATGTAGATTGAGTTAGCCAGTGTCAGACAGGCCTTCCAGGGGCTGTCTCCACTCTCATCTCCTTTGTTGATCCCATGGCCAGGCGGGTACAGCCCTTAGCCTTTGCTCTCAGCATGAGGAAGTTGTCCTCAATTTCAAGGGGGTGCTTACTTTCAGTCTATTTCAAAGCCTGTTCATTGCCTTGTGCTCAGGCCCAATTAATTCTTTTTTCATTCCCAGAGAGATGTAGTTGAAAACATCATTACAGTGGCTGGCCTACCCACAGCATGGAGGAAGTGGTCATGGAGGAAGCAACTATGATTTAAGAGGCAGAAAACAACAACAGGGCTGGGACTGTAGCTCAGTGGTAGAGCGCTTGCCTAGCACGCATGAGGCACCACATAAAAATAAATTAAATAAAGGTATTGTGTCCATCTATAATTAAAATATAAAATAAAACAACAACAACAAAAAACCCACAAACAAAAACACTCTCACTTTCCTGCTAAACTAACAAGTTTGCTTTGATAAAATCGGACCCAGTAGTGAAGACTTCATTCCAGTACTCCTACCACAAATCCAGGTGTGACCTGAGGTGGGTTATTTCTTTTTTGGGAGGCCCCAGTGTTCCTCTTCCCACTAGTGAAATGAGAAACTTACATTAGCAGATATTTGAGGCCCCTTTTAGCTCTACCAGCCCATGATTCTATGACTCAGGCTTTTGGATTAGAGCCCACAAACGTCCAGAAGGCATAGGCTGGTGTCTGAACAGAATTTATAGGCCTTTTGTATTTGCATGAGAGAATTTATGGCATGTTCACCATTTGAAAAATGATGAATTGTGCTGGATTTCAAATTCTGACTTTCTTTTTCATGTGCAGAAAACTCAGATATTGTAACAACTGCTCTTCCATGAAATATGAACACAGTGAAAGCCAGGACATGCCCCAGGCAGTGGGAGGTGGGTCTCTTCTCAGCTTTATTTTACAAAACAAATGATCTTAACTCTATTACTACTCTGGTAATTAGTCCGTTAAATAGAAAAAGAGAATGAATTGGAGAGTTGAACTAGGCAGAATAATGCCTCCCCCAAAGATTTTATGTCCTAATATCTGAAAGCTTTGAATATATTACATTACATGGCAAGGGAGAATTAAGATGCAGACGGGACTAAGATTGTTAATTAGCTGGCAGTAAAACAGGGAGAATACCCTAGATTAAATGGATGGGCCCAATGCCATCACAAGGGTCAGAGAAAATCAGAGCGAGGAATTGAGAAGGAATCAACTGATTATTGCTGTTTTTAAGATAAAGGGAAGGGCTGTGGTTGTTGTTCAGTTTGGTAGAGCACTTGTCTAGCATGTGTCAAGCACTGGGTTAGATCCTCAGCACCACACAAAAAATAAACAAATAAAATGAGGGTATAGTGTTCATCTATAACTAAAAATATTTTTTAAAAGATAAAGGAGACCCAGGCACAGTGGCGCATTCCTGTAATCCCAGCACTTTGGAAGCCTGAGACAGGACGATTGAGAGTTCAAAGCCAGCCTCAGCAATGGCGAGGTGCTAAGCAACTCAGTGAGACCCTGTCTCTACATAAAACACAAAATAGGGCTGAGGATGTGGCTCAGTGGTCGAGTACCCTGTGTTCAATGCCCAGTACCAAAACAACAACAACAACAACAACAACAACAAAAGATAAAGGTAAAGGGCTTTGAACCAGGGATCTCTAAATCTAGATCTCAAAATTGCAAATAAATAAATAATAAATAAAAGATTGTTTTCTTGATCTTCCAGAAGAAATACAGCCCTGATTATACCTTGACATTAGACTGGTGAGACCCATTTTAGGCTTCTAACCTTTTCAAATTGGAAGATGACAAATATTTTTTAAATTGCTGAATTTTTGCTAATTTGTGAGACCACCAACAGGAAAATAATACAGGGTCAAGAGCCCTAGTTCTATGTGCTATTTTTTGCCACATACTAATTTTCTTTACCTTTCAAAGATTTAGAGTCCTCATCTGTAAAATGGACATAAAACCATCTTGTTTGCTAATATCACAAGTAGCTGGGAATATATGTTAAAATAAAGGTGCCATATAAATGCAATATGGAATAGTTCTCTATGACAAACATAACTAAAGTGGAAGAGAAGCAATAGACCAGGAAAAATATCTGCCATACAAATAGCAGACAAGAAGCTGGGCCTGGTGGCACACACCTGAAATCTCAGTGACTTGGAGGCTGAGACAGTAGGATTGCAAGTTTGAGGCTTGGCAACATAGCAATATCTTGTCACAAAACAAAAGAATTCTGGGGTTGTGGCTCAGTGGTAAAGTGCTTGACTGGCATGTGCAAGGGACTGGGTTCAATTCTCAGCACTGTATGTAAATAAATAAAGTAAAGATCCACCAACAACAAATAAAATATTAAAAGAAAAAACAAAATAAAAGAAATAAAAATAAACAGCTAAAAAAAATAAACAGGGCTGGGAATATAGCTCAGTGTTTTACAACCCCAGTACAAACAAACAGAGGGGAAAATGCTAATAAAAGAATATTATTATCATAGCCAGGCACAGTGGCACATGCCTGTAATTCCAGTACTTTGGGAGGCTGAGACAGGAGAATTGCAAATTCAAAGCCAGCCTCAGCAAGGGTGAGGTTCTAAGCTACTCAGTGAAACCCTGTCTCTACATAAAACACAAAATAGGGCTGGGGATGTGACTCAGTGGTCGAGTGCCCCTGAGTTCAATCTCCAGTACCAAAAAAAAGAAAGAAAGAAATTTTAGCCAGGTGTGATAACACATGCCTGTAATCCCAATGGTTTGGGAGGCTGAGGCAGCAGGGCTGAAAGTTTAGGGCCAATCTCAGCAACTTGAGAATGCCCTAAAAGACTTAGTGAGACCCTGTCTCAAAATAAAAAATAAAAATAAAGAAGGGATAAAAAATGGCTCAGGATGTGGTACAGTGGTTAAGCACCCCTGAGTTTTTTTCTTTTTTCTTTTTGGCAGCAAGGATTGAACTCAGGGGTACTCAAGCACTGAGCCACATCCCCAGTCCTATTTTGTGTTTTTATGTAGAGACAGGGTCTCACTGAGTTGCTTAGTGCCTCGCTGTTGCTGAGGTTGGCTTCGAACTCGTGATTCTCCTCTCTCAGCCTCCCAAAATGCTGGGATTACAGGCGTGAGCCACTGTGCCTGGCTCACTCCTGGGTTTAATCCCAGAAACAAAATAAAATGAAAGGAAGGAAGGAAGGAAGAGACAATTCTAGAATACTTTCTTAGGCAATGTTTATATATAAAAATAGTATAAGGAATTCTGGATGTAGCTCCATGGTAGAGTGCTTGCCTAGCTTGTGTGAGGCCCTGGGTTTAATTCCTAGTATCACACACATATCGAAAAAAAAAAGCACAAGGAAACATTATATATAAAATATAATTTTAATACCCAGAGTCTAATCTAGTGGTGTAAACATCTTCGACCTACTATATCCATCCCGCTTGAAATGCTTTTCCCCTCAATTTCTTCTAATCCAAATCCTTCTTTTTCTTCAAGAACAAATTGAAGTCCCACTTTGTTCACAAAATCTGATTCTAGTCTTTACTACATGTTACCTTTGTCAAATTCCTAGAACATTGTGTTTTGTTTTGTTTTGATATGAGGTCTCACTATGTTGCCCATGCTGGTCTCAAACTTCTGGGATCAAATAGTCCTCTGACTTAGACTCCCAAGTAACTGGGACTACAGGTCCAGGCCACTGGTCTGTTTCCTAGAGTTTATTTATTTATTTATTTATTTATCTATATTTGGGTTACTGGGGATAAAACCCAAGGTCTTGTATGCTAAGCAAGTGCTCTACATCTGAGCCACATCCTCAAACCTTTTTAATTTTTATTTTGAGACAGGATCTTGCTAAGTTGCTGAGGCTGGCTTTCAACTTGGAATCCTCCTGCTGTGGCCTCCTGAGTAATGGTGATTACAGACATGTACTCCTGTGCCTGGCTGCTTCAATTCTTTAAAATAACAACCTTTTAGTACAGCATGGTGGTGCACGCCTGTAATCCCAGTGGCTGGGGAGACTGAAGTAGGAGGATGGAGAGTTCAAAGCCAGCTTCAACACCTCAGTGAGGCCCAAAGCAATTCAGGGAGACTCTGTTTCTAAATAAGATACCAAAAAAAGGCTGGGGATGTGGCTCAGCGGTTAAGTACCCCTGGGTTCAATCCCCAGTATAACAACAATAAAAAAAACAAACAAACAAAACTTTTTAGTAAATAGAGAAGTTTTTGATCAATAGAATGAAAATTTTAGAAGTATGGCTGAGTCTCTATTATGTGATAACTTTGATCAACACAAGGAACTTTCTAGAATGAAAGACTCTTTTTCATTAAATATAAAGGATTATCAGTATAAAATACAGAATCCACATTCTCATTAAGCACAGAAATGACAGTACTCAACAAAACATTTCATTTCATTAGAAGACTGGAGAGAAAAACATTATTGATGTACTGTTTAAATACATATAACCATGACTTCATTTTTATACTAGTTTTCTTACAAATCCTCTGTGAATTCACTTTTTCTTTAAGAGCTTTCAACTAAAAAAATAAAAAAAGGAAAAGGTTACAAACTCTCGGCACTCGAAGTAAGTAATTTCTATGAGATAATGTGTTTGAGGGACTTTGTAAATTTAAAAGTGATAACTTATAGTGATATAAAGACTCAAGGGACTTTTGTTAGTATTTTTCCACTGCTCATTACCCCATGTCACTTATATTTTAAAAAAATTTGTAGTTGTAGATAGACAGAATGCCTTTATTTTGTTTGTTTATTTTTATGTGGTGCTGAAGATCAAACCCAGTGACTCACACATGCTAGGCAAGTGCTCTGCCACTGAGCTACAGCCTCAGCCCCTATATATCTTTTTTTAGCCATGGTTATAATCACAATTCAGTGCCTGATTACAAAGCTCTATGTTTGAAATGCATTAAAAGATAAAAATTTTAAAAAAGGACCAAGGTGACCTCCTTTTTAATGTCTCATTTTTTAAAAAAACCTCATAAGTAGTTCTCTTCCTTAAAACCATATTTTCTTTCTTCATTGTTTTCTTTTTGGTACTAGAGATTAAATCCAGGGGCATGTAACCACTGAGCCAGACTCACAACATCTTTTATTTTTTATTTTGAGACAGAATCTCCATAAGTTGCTTAGCGTCTTGCTAAATTGTTGAGGTTGGCTTTGGACCTGTGATCCTCCTGCATCAGCCTCCCAAGTCACTGGGATTACAGCCATGTGCCAGCACACATGTCCCCATCTGTTTCTCTCTCTATCTCTCTCTCTTTTTCCACGTATTCCTCTCTCCCTCTTCTTTTATCCTCTGCACCACTTTCTTTCTTTATTTCTTTTGGTACTGCAGATTACTAGTACAAAACCCTGGGCATTTTACCACTGAGCTACATCCCCAGTCCTATTTATTTATTTATTTATTTATTTAAATTTTGAGGCAGTCTTGCTAATTTACTGAGGCTGGCCTCGAACTTGGAATGTTTCTATCTCAGTTTCCTGAGTTACTGGAATTACAGGGATTTGCCACTGTGCCTGGATCCCTGCACCACTTTCTATACACTTTTTCTTTTTTCTCCATTTTCTCTTTCTCTTCTCCCTGGATTTTTAATCCTCATTTTCTATTTTTTCAACCTTGTTTGCTATCTCATTCCACTCTATTCTGTCATCACACAACTCTCTTTTATTTCTGTCTCCAGCTTTTGGATGTATCTCGGCCTCTGTTTCTCTGTATCTCTGTTTGGCCCCTCTGCTCCAGTCTTTCCTTATCTGTCAATTTCTCTTTAACAAAACCAGCTGACCTCAAATACCTCAAATACTAGACTACTCACTATGAAATATGTACTGTTTCAAATTTTTAAAATTGTAACTTTTTATCTGTTTCTAATATTCCACAGCAATGTCCACACCTTAGAGAGCTATCTACATTTAATTATGGTGATTTCAAAAGGATTTCTCTCTAAAAAAACTTTATATCTTTGCAAAGTTTATAACACTAAATGGACTTGCTCTGGGTGTCAAAATGGAAGGACAACAAATAGCTGCCCAGGATGTACCTAATCATTTGGGAAGGCTGCTTCAGAAGACTAAGCAAACTGGGTTCAGTGGTGCATGCCTGTTGTTCCAGTGATTCTGGAGGCTGACAAAGGAGGATTGCATGTTTGAGCCTAGCCTCAGCAACTTGATGAGACCCTGTATCAAAATTACAAGGGTGCTAGGGTTGTGGTTCAGTGGTAGAGCACTTGCCTCACATGTGTGAGGCACTGGGTTCGATTCTCAGCACTGCATACAAATAAATGAATAAAACAAAGGTCCATCAACAACTAAAAAAATATTTTAAAAATATTCTGGGAGTATAGCTCGATGGCAAGCACGCTTGTGTTCAATCACCAGAACTCCATTGCTCACCCCCCCAAATTAGAAGACTGAACACACACTAAGAAACAATGATTCCGGGCATTTCTGCGTCATCTTCTCTCTCTCCCTGTCTTTCTCTCTCTTGCTCGCTCTCAGTACCAAGGATTGAACTCAGGGGTACTTGACCACTAAGCCACATCTCCAGCCCTATTTTGTGTTTTATGTAGAGACAGGGTCTCACTGAGTTGCTTAGCACCTCGCCATTGCTGAGGCTGGCTTTGAACTCACGATTCTCCTGTCTCAGCCTCCCTAAGTGCTGAGATTACAGGTGTGTGCCACCGTGCCTGGCCATTTTTTCTCTTTTGTGACATTACTCCGAAGTAGAATGTCATGGGCCTGTATTCAGTTCCTTACTTTGGCATTTTTTTCTTTTCATTGTGGTTTTAGAATTGAATAGCAAAACCATGCTATCCTCATCTGCTAAATGAGGAATAACAAACCCTGGCTACCAGACACACATTCTAGGATGTCATAAAATCAAATGAAATAATGGATATGAAAGTGTTATGAGAAAACAGATTTTTATATAACATTTCAAGATTCTTATGAACTCTAAAATCTCACAAAACTTAGAAAGATCCTAGGATCCTTACCTAAAAACTTAAAAGTTTAGACTGGGAATGTGGCTCAATGGTAGAGTGCTTGCCTGGCATGCACAAAGACCTGGGTTTGATCCTCAGCACCACAAAATAGAAAATAAAAACTTAAGGTTCACCATCTTTGAGACTATATAAAAGAATTTTGAAGCCGGGCGCGGTGGCGCAAGCCTATAATCCCAGCACTTAGGGAGGCTGAGACAGGAGAATGGCGAGTTCAAAGCCAGCCTCAGCAACGGTGAGGTGCTAATCAACTCAGTGAGACCCTGTCTCTACATAAAACACAAAATAGGGCTGGGGATGTGGCTCAGTGGTTGAGTGCCCCTGAGTTCAATGCCCAGTACCAAAAAAAAAAAAAAAAAAAAGAATTTTGAAATAGAGCCAATGGCCAATGGTGAACTATGAGCTGAGCATATTTCCAATCCTGAAACTACACCTAAGGCTGGAATGCTGAAAGTCTCCCTGGTGACTTTGACTTTGATGAATTGGCTGATGGTTAGCAAATAGTTTCCTTAAACAGATACTTGAGAAGCAAATAAGCCTTTGCTCTTTTTCCTTCCTTTCTCAGAATGTGTGTCACCATCGTTGTCATTTAAAAGTAACAATTATATTACCTTGTTCTTCCTGGTGCTATATCAAACCTTGTACAAATGAAAGTGTCCTTTGATTATTTATGACCTAAGAAAAACACGAGTTTTTGAAATTAATATATTGATTTTTTTAACAGTTTTTAAGCCGGGCACAGTGGCGCAAGCCTGTAATCCCAGCACTTAGGGAGGTTGAGACAGGAGAATCGCGAGTTCAAAGCCAGCCACAGCAAGGGCGAGGTGCTAAGCAACTCAGTGAGACCCTGTCTCTACATAAAACACAAAATAGGGCTGGGGGTATGGCTCAGTGTCGAGTGCCCCTGAGTTCAATCCTTGGTACCCCCCCAAAAAAATTTTTTTTAGTTGTGGATGGACCTTTATTTTATTTATTTATATGCAGTGCTGAGAATCAAACCCAGTGCCTCACACATGCTAAGCAAATGCTCAGCCACTGAGCCACAACCCCAGCTCAATATATTGGCATTTTAAGATAATAAAGGACAAAGATGACAGAGGCAGAATGTATTAGAGTAAAAGGGCTAGGAGTTCAAATGTCGGGTTTCTAGTCACAAGGGTTGAGGAGGCAGCTCAATGCTAGAGCACTTGTTTGGCATAGACAAGGTCTTGCGATTGATCCTCAGCACTGAAAAAAAAATACAGAAATGATAATAATAGAAGGAAGATCTGAAGAGTAGAGCAAATGAGCACAAGAGAATCAGAGAAGCCGGGCGTGGTGGCTCACGCTTGTAATCCCAGCACTTAGGGAGGCTGAGACAGGAGAATCGTGAGTTCAAAGCCAGCCTCAGCAATGGCGAGGCACTAAGCAACTCAGTGAGACCCTGTCTCTACATAAAACACAAAATAGGGCTGGGGATGTGGCTCAGGGGTCGAGTGCTCCTGAGTTCAATCCCCGGTACCATATATAAAATACAAAATAGGGCTGGGGATGTAGCTCAGTGTTCAAGCACCCCTGAATTCTTCTCCAGTACAAAACAAATAAATAAATAAAAGAATGGCTTCATATCCTTTTTTTTTTTTTTTAATACTGGGAACTGAACCCAGGATAATTTATCACTGAGCTACATTCACACTGTTTTTTTTTTTAAATTTTAGGTGTTGATTGACCTTTTTTTAAAAAATACTCTTTTAGTTGTAGATGGACACAATATCTTTATTTATTTTTATGTGGTGCTGAGGATCAAACCCAGTGCCTCAGGTATGCAAGGCAAGCACTTTACCACTAAGCTACAATCCAAGCCTGTTGATGGACCTTTGTTTTATTCATTTATTTATATGTGGTGCTGAGAATCTAACCCAGTGCTTCACACATGCTAGGCACGTGCTCTACCACTGAGCCACAACTCCAGCCCCTCACAACTGTTTTTAATTTTTATTTTGAGAGTCTCACTAAATTGCCCAGGCTGGCCTTGAACTTGCCATCTCCTGCCTCAGCCTCCCAAGTGTCTTGAAATTTGGGCCTTTTGCGGAGGTGCCTGGGGATTGAATCCAGAGTCACTTCAATACTGAGCCACATCCTCAGATTTTTTATTTATTTCTTAATTTTTTTTTGGTACTAGAGATTGAACTCAGGGGCACTCGACCACTGAGCCACATCCCAGCCCTATTTTGTGTTTTATGTAGAGACAGGGTCTCACTGAGTCGCTTAGCACCTCGCCATTGCTGAGGCTGGCTTTGAACTCGCCATTCTCCTGTCTCAGCCTCCCTAAGTGCTGGAATTACAGGCTTGTGCCACTGAGCCTTGATATTTTTATTTATTTATTTTTTAAAAATTCAGATAGTGTCTCACTAAGTTGCTTAGGGCCTCACTAAAATTGCTGAGGCTGACTTCAAACTTGAAATCTGCCTAAATCTATGGGATTATAGGGGAGCATTACCACATCAGAATAGCTTCATATTCTTAAAAAAAAAGCGAAGGAAGATCTTGAGTCAGATCCTGGCCCAGATAAAGAATATTAATGAGATAGTTGACTAAATTTGAATATGGTCTATTTATAGAATTATATCATTTTTTGGTACTAGGGATTGAACTCAGGGGCACTCTACCACTGAGCCACATCCCCAGCTCTATTTTGTGTTTCATGTAAAGACAGGGTCTCACTGAGTTGCTTAGCGCCTTGCCATTGAACTTGTGATTCTCCTGTCTCAGCCTTGCAAAGTGGTAGGATTACAAGTGTGCACCACCACACCCAGCTTAAAATTATATCATTATTAATTTCTGGCTTAGATTACTGTACTTTGTTTATGTAAGATATTACTCTTAACGAAAGCTGAGTGGAGTGTACAGGTTCATAGAAACTCCATTTACTCTTTTTGCAAATTTAAAGTACTCTAACATTCAAATAAAAAAAAAAAGATGCACTGGGGTTGTGCCACATTGGTAGCGTGCTCGTCTCACATGTGTGAGGCACTGGTTCGATCCTCAGCACCACATAAAAATCAATAAAAATAAAAGGTATTGTGTCCATTTACAACTAAAAAAATATTTTAAAAAAAGAAGAAAAGAAAAAAGGTTGAAGAGATGAGGCGTCTATGAGCCAAATAATACCAAAGACTGCCAACAACCTGAAACTTAAACGGACAAAGGAGGATTATTCTCTGGAGCCTTCAGAGAATATATGACCCTGTTAACAATTTATTTTCAGGCATCTAGCCTCCAGCACTATTAAGAATATATTTAAGCTGGGCGCGGTGGCTCAAGCCTGTAATCCCTGCACTTAGGGAGGCTGAGACAGGAGAATCGAGAGTTCAAAGCCAGCCTCAGCAACAGCGAGGCGCTAAGCAACTCAGTGAGACCCTGTCTCTACATAAAACACAAAATAGGGCTGGGGGTGTGACTCAGTGGTCGAGTGCCCCTGAGTTCAATCCCCAGTACCAAAAAAAAAAAAAAAGAATATATTTATATTATCCTAAGTCAACCATTTTGTGCTACTTTTTTATGACATCCCTAGAAAACTAACATACTCCACTTTCTCAACTGTCAACAGCATGGAAAACAAATTTACTCAGTGTCCTTGGTAGTCTTAGTGTTGACAATAGTGTACTTCTATACAATGGAATATTCAATTTTTCTTGCACTGGGGACAGAGAGGAGAGAGAGAGAGAGAACACACCTGTGTGGCTGTCTGTCACCTCAATCACTATTAGGGACAAATATTTTCAAAAACATGATAATTAAATGCCTGAGAAATATTTTTGTAGTACTAGGGTTGAATGTAGGGCCTCCCATATCATAGTTAAGTGCTCTACCCCTAAGTCACATCCCCAGACTATTGTAAAAGTGACTATTTAAAAAAAAATTGTAGTTGTAGATGGATTGCATGCCTTTAATTTTTTTTTAATTTTTTATGCAGTGCAAAGGATCAAACCCAGTGCCTCACACAGGCTAGGTGAGTTCTCTGCCACTGAACTACAGTCCCAGCCCTTAAAATGATTCTTAAATGTTTTTTTAAAAAGTACTTTTTTAGGGTTGGGGATATAGCTCAATTGGTAGAGTACTTGCCTCACATGCACAAGGCCCTGGGTTCAATCCCCAGCAGCACAAAAAATAAATAAAACCATAGCACTGGATGTTCTTTGTAAACAGTTTGTGCTTATTTCTGAAATAATTATTTTTAGTTGTAGACAGACACAATACCTTTATTTTGTATCTTTTTATGTGATGCTGAGGATAGAACCCAGTGCCTCACACATGCTAGGCAAACGCTCTACCAACTGAGCTAAAAACCTAGCCCTGTAAAAGTGATTCTTAATCATTATAAATGATCTGTATAAAGGGTTCTACAAATGTTCATGAACATTTTATTCATTTATTTAAATGTTCCCTGAAATTTTATTGTTTAGCTATTTATTGCTTTTGCCAATAAAAATCAGGAAAACATGGGTATTATAAGTGAAATCTGGAAAATGTCAAGCCAAATCTGAATGAATGCTGTTAGTTCATCTTGTTCTTCCTCCTCTACTTGCAAGTCCTGCTCTAACTTAAATCAGTCATGAAATAAATGAATCAGGGCTGCCTGGGACAGCGCTATAGGAGATGAGTTACCATAAGAAATACCCAATTAAGGAAGTCAATAATGACAAGTCAATCAAAATACTGATATAAACATTTATGTCTACTCTAAGATAAATACAAGAGGGAAGATCCCTAGACAAAAAGCAGGATGAGGAAAATGAAGTGAAAACAAAAACACCCTAGCATGCAGGAGGTCCTGGTTTCAAACCCCAGTAGGGGGTGGGAGAAGGAAGTGGAGTTGTTAACCTTTGTTTTTGCTTTCAGTGCTGATGATGAAACTCAGAGCCTCAGGCATGCTGAGCAAATGCTATACCACTGAGCACTACCCCCACCCAGAAGTGGGATTAACATAAATTGAATGGGCCCCTTCTCTACTAAGGACCAACAATAGGCTGTTGGCTTATCTGGAAATCAAAGTGTTTAGACATTAAAGGGGATTTTCTGAGAACTAAATACTGACAGAAACAAAAAACAGCAAATAACAAATACGTATGCTGAATGTATAGGATGACTGGGTCATTGTACAGAGAGTGAATGAAAAAGTTCATTGGAGAATTTTATGAGAAGACAAGAGGAGCACAACTACAAAATGATTATATAAAGCTTACTAAAAAAGAGGGATGGGGGTGTACCTCAGTGGTACAGGAACATATTAATGCTCAAGCAAGTCCTGGGTTTGATCTCCAGCACCAAACAAACAAATGATCCCTGGCTGGGTGCTGTGGCACAGGTTTGTAATCCTGGCAACTCAGGTGGCTGAGGCAGAAAGGTCACAAATTCCAGGCCAGACTTGGCAGTTTAGTGAGACTCTGTCTTAAAATAAAAAATAAATAAAAAAGGCTAGGGATGTAGTTCAGTGGTAAAACATCACTGGGTTCCATCTCCAGTAGTAGAGTGTGTGTGTGGTAGAGGAAAATACAGGGAGAGGCCTTAACAGACTAGCCAGCTGGGATCCAGGGCCTATGCCTGTAATTCCAGGGACTCAAGTGGCTGAGGTAAGAGGATCACAAGTTCTAGGCCAGTCTCAGTAATTTAGCCAGCCCCTAAACAATTTAGTGAGCTCAGAGACCCTGTTTCAAAATAGAATATAAAAAAGGGGTTGGGTGTGGTGGGGCTCCTCTGTAATCCCAGCACTTTGGGAGGCTGAGACGAGAGAATCATGGGTTCAAAGCCAGCCTCTGCAATGGTGGACACTAAGCAACTCAGTGAGACCCTGTCTCTAAATAAAACACAAAATAGGGCTGGGGATATGGCTCAGTGGTCGAGTACTCCTGAGTTTAATCCCTAGCCCCTAAATAAATAAATAAATAAAGAAGGCTAGCCTGGGTGCAGTGGTGCACGCCTGTAATCCTGGTGGCTCAGCAGGTTGAGGCAGGATGATCTTGAGTTCAAAGTCAGCCTCAGCAATTTAGCAAGGTCCTAAGCATCTTAGCGAGACCCTGTCTCTAAATAAAATTTAAAAAATGTAATGGGGATATGGTTCAAGGTTTAAGCACCCCTGTTTCAATCTATGGTACTAAAAAAGGGGAAGTCTAGATGTAGCTTAGTGGTAAAATGCCACTGGGTTTAATCACCAGTACCAAAACAAAACAAAACAACAAAACCCAGCCATATCTAGGTTACCTAGTAATCACAAACTCTTTGCACTTGGAAAAAAACAAGGCCCACCAAAAAGAAAATGAGTTGATCTCTATAGAATGAGAAGTTACCATGGATTCTGGGTTTCCTATTCATTCTTCTCCACTCTGTATTCTGCCTCTCTCCAAAAAAAGTACCTGCCAAAGCAAGTTGTTCCTATAAAAAAAAGTATTTTAATATCACATCTGTTTAAAAGCATCCATTTCAAAATCAATTACACACTTTTTTTTTGGTACTGGGAATTGAATGCAGGGGCACTCAACCACTGAGCCACATCCCCAGCGCTGTTTTTTGTTTTATGCAGAGACAGAGTCTCACTGAGTTCCTTAGTGACTCACCATTGCTGAGGCTGGCTTTGAACTCACAATTCTGATTCTCCTGTCTCAGCCTCCCTAAGTGCTGGGATTACAGGTTTGCACCACTGCACCTGGCTACACACCTTTTTTTTTTTTTTTTTACAATTTTTATCGGTACAGTATAATTGTACATAATAGTTGGATTCATTATGCCATATTCGTATATGCATATATTTTTGTTTTTATTTGTACATAACATTAGGATTCAGTTTTACATACTTAAAAGAAACATGAAAAATAATTTGTTCAAATTCAGCCCCCTAGCCACACAAGGTGGTGTATGTCTATAATCCAAGCAACTCGGGAGGCTGAGGCAGGAGGATCAAAAGTTCAAAGTCAACCTCAGCAACCTAAGAAGTCCCTAAGTAATGTAGCTACACCCTGTCCGAAAATAAAAATGAAAAAGTTCTGGAGATGTGGCTCAGTAGTTAGGTGCTCCTGGGTTCCACCCCTGGTACACAGTCAAAAATTCAGTCCCCTTTCCTATCCCTCCTCTCTCTTTGTTCCCTTCCCTCTACTCTACTGATCTTTCTGCTGTTTACTATAAGTTATTTTTCTCCTTTAGTGTCTTGTGGATATACATGATGGTGAGATTCACTGTGGTATATTCATATATCTACATAGGAAAGTTAGGTCAGATTCATTCCTCTGTTCTTCCCTTTCCCATCCCTTCTCCATTCCCCTTCATCTAGTCCACCAGTCTTTCTTCTATTTTGAAAAAATCCCCCTTTTCCTTTTTTTCTCTTTATTCTCTCCTTATTTTAGATTAGCATTCACAAATCAGAGAGAACATTGGGCCTTTGGTTTTTTGGAATTAGCTTATTTCACTTAGCATGATATTTTCCAGCTCCATACATTTACCAGCACATGCCATAATTTCATTCTTCTTTATTGATGAGTAATACTCCAGTGGGTATATACACCACATTTTAAAATTTTCTTAAATTTTCTATTAAAGATCAATCCCAGTATCTCACAAGTGTTAGGCAAGTGCTCTGCCAACTGGGCTATGGCACCAGCCATTTCTGCATCATTTAATTGCCTTGAAAACAGATTTCCTCCTTGGTGATAATTTTTCTGCCCATAATTCACATATAATGTGAAAGTAACTATTGAAAGCAATAAGGAATTATAAATTGGACTATGACAATGCTTAATGTCAAAAAACCCCAGAATCTCAAAACACGTACCTGACTTAGTAACTTTCCTGCTATCCTTACAATATAGGTATTTAGAGAACAGAAGACATCTTTGTATAAGTTAAAAAAACACTAGAGCTGGGTGCGGTGGCTCACGCCTGTAATCCCAGTAATTTGGGAGGCTGAGACAGGAGAATCGCGAGTTGAAAGCCAGCCTCAGCAACGGCAAGATGCTAAGCAACTCAGTGAGACCCTGTCTCTACATAAAACACAAAATAGGGCTGGGGATGTGGCTCAGTGGTCGAGTGCCCCTGAGTTCAATCCTCAGTACCAAAAAAAAAAAAAGGTGAAAGAACACTAGCATTGGTGATAACTAACATACTATGTGACATGTGCCATACTAGGCCATTTTACAGACATTCTTTCCTTTTCTAATCACATCTGGATTCAACAGATGACAAAACGGAAGCTCAGAGAGCTCTGTGACTTCCCCTACTTCACACATTCTAGGGGGAAGCAAAGCCAAGTTTCAAACCAGGCTTGTCCATGGCCAGAACCCACCATCAGGAAGCCAAATGGAAAATTAGAGGAGAGCTGGAAAGAGGAGTTGAAGCCATTTAGAGAGCTGCTAGAGGCAGGCAGCTGGAAAGGAAGACATGATAACTGAACAGGGAAGGTGAAGTGGGGTTCACCCAGGCAGGCTGGAAGGTCTGGGCCAAAGTGGTAGGGAGGACTCTCGGGGAGTCTCAGGGACACTCCACATGAATGAAGAACCAGGAGACTGAAGAAAATGTGTTTTGAGCCAGGTGCAGTGGTGCACGCCTGTAATCTCAGCACTTGGGGAGACTGAGCCAGGAGAATCTTGAGTTCAAAGCCAGCCTCAGCAGTGGCGAGGTGTTAAGCCACTCAGACCCTGTCTCTACATAAAACACAAAATAGGGCTCAGTGGTCCAGTGCCCCTGAGTTCAATCCCTGGTACAGAAGAAAATGTGTTTTTGACCTAGGCCCAATAAATGGACGCCTGAAGACCAGAAGAGTTGGAGCTCAGGGTCAGTCTGCAGATGCAGTGAGCAGCTTGAAAGCAAGAGTTCCTTAGAGCAATGGTCTTCAAAGCAAGATCCTCAGACCAGCAGCTTAGGCAGCCCCTGGCAATTTGTGAGGAATGCAATTGCTTGGCCCCACCCAGGATTGACTGAAGTAGAAGCTTGGAGTGTTCACAAAGCCTGGAGGGAATCTGGTGCATCCTCAAGTTTGAGACTCGCTGCCTTAGAGGACTGGAGAAAGCAGCAAGAGGAATTCAAGCACCACACAGTGTTCCCAGTGTCTCCAGAGGAGCCCAGGAGAGTCACACATCACAGGCATGGAGAGCAACCTTTTCAGAGTATGGTGGAGTTGCTGGCCAGGAGTGGTGTGGGCAGTGAAAGTGGAGGGCTGTGGCTTCAGACATGTGGAGTCTGAGGTGAGGTCTCTGGGGGACAGCCCCTTCCCCATGCCCCTCCACCTTTCCCCAGAGGCCTTCTTTTCAAGAACTGCTAAGCACAAGCTCATCCAAGGGTCCGGAGATAAACCAGGTGGACCAGCTATGCCAGGGCACTGCCTCTGACTTTTCCTTTTTACCATGTACCTGATAGTGTCACAAAATTTCCCTGCAAGAAAGGTGAGAAGGAAAAACACATTTCTTGAGGGTCCCTGACATGCCAAGAGTTCACATAATTGCCAGCTTCTTGAATCCTCAAAATATTCCAGTCAAGCAAGTATTAGCAAGTATTCAGGTTTCTGTTAAAGAGTTGAGGAACTAGAGACACAGAAAAGTC
>CM053417.1:75615224-75626957 GCA_028644305.1 Xerus rutilus | reverse complement strand
ACCATGTACCTGATAGTGTCACAAAATTTCCCTGCAAGAAAGGTGAGAAGGAAAAACACATTTCTTGAGGGTCCCTGACATGCCAAGAGTTCACATAATTGCCAGCTTCTTGAATCCTCAAAATATTCCAGTCAAGCAAGTATTAGCAAGTATTCAGGTTTCTGTTAAAGAGTTGAGGAACTAGAGACACAGAAAAGTCCAGTGACTATCCAAAGTCACAGTTCAGAACTCGGTCAGGATATAATCCCGGAATTTCCCGGATTTCTCTCTCTCTGTCTCTCTCTCTAATATCTATATCTATATCTATCTATCTATATAGATAGATATAGATATAGATATTAGATATCTATATATAGATAGATATAGATATAGATATAGATTTGTACATCTTTATTTGGTATATTATGATAATTTGATACAATGCATTTACCAATACAATTACCAAATAATTATAATAAGTACTTTAATCACTTTCAAGGTTAGTCATTTTTACGTGTTGGGAATTTTGTACTCTCTTGGTTGTCTTTTTTGATTTTTTTTTTGTTGTTGTTACCAGAAATTGAACCCAGAGGCGCTAAACCACTGGGCTTCATCCTCTCTCCATCCCTTTTTATTTTATTTTATTTTTTATTTTTAGTTTGAGACAGGGTCCTACTAAGTTGCTTAGGGTCTTCTTAAGTTGCTGAGGCTAACTTTGAACTTGTGATTCTCCTGCCTCAGACTTCCAAGTCACTGGGATTACAGGAGTGTGCCTCTATGTCCAGTTTCCCCTGGTTATCTTGAAATCTATTGTAAAAGGCCAGGCTTGGTGCTCCATACCTGTAATTCCAGCAACTTGTGAAACTGAGGCAAGAGTTTCACAAGTTCGGGGCCACCCTGTACAGCATAATGAGTCTTTCTCAAAAGAAAATATATTGAAAGCTGGGCGCGGTGGCTCAAGCCTGTAATCCCTGCACTTTGGGAGGCTGAAACAGGAGAATTGCAAGTTCAAAGCCAGCCTCAGCAATGGTGAGGCGCTAAGCAACTCAGTGAGACTCTGTCTCTACATAAAACAAAAAAATAGGGCTAGAGATGTGGTTCAGTGGTGGAGTACCCCTGAGTTCAATCCTTGGTACCAAGAAAAAATATATTGAAATGACTTTGAGATGTATAATATTGTTGTAACTAATAGTTACCCTACTATGTCATAGAAAATTCGAATTAATTCCTATTCTCTGTTTTTGTGCTCCTTATGTAACTTCTTTCTGTCTCACCCCCACCTTGCCTTTTCCAGTCACTAATGACCGTTATTGCTCTCTGTTCTTCTATGAGATCAACTTTTTTAGTTTGTATAAATGAGTGTGAACATATGGCAACCGTAGTCTTTCTAACTCTAAACCCCATGCTTTTCCCACTAGACAGTGTTGCCCTAATTGTGAAGTTTCTGGGATCCTCTCATCTTGGAAATTTTCCTAGGGCCATGCCATTCTAATAGTCCATACTGGAGTAACCTGGAAATATTGCTTAAGTAAAAGAAATAAATGAAGGGATGGATTAGTGACAGACTTAAGACTTGAAGCCTCCTTAAGGATCTTCCAATCTTGTGCTTCTTATAATATGCTTTGAATGTCCTAGAGGTTTATTTTTGGTGCATCACGTTTAACCACATTGCCTGCCAGTGCAGGCACACCAAGTATGCAGCTTACCTGGGTCCCTTTGGTTATCCCCATTTCTTCTCTTCCTCCCAGGTTACTAGAATAGCCTCACTTTCATCTGTTTTGTTTGTTTTGTTTTTTAGTACTGGAGATTGAACCCAGGGGCTCCTTAGCACAGAGCTACATCTCCAGTCTTTTTAATTTATATTTTGAGAAAAGGTCTTTCCAAGTCACTAAAAGTCTCACTAGTTTGTTGAGTCTGGCCTTAAATTCATCCTCTTCCCTCAGTCTCTCTAGTTGTGGGGATTACAGGCCTCTGGCACCATGTTCTCCTATTGTGTGCTCTTTTGTAGCATAAGTAGAATACAAAGCCAACATTCTTTTTTTCTTTTTCTTTTTCTTGGTACTGGGGATTGAACTCGGGGAAATAGACCACTGAGGCACATCCCCAGTGCTACTTTGTGTTTTATGTAGAGACAGGGTCTCACTGGGTTGCTTAGTGCCTTGCTCTTGTTGAGGCTGGCTTTGAACTCGCAATTCTCTTGTCTCAGCCTCCCAAAGTGCTGGGATTACAGGTGTGTGCCACCACGCCCGGTTCAGTTATTTTATGACTAAAAGGAAGAATGAAGCCGGGCGCGGTGACACACGCCTGTAATCCCAGCACTTAGGGAGGTTGAGACCTGAGAATCGCAAGTTCAAAGCCAGCCTCAGCAACAGCGAGGCCCTAAGCAACCCAGTGAGACCCTGTCTCTACATAAAACACAAAATAGGGTTGGGGATGTGGCTCAGTGGTTGAGTGCCCCTGAGTTCAATCCCCAGTACCAAATAAATAAGTAAATAAATAAATAAATAAATAGGGCTGAGGATGTGGCTCAGTAGTTAAGCACCCCGGGGTTCAATTCTTAGTAACCTCCCACAATATTAAAACAACTCTAGTTTTTATCTCTTTTTAGAGTCAGGGCCTGACTGAATTGCTTAGCGCCTTGCCATTGCTGAGGCTGGCTTTGAACCTGCGATTCTCTTGTCTCGGCCTCCCAAAGTTCTGGTATTACAGTCATGTGCCATCGTGCCCGACTATGTGTATAATTTTATTTCACTCCTCAAAACATTCATATGAGATAGTATTATTTTTTCCCCATTTTATAGAAGTTAAAACTGAGGTTCAGAAAATTAAACTACTTTTCCAAGGTTGTACAATTAGGAAATGCCAGAATTGAATTTCAATCTAAGACATCTCTTTTCATTTTACTTATTTGTATTTTTAAAAATATTTTAATTGTAGTTGTGTATAGTACCTTTATTTTGTTTATTTATTTTTATGTGATGCTGGTGATCAAACATAGTGCCTCACATTTTATCACTGATCTACGACCCCAGCCCCCTCATTCCATTTTGGTAATAATGATGTCATATTTCAAATGGCTATAAAATAACTCTATGAGGAGTTGTCAATTCTTGCCTGGTGCTTTTTTAAGTGAATTTTTATTATAATTTTTTATTATAATACACATATACAACTGCAGATTTCAGTAGTTATGATATATAGAAACTTTATGTTCTGCAAATAAAAATTTACTAAACTATCTTCTATAAGAAAAGTTTGCCAACCCCTCTTCTATAGGCATCTACTTAAAAATGTTTTTCAAGTAGCCAGGCACGGTGGTTCACAACTGTAACCCCAGCACTTTGGGAGGCTGAGACAGGAGAATCGCGAGTTCAAAGCCAGCCTCAGCAACGGCGAGGCACTAAGCAACCCAGTGAGACCCTGTCTCTACATAAAACACAAAACAGGGCTGGAGATGTGGCTCAGTGGTCGAGTGCCCCTGAGTTCAATCTACAGTACCAAAAATAAATAAATAAGTAAATAAAATAAAACAACTAGCATTAATGAAGAAATTATAATTGAGATTTATTTGTTTGTCAAAACTAAGCTGGGTGTGGTGATGCACACGTGTAATCTCAGTGGCTCTGAGGTTGAGGAGGAGAATCACTAGTTCAAAGACAGCCTCAGTAACTTAGAAAGATCTCTCCAAATAAAAAATGAAAAGGGAGCTGGGCGCAGTGGTGCACACCTGTAATCCCAGCACTTTGGGAGGCTGAGACAGGAGAATCACAAGTTCAAAATCAGCCTCAGCAACTGTGAGGCGCTAAGCAACTCAATGAGACCCTGTCTCTAAGAAAACACAAAATAGGGCTGGGGATTTGGCTCAGTGGTAGAATGCCCCTGAGTTCAATCTCCAGTACCAAAAAAAAAAAAAAAAATTTCAAGTGACTCCTGAAATTAGGCAACAGACCTGTGCCTGGGGTTTGCCGAAGAGGTGGGCACTATGTGTTCTTTCAGTGAAATTGGTGAATAAATAATAGAAGCCCGGAAATCTGGCCTAAGTGGCCTTCCACAGTCTTTCTTCACTGTGTTGACTCAACAACATGTATAATGACCTGTTTCTTGTTGTCTTTCATGAGTCAGAGGAGAGGCCTTATCCCTTCCCCTCCCTGTCATAAATGCCTTAAAGCCTGGACTTGGATCCCAAGTTAATGGGTTTGTTCCCTTCTTCCCTCTTCAGCTTCAAGGTCCACATCTGTGCCAGGCAGATAATCCCAGGTGCTGCCGTGGCCTGATTCAGCTTCCCTTGACCACTGAGCTTTTCTGAGGGCTCTGAGGCTAGTGGCTCCACCCTTCTCTTTACTGGTGCATTCACTTTGCTTGACTTGTCCATGGGGCAGCTCCTAAGAACTCTTAAGAACCTCCAGAGTTTTATTACCCAGACTTTGCCCCACCAGCTCAGTCTTCTTTCTGAAAATCCTTTTCCCTGGATCGTGCTCTAGACTCTTTAAATCTGGGAAAGGAAAATGTGTCGGCTTATCTGAAGAACAGCATCTGTTCCTAGCCAAGATCTCCTCATCACAAAGTAAGGATACCAGGTGGTAGAACTACTATTGTATTTGTCATCTTCCTATACCTGCGTCTGGTGAGTAGATGCTGTTTTTTCCAAAGAGGCATAGGGCACTCAGGGTTATCTCCACGAATTATTGTCCACCCATTCTTTCCTTATACCTTGCATCTTTGTACACTGCTTTCTCTTCTACTCTTAATATTTAGAATGTGCCTTCTTCATGTAATCTGGGATTTGTAATTTTAATGATCTGGGAGTCTCCATATCTAATCCAAGGCTTTCATTATATAAATAGAAATAGGCTCAGAGAAGAGGAGGTC
Organism: Xerus rutilus; assembly: GCA_028644305.1. Lineage (NCBI taxonomy): Eukaryota > Metazoa > Chordata > Mammalia > Rodentia > Sciuridae > Xerus > Xerus rutilus. The sequence goes on along the minus strand of CM053417.1, from coordinate 75,622,109 downwards.
CTGGGCCAAAATCAAATAGCAGAACTGCCAAAACAAGGACAGCTGGAACCTAGGTCATTTTATTCAGGCCAGTCATTTTTCACTAACTTTTCTTTTTATCAGGAATAGGGTTGGCCTTGTACTTTAAACAAATCCAGACTTCAGTTTCACCCTAAAATTTTGTTGCCTATTTTGCTTTTTAAAATTATTTTTAATTTATTGGGAGGTCTTAGTTTTCAAGCTGTTGACAAATCCATGTTAATCAGGGATATCTTCTAGCTACATCTGGTTCTGTCAGACAGAAATTGTCATTAATACCTTAAATTGCACTCTAGGATCTGTTATACAGAGGCATTGTTAATGTATGTTAAAAAATCCAGCAGTTAACTTGGGAAGCTGAGGCAGGAATATCACAAGTTCAATGTCAGTCTTGGTAACTTAGCAAGAGACCTTGTCTCAGAAATAAAGTTAAAAGGTGCCTGGTTAAGTAGCTTAGTGGTTGTATGTCCTGGGTTCAATCTCCAATACCACAAAGAAACAAAACAAAACAAATCTGGCGGTGACTGGTGGTCTCTCAATAACTAAGTAAGCCACCTGAACAGGGCTATTTCTCTCCCTAGCAGCAGTGTGGTCGTGTCATACTTCAGATTCTAGTTAGAATCAGTACAAGTTCCCCCTTTTACTTCCTAAATGTGTGACCTTGAACAAGTTACCTTCCCTTTCTAAACTTAGTTTTCCTCAGTTGTAAAACATGGAGACTTATAATACCCAGGTCACAAGATAATTCTGACACTTAAATGAGACAATGCACACAAATTGGGCCTGGCATAAAAGCTGTTTGTTTTCTTGCTAGTTTTATTTGTATCTATTACCAAGCAGCCATGACTTTGGATTATAGACAGTGCTGCTAATTGTACTTCTGAGCAAAAGGAAAATAGAGACTCTTCCCACACCTAAGTAATCCTTGCAAAGGACCCATTTTTCTTTTTCTACCTCTTTTGTGATGCTGGGGCTTGAACCCAGGATCTCCAGAATGCTAGGTAAGCACTCTACCATTGAGCTCTACCCCCAGCCCAGCCTACTTCTTAAATGGAACCGTTGGAATCTGCCTGCAGGCTTGGCTGGCCCTTTTGACTGTGCATTCCCTTCCTGGCTCAGCAAAGACCAACTAGTAAGCTGCGATAACAGAATGCAGCCCACCCCCTTGTAATTCCTCTTGTTCAGATCCTAACCAGGATTTGGAAAACACCCGGATATGGCCAAAGAACCATCCCGGGTTTTGTACCAAACCAGGCCCCCGGAACAGGACATTCCAGTAGTTTAGTTTCTGGAAAAGAGGGCACCCAGCTCTGTCCCCTCCCCCATTCCACACACCCCTGTAACCCCCGCCAAACTGGAGTCCCGGACTTAATTTATGAGAAAGGACCTGTAACCAAGGATACTAAGTGAACAGGGCTGGCAGGCTCAGGCTGGGGTCTGCAGTTCAGCATCAATGGGCCGCTGACATGAATATGGAAGGGTTTTCTCTAGCAAAGGTAAGCTTTATTTCCTCTTTCCAAACAGCTTCATCTGTCTTCCTATGCAAAATCTTTATTCAGCTGGGGTTAGGGAAGTCCTGGGCCGGTGGAAGAGAAAAGTCAGTTGGAAAGAAGTTGGAGGAAGTTTGGCTGGGTGCAGAGGGAAGTTACAGGAGACAATAGGCTCCTTTTGTTTGTCTCTCCAAGATGGCCTGGATCACACTGGTTTGACTGTTTCTGGGAAAAGTCTGGAGTCATACAGAAGAGATCATTTTCCTGTTGAAACGACTTGCTCATCTTTCATCTCTTAGATTGGGGAGGCTTTTTTGAGGTGATGAACCTAAAGACTACATAAATGGGAGGTGCAAACTCTTGAAAGCAATCATAATTGGTTTCATATTTTAAGATAAGTTAGTCACAGAGTAAACCAATAAATGATAGCTGAACCAAATTAAGAGTCTGAATTAATTTTTCACTTTTACTGTCTAAATAGCAGGAATCTTTTAGTAAACATGGGTTCAAATTCTGGCTTTTCCAGTAACTGGCTGTGTGACTTTCAACAAACCCCTTTATCACTCTGGTCTCAAGTTTTGTATATATCACAAAAAAGATGGTTTCTAAAGTTTTTTTTTTTTTTTTTTTGGTACTGGGGTTTGAAATAAGGGTACTTTGCCACTGAGCCATATCCCCAGCCCTATTTTGTGTTTTATGTAGAGATAGGGTCTCACTGAGTTGCTTAGTGCCTTGCCATTGCTGAGGCTGGCTTTGAACTTGCGATTCTCTTGTTCAGCCTCCCAAAGTGCTGGGATTACAGGTGTGCACCACCGCACCCGGCTCTAAAGGTTTATATGGATGTGTGGATCTATAATGCAATCAGTTTCTCATTACTGAGCGACTACTATATGTCAAACAAATCCTTTTGGGGGGGCTCAAATATCTATAATTTTGTTTGAGTCTCAAAACTATCATTTTTGGGATGAGAAAACTGAGGCTCTGATAGGTAAAAATAATTTATTGAAGGTCATATACCTCTTCTAGACAAGAGATGGGATTTGAATCAAGGTCTTTAAATTCAGTATATTTTTTATTACAGGGTGAAGAAAGAGCAACAAAGAGTTAAGAAAGCAGAGAACCAAAAGGTGAATCTTTTTTAAAAAACTTTCTTACTTGTAGATGGACACAATACCTTTATTTTATTTATTTTTTAATGTGGTGCCGAGGATCCAATCCAGCGCTTCATACATGCTTGGCAAGTACTTTACCGCTGAGCCACAACCCCAGCCTCAAAAGGTAAATCTTGATGGAGGGTTTTATTAGTAAGGTTCCTGAGAAATTGGAGACAGGGCCCCAAGGGGGTAGCTCGGCATTCCTATTTAGGTGAGTTATCTTTTGTCTGAGATGAGCCTGTTCAGTCCAGTATACCCACCTTAGGGAATTGGAGAGATAGAAAAGAGAATTGTTACATTAAAGGAGCAACTTGCAAATTATATGGAAATTAGTGATGCAAATGATGATGACCAGGCCCAGGTAACACTGGGGATGACAGGAAAGTAAGGAAAAGCTGGGAAAAGCTTGACTTAATGGTAGTTGACCTTCTTTCCAGGTTAAAATAAGGTCTCACTTCATATTATTTAAACTTGTGTGATTCCCAGAAGCCCAGAAATTCTCTTTAGCTTTTCCTTTCTTTGAATGTCTCTTCTTTCTGCCTTCATTTTGACTTTAAAAATTTTCCTTTTTACTTTTTTCCAGGATTCTTGCTTACTTTACCTATTTCATTTTTCCTTTTCCCTTGCCCTTTTCTTTATATCAGTCTAGCTCCTCTCTGTGGGCTCAGCAGAGAGAAAAAAATATCCTTGTCCAAGTGAAAAGTTTGGACAGGGATTTCACATCTTCATCTCATTTGAACTTAAATTATAACCTTCTAATGAGGGTCCTAAGGTAGATATTATCCCCATTTATAAGAGATGAGAAAATTAAGCTCGGGAAGTTAGATGACTTGTTCAAGGTCATATAATGAATAAGCAAGGAATCCAGAACTGGCACCAATATTTTTTTCTGGTCCTGAACTCTTTCCACTTTACCATGAAATATCCAAGTGGTTATCAAGGAATTTTATAGATTCTTCCTTTTTTATTCTTTTAAAGTGTATGATTGAACCAAATTTAACACCACCACCAGCAGCAGCAGCAGCAGCAGCAATGACAGATTCAGCCTTGAGGAGAAAGAAAGGAAGTCAGTAATTAGAAGGAAGAAAAACTAACACTTATCAGGTGGCTACTAAGTCCCAGTTACTGTATAAAGTTACCACATATAAACACAAATTAAAACAGTGCTCAAACCTAGGTTTGTCTGAATCAAAAGTTCTGGTTCACTCCTTCCTCCATACTGAGGATTGAACCCAGATGTGCTCTACAACCAAGCTACTTCTCCAGCTCTTTTATTTTATGTTATTTTTGGTACCACGGATTGAACCTAGGAGAACTTTACCACTGAGCCATATCTCAAGCCCTTTTTTGTTTTGAAGACAGAGTCTCAATAAGTTGCTTAGAGCCTTGCTAAATGGCTGAGGCTGGCCTTGATCTTGTGATCCTCCTGCCTCAGCCTCCGGAGTCTCTGGAATTACATGAGTGCACCACTGCATCTGGCTAATTTCTTTTTAATTATGAGACAAGATCTTGCTAAGATGCTGAGGTTTGCCTGGAACTTGTGGTCTTCCTGCCTTAGCCTCACATGGCACCCGAATGAGTTATGCACCACAAGGCTCTACTTGAATGTGTGCATTTTATACCCTTATTCATGTGTCGGTATGGTTATAATATTTCACTTTATATCAGAAATTTAAGAGTATATACATATTTGTGACTATCCATAAAATGGCAAAGCTCTGGGCTGTGGTAGAGTTCATTGGTTGAGTGCTTGCCTAGCATGCACAGGTGTTGGGATTGATTCCTAGCATTACAAACCAAACCAAAGCAAAAAAACCAAAAAGGCAAAGTTTCTTTTCTTTTTTTTTAGCTGTGACAGGTTTCATTTATATGCCTGTCATGCCCCCATCCCATACTGGAGAGTGAATCTAGGGACACTTTGCCAATGAGCTACATCCTTGTCTGTTTGTTTGTTTATTTATTTATGTATTTATTTTGAGACAGGTTTTCTCTAGTTGGCCAAGCTGGTCTCAAACATGGGGTTCTACTGTCTCAGACTCCTAAGTAACTGAAATTATAGGCATGTGTCACTGTGCCTGGCTAATTTCTCATTTGTAATAATAATAGCCACTAATAGTTTTTGGCCACTTGTGCACTTATGCACTTATTTGGGTTTTATGTACTTAGTGGTATTAATTCATTTTATGTGCACAACTCTGAAATGGCTAATAGTATTAAAGATGAAGACTGGCTAGATAAATAAAACACAGCTAGGTCACAATGCTAGGTAGTGTGATTTTCAAGTCTGTGTCCAGGATACAAATGTGGAATCCTTATCTCACAAGATTTTGAGAATTAAATAAGATGACAAATATGAAAAACATTGTTAAGTGGAAACTGCTAGATGAATGCTAGGTAGCATTTTTTCCCAGGTTGTATTGCCTAAGCCCTTTGGACCCTTAGTCACCACCTATGAATGCTCATTCATTATATGCTGAAGGTCTGTAATAGTTTCTCCTGGGAATATTTCCAAGCTTACCATGTGCTTCTCCAGTTGTAGAGCTCTTACCTGGGGCAGTTTTTCTCTCCAGGTAAATAAGTTCAAGGAACAAATATCTTGCTGATACCTTTCTGAAAGGGTAGCTTGAAGGAGGGTCAAGGAGCGCTGAGACTTCAAATGAACAAAGAACACTCCTTCCTGTTGAGGGTTCTAAGAAATGGCTATTTGTGTGACCATATATAGACCTGTATGTAGATACATGTGAGTATATCTATGTTTCATTAGTGAATATGTGTATTGGCATCATATACGAGCTTGAGTGACTCTGAGAACTCATTCTATATTGCCTTATTTTTGTACTAGAGGTTATACCAGTGGTGCTTAATCACTGAGCTACGTTTCCCTCTCTTTTTAAATTTTTTTAAAATTTTGAGACAGGATCCCAAAGTTGATGAGGCTGGCCTCAAACTTGTGATACTCCTGCCTCAACCTCCCCAGCCACTGGGATTACAGGCATGTGCCACTGTGCCTGACTAGACCACATTTTTTGTATTTCTACATTTGTACATTTTTTAGATTATAAAATTTTGATGACTGGGCTGGAGTTATGGCGCAGTGGTAGCGTGCTCACCTAGCACGCGAGAGGCACTGGGTTCGATCCTCACCACCATATAAAAATAAAATAAAGATATTCTATCACCTACAACTAAAAAAATAAACATTTAAAATAAAATAAAATAAAATAAAGATATTCTGTCCACCTACAACTAAAAAATAAAAAAAAAAATTGATGACTCTCAGAAGATAAGAACTAAGCCGAGTGCGGTGGCGCAAGCCTGTAATCCCAGCATTTAGGGCGACTGAGACAGGAGAATGGTGAGTTCAAAGCCAGCCTCAGCAATGGTGAGGCACTAAGCAACTCAGTGAGACCCTGTCTCTACATAAAACACAAAATAGGGCTGGGGATGTGGCTCAGTGGTCAAGTGCCCCTGAGTTCAATCTCCAGTACCAAAAAAAGAACTATGTAGTTCAGCTATATACATTCATTATTTTATTTTATTTATTTATTTAAATTTTGAGTCAGGATCTTACTAAGTTGCTGAGTCTGGCCTCAAATTTGTGATCTTCCTGCCTCAACCTCCTGAGTTACTGGGATTACAGGAATCTGGCACCATACCTGGCTATTGTATTTTCCTTCTCCTCCTCCTCCTCCTTCTTATTTTTTGTACTGGGGATTGAACTCAGGGGTACTCAACCGCTGAGCCACATTCCCAGCCCAATTTTGTGTTTTATTTAGAGACAGTGTCTCACTGAGTTGCTTAGCACCTCGCTTTTGCTGAGGCTGTCTTTGAACTCGAGAACCTCCTGCCTCAACCTCCTGAGCTGCTGGGGTTACAGGCATGAACCACCACGTTGACTATTGTATTATTTTATAGATGAGAAACTGAGCTTCATTAAGGTGAAAAAAATTGCGTAAACTCACTCTTTAAACCAGTGGCAGAACTTGAACTAGAGCCAACTGGTGGGAAAACACATGCTTATGCATCTTTTTTTTTTTTTTTTTTTTTTTTGGTACTGGAGATTGAACTCAGGGGTACTCGACCACTGAGCCACATCTCCAGCCCTATTTTGTATTTTATGTAGAGACAGGGTCTCACTGAGTTGCTTAGCGCCTCGCCATTGCTGAGGTTGGCTTTGAACTCGCGATTCTCCTGTCTCAGCCTCCCTAAGTGCTGGGATTACA
>CM053417.1:75598598-75615124 GCA_028644305.1 Xerus rutilus | reverse complement strand
ATGCTTATGCATCTTTATGTTTATGTTAGCAATAGTTGTTATGGCCCACTACTGGGCCTTTATCACCACCACATCTGGTAATAGATACACAGAGACCTCTATAGCATGACATCCACTTTCAAGGAGTTTACAGTCCAATCTAGGAGATGAAGATAGCTCACCAGACAGCTCAGAAATGTAATGATACAAGTCTGGTTTAGTTCAGTTCAGTGCTACATAGAGTAAGCAGCTTTTCAAAGGGCATTGATATGGAGAGGCTAGAGGTAGCCTTCTGGAATAGTTGGAATATAAGTTAGTCTTTGAAGTAGAAATACAGAAAGTATGGTTTATGGGAGACAGTAAGGAGAAATTAACAGACTGTAGCCAGGATTGAGAAGGTAGAGAAGGAAACTAGTAGTGACTATCAACCAACTGATTTCCAAACTGATTTCACCAGGACCTTTTCGTGTAAGTTTTCTGATTTGTTTTTCCAAGGCTGATGCTATTATACTCACTTTACAGATGAGAAAATAGTTTCGGGGTTGTAAAATAATCTAGAAAAACGATCAGTGGAAGAGCAAGATTTTAGAAAGAAGAACCCCGAAACAGATCCTCCCTTACGTTGAGGATTTTTTTCTTTCTTTCTTTCTTTTTTTTTTGCACTGGGAATTGAACCCAGGGGAACTTTACCACTGAGCTACATTCCTGGCCCTTTTTTATTTTTTATTTTGAGAAAAGGTCTTGCTAAGTTGTTTAGGGCATTGACAAGTTGCTGAGGCTAGCCTTGAACTTGCAATCCTTCTGTCTCAGCTTCCTGAGTTGCTGAGATTACAGATGTGTGCCACTGTGTCCCACTCACCAAGGACTTTCTGACAAATGCAATTTGGTGACTATGAATTAATACTTTTATGATTGCTGGGTATGGAGAAGGCTGAGAGTTTGTAAGGAAGTTTTTTTTTTTGGTAAATATATGGTCCTAGCTGGGGGACATTTCTGAGACTTTCCTACCCATATGTAAATCAGTGCATATCTTTTTTTAAAATATTTTTTAGTTGTAAATGGACACAATGTCTTTATTTTATTGCTTTGTGTGTGGTGCTGAGGACGGAACCCAGGGCCTCACGCATGTGAGGCAAGCACTGTACCACTGAGCTACAATCCGGGCCCAGTGCATATCTTTTGATTACTTGTGTGTGTGTGTGTGTATGTGAGTGTGTGTATGTGGGGGGGGGGCTGGGGATTTAATTTCTATTTTTGATTAATAATCACTATTTCTGGACTGGGCATGTAGCTCAGTGATAGAGCCCTCATGCATAAGGCACTGGGTTCTATCTCCAGCACCAAAAAATAAAAAAGCTCCTATTTCATGTGCTTAGGTTGAAGATTTAGTGAAATAATTTATATAAACCACTAAACATGGTGTTTTGTATGTGGCAATCTCTCAATGAATTGTAACTATCATGATTATTATTATTATCTCTATGTATATATGTCTATTTCCATAGTGATCATAATCACATGTAATTGTGTATTTTATTTTATTTTTTTTTGGTACTGGGGATTGAACTGAGGGGTACTTGACCACTGAGCCACATCCCCAGCCCTATTTTGTGTTTTATGTAGAGACAGGGTCTCACTGAGTTGCTTAGCGCCTCGCCGTTGCTGAGGCTGGCTTTGAACTCGTGATTCTCCTGTCTCAGCCTCCCTAAGTGCTGGGATTACAGGCTTGAGCCACCACGCCTGGCTCATAATTGTGTATTTTAGATGGTATGTATTTTTTCCCTAGATATAGCTTGGTATGGGTATATGTATGTTTTCTGTGTATGTACATGAGTGTCCAAGTATATGTTCATGGAAGGTACTATAGTGTGACAATTAAGCTCATAGGTGCTAGGGTCATACTCCTTGGTATCAAATCCCAACTCTAAGGATTGTTAACTAGATGGCCTTGGGCAAATTACTTTACATCTCTGTTGTAGTTCCTCCACTGTAATATGGGGATAATAATAGGCATCTATTTCATAGGGTGGTTGTGAGTATTAAGTGATTTAATCTATGCAAAACACCTAGAATCCGTGTACAATGAACACAAAAAATACTGATTTATTATTATTATTATTATTATTATTATTATTATTATTATTCTGAAGGTGACTAAGTCTCTGTGTGACTGTGGTTCTGTGTGTGAAGGCAAATGTCTTCATCTCTACCTTTAAGTAGTACTATGTGTGCCTGTGTATGCAAATGTGTGTATGTGTGTGTTTATGTGATGTTGTTTATGTTTCTGAGTTTGACTAGCTGTGTAATGGTATAACTGCTTTATCCCAACCCCCAAAATACAATTTCCTGGTTTATAATGCTGAAATAAGAGGCTAAAAACTTGGGTCTAATTCTGAGTCTGAATTGGACCTTTGAAATGGGTTTGTACATAGCCTTGAGAATCAGCAAAGAACATTTCTTCTGAGAAGTTCATTATATTGCCTGCACATACTCTCACTTTTCTTTGTGCTGGGGATTGAGCTCAGGAATACTTAACTGCTGAACCACACCCCCAGCCATTTTTGTCCTTTTATTTTAACACAGGATCTCACTAAATTGCTTCAGGCCTCACTAAATTGCTGAGGTTGGGCTTAACTTTTGATCCTCTTGCTTCAGCCTCCCAAGTTGCTGGGATTACAGGTGTGTGCCACCAAGCCCAGCTCTCTCATTTGTTTTGTATTTAATGTTAAACTTTTTTATAGTTTTATTTTATTTATTTATTTTCTCCTGTGGTGCTGAGGATTGAATCCTGTGCCTCACATGTACTAGGCAAGTGAGGCACAGGATCTCATTTGTATTTAATGTTAAATACAAGCCCAGCTCTCTCATTTGTTTTGTATTAAATGTTAAGCTTTTTTTTTTTTTTTTGGTACTGGGGATTGAACTCAGGGGTACTCAACCACTGAGCCACATCCCCAGCCCTATTTTGTGTTTTATGTAGAGACAGGGTCTCACTGAGTTGCTTAGCGCCTCGCCGTTGCTGAGGCTGGCTTTGAACTCGCGATTCTCCTGTCTTGGCCTCCCTAAGTGCTGGGATTACAGGCTTGAGCCACCACGCCCGGCTTAATGTTAAGCTTTTTTATAGTTTTATTTTATTCATTTATTTTCTCCTGTGGTGGTGCTGAGGATTGAATCCTGTGCCTCACATGTACTAGGCAAGTGCTTTACCATTGAGCCACAACCCCAGTCCTCATTTTAAACTTTTTTGAAGTATAACATGCATGTGAAATATGCACAAATCCTAAATTTATATAGGTCAATATATTTTTTACAAAATTAATATGACCATCTAACTAGCATATAGTTCAAGAAATCATATATTGAAAGCCTTTAACCTCTTTCCTGATTCTACATCCTGTTCCTCCTCCTCCTCCTTTTTCTTTGGTGGTTCTGGGAATGGAACTCAGGGCCTCACATATGCTAGGCAAGTGCACTATCACTCAACTACCCTCCCTCTCTATCCCATTATTAATTCTAATAGCATAGATTACTTTTCTGTGATTTTGTATTTTTTATAAAATAAATAATTTAGCATTTATGCTTTTGTGTCTAATTTCTGTTCTTTTATATTTTATTTTTTTTAGTTGTAGGTGGACAGAATATCTTTATTTTTATGTAGTTCTGAGGATCAAGCCCAGTGCCTCATGTGTGCCAGGCAAGCACTATACTACTGAGCCACAACCTCAGCCCCTGTCTGATTTCTTTCTGCAATATTACATTTGTGAGATTATCCATACTGCATGTAGTTGTAGTTCGTTTATGATTATTGCCATATAGAATTCCATTGTATGAATAAAATGTAATTTACTCATCATTTTAGTATTCATGGACATTTTGGGTGTTTCTATTTTGGGTTTGGTAAATGTCTTTGGATGAATTTTCACTTGTCTCTGAACACAATTTATAGATGATGAGAAGTGGCAGCAATGAGTCTTCCTCTTTTGCCTATGGAAAAACAGGCAAAGGAAGAATCAGTGACTTGATATAGGTACCAAGTGAGTATGTGTGACTTAATCGGGTGTCTAGTGCCTCTTTCCTCAACGCTGGGCCAGAGCACATTCTTCTTTCTGCACTTTGAAGGAACAAGATCTAGATTTCTGCTCTGAAGGAAGTGATATGTGATTTGCAGTGTAGGTGACTTTTTTTTTTTGGTACTGGGGATTGAACTCAGGGGTACTCTAACACTGAGCCACAACCTCAGCTCTATTTTGCGTTTTTCTATGTAGAGATAAGGTCTCACTGAGTTACTTGGTGCCTCGTTGTTGCTGAGGCTGGCTTTGAACTCGCGATTCTCCTGTCTCAGCCTCCCAAAGTGCTGGGATTACAGGGGTGCACCACCGTGCCCAGCTGGTACAGGTGACTTTTTAACTTTGTCCTCCAATATCCTGTATGTTGAGATAATTGAACATTTGTTGAATTGAAAGGAATTAGGTAAAGTCAAGAACCTGGTCTAGAGAGCCGGGTGCATGCCTGTAATCCCAGCACTTTGGGAGGCTGAGACAGGAGAATCGTGAGTTCAAAGCCAGCCTCAACAATGGTGAGGCGCTAAGCAACTCAGTGAGACTCTGTCTCTACATAAAACACAAAATAGAGCTGGGGATGTGGCTCAGTGGTTGAGTACCCCTGAGTTCAATCCCTGGTACCAAAAGTAAAAGAAAAGAAAAGAAACGAAACTGGGCTAGTTGGGGTTTGAATTTTTAGCCACTCCATATGGATGGCCCTTGCCTCTTCAGTTTTCCAGACACATGCAAATCTCTTTTCTTCTCTTTCTTTCATATCAGCAGTTTTCATTTCTCCTTTTCCCAGAAGATTTTCGGTCATGAAGCCAGGCCACATTCTCTGGGCTCTGTTGCTTATGCAATCCTTGTGGCCTCTACTGATGGATGGGGCCACTCGAGTCTACTACCTGGGCATCCAGGATGTACAGTGGAACTATGCTCCCAAGGGAAGAAATGTCATTACAAACCAGACTCTGGACAGTGACTCGTAAGTTTAATCTCTTATGGTATTAGAGTTGGAGTTGGAGATGGAGGGGGGCACCATTGAGGTCAGGAAATGGGCTTTTTTGTTTTTGTTTATTCTGTGTGTGTGTGTGTGTGTGTGTGTGTGTGTGTGTGGTGCTGGGAATCAAATCCAGGGCCTCACACTTGCTAGGCAGGCACTCTACCACTGAGCTACATTCCCAGCCCTTTTTATTTGTTATTTTATGACACGGTTTCCCTAAGTTGTCCAGATGGTGTTGCACTTGTGATCCTGCCGCCTCAGCTTCCTGAGTAGCTAGGATTACAGATGTGTAATACTATGCCTAGTTATGAGGTACTCTTTCTTTTCTTTTTTTTTTTTATTTTTTGTGTATGTGGTACTGGGGATTGAACCCAGGGGGGATTAACTATTGAGTCATATCTCCAGCCCTTTTTATTTTTTATTTTGAAATGGTCTCACTAAGTTGCTTAGGACCTTGCTAAGTTTCTGAGGATGGTTTTGAACTTGTGATCTTTCTTCCTCAGCCTCCCAAGTTGCTGGGATTACAGGCGTGTGCCACTCCACCCGGCAGAGATACTTTTTTGAGGACCTTTTCCCAGGATGTGGTAGCAGCCAGCTCCCAATTTCTCTGAGCCATATACAAAGCAGCTGGCTTCCTGGGAAGTGGGCTAGTTAACTCAGGAGCCAGTATGTCATTTGGAGTCTACTTTTTCATACCAAGACACCTCAGCATTTTAAGAGTCCTAAAGATAATTCCATATTTCCTTGATTACAAAAGGCTTATTAAAAAAACATGAAATACATATAGTGTTTGAGAGACGTGTGTGGTGGAACTATCCTCCCATAGTTTTGTGGAACTATCCTGATTTTAAGTCTGTGAAAATATGAAAAAATAAGATAGGTCTTTTTTTTGTGGTACTGGAGATTATAAGGTAAGTCTTATAAGGAAGGAAAAGATAGTAATAGCTATAACTAATGAACACTCTGTGGCAGGTACCATACTAGGCATTTACAAACCCTGACACCCTTAATTTCTACAACAATTCTAGAAAGTAAGTATGAAAAAAATGTGTGTGCGCACACACACACACACACACACATATATACGCATACACATATTTACCTATGTAAAGGTATATATATTATATATATATATATATGTTATATATATGTGTGTGTGTGTATAGGTATATGTATGTATATATGTTTTTTGCCGTGTTGGGGATTGAATTTGGGCCTTTGCATATGCTAAGCATGTACTGTGCCACTGAGCCATATCCTCAATCCCAGTATCTTCATTTTATAGATAAGAAAACTGAGGCTCATTGGGGTCAAGTGATTTGTCCAAGTCATACTAGTAAATGAAATAGTGAAGATATTAAACTAGATAATGTAGTTTCAAGGCTGGTATGCTTCTCACTGTTCTGCCTCTCACAGGATTAATGACAGATTAACTTTCTTTTATTTTATGGTACTGGGAATTGAACCCATTGTACCTCATACATCCCCATCCCAACACTTAAAAAAATTTTTTTTTTGGTACTGAGGATTGAACTCAGGAGTACTCGACCACTGAGCCACATCCTCAGCCCTATTTTGTGTTTTATTTAGAGACAGGGTCTCACTGAGTTGCTTAGCGCCTCGCCGTTGCTGAGGCTGGCTTTGAACTCGCGATTCTCCTGTCTCAGTGTGTACCACTGTGCCCAGCTTTTTTTTAAATTTTGAGACAGGATCCTTCTGAGTTGCTTAGGACTTCACTAAATTGTGGCTGGCCTTGAAGTTGCATTTCTTCTGCCTCAGCCTCCCCAGTCATTGGAATTATAGGCATGTGCCACCAAACCCAGCTCCGGCTAATTTTTTTTTTTTCTGTGCAGAGAATCAAACCCAGGGCCTTGCACATGCTAGGCAAACACTGTACCTTTGAGCCATATCTCCAGCCCCTTTACATACCCTAATTTTTCTTTTTTCTTTTTTTAATGTATATTTTTTAGTCGTAGGTGGACACAATACTTTTATTTTATTTTTATGTGGTTCTGAGGATGAACCCAGTGCCTAATACATACTAGCCGAGCTCTCTACCACTGAGCCACACCCCCAGTCCCCTAACTTTCCTTGATCTTAGAAACTTGCTGGTGCTCCACAAATATCTGTTGGAAAGTATGAATGAATGTATTGAAGAATCTTTTGTTACCATGGCTCACATTATTTCTCCAAAGCCTCAGAGTTTTTCAAACTTTACTGTAACTTTTCTGAGCTGTATCCAAGAATTGTAGTGGGAATAGCAGCTCTGTGTTTTTTTTCTTTTTTTACTTTACTTGTTTTTTATGATGCTGGTGACTAAACCCAGGAACTCATGCATGTTAGGCAAGCACTCTATTACTGTGGTAACCCCTGATCCAAGCACTGTCTTTTTTGAAATAATCCATCCATTTAATTTTGGAGTCACAGTGTCATTGTATTAAAATTATCCTGGAGGGAATAACTTTGTTGTCTTCATCCCTAATACTTTGAGGTAATAGCATTTATTGAACTTTTGCAGTTTTCCATGTTCTGCCCAACTCCCTTTACTATGTGTTGTTGTTTTTATTATTATTATTGTTATTGTTATTATTTTGTAATACTGGAAATTGAACCCAGGGCCTTGCCAATGCCAGGCAAGTACTCTATCACTGAGCTACAACCTTTATTTCGTGAAGGGTCTATCTAAGTTTATCAAAGATGGCCTTGAACATGTGATCCTCCTGCCTCAGGCTCCTCAGTAGCTGAGATTACAGATTTGCCACCATGTCCTGCTCCTAAATTCTTAATTTTTAAAATATATCATTGGTACCAGGGATTGAATCCAGGGGAACGTAACCATTCAGTCACATCCCCAGCCCTTTTTAATTATTCATTTTTTATATTGAAACAGAGTCTCACTACATTGCTGAGATTGGCCTTGAACTTGTGATCCTCCTGCTTCAGCCTCCGGAGTCACTGGGATTACAATCATGTGTACCATCATGCCCAGCTCCCTATATTCTTTATATATATATATATATATATTTTTTTTTTGGTACCAGGTATTGAACTCAGGGGCGTTCAACCAGTGAGCCACATCCCCAGCCCTATTTTAAGTTTTATGTAGAGACAGGGTCTCACTGAGTTGCTTAGCGCCTCGCCATTGCTGAGGCTGGCTTTGAACTCGCAATTCTGTCTCAGCCTCCCTAAGTGCTGGGATTACAAGCGTGAGCCACCACGCCCGGCTTATATTCTTTATATATTTTAATTCTTTTTTGTTTCTTGTGGTGCTGGGAAAATCCAGGACCTCAAACATGCAAAGCATACATTCAGCCACTGAGCTACACCTTTGGCCCTATATTTTAATCCTTTGTCACCAATAAATATTTTCTGAGTTAGATACAGTCAAAATCTTCATTTTACATATGGGGAAATTGAACACAAATAACTTGCTCAACATACTGCAAATTTGGAAGTGGTAGAGCTGAGATTTAATCCAAGTGGCCTGGCTCTAGAACATGTGTTCATAACCACTATGCTCTAAGGCTCTCCAAATATAGCAAGAAGATGCTAAAACCACATCAATGGGAAGTTGATCACTCAAAAAGAATCAGAGAAATAGTCTACATTACTATTTATCAGGTTGAAACATGTGAAATTGCTATTTGGGGTGGTGGTTAGAAAATGGCCAAATATTAATTTTATATGCTTTAACTCACAATTTCCCATTTTCTCAGTTAAACCTAAAGATTTCCTCTTGTTTTGTCTTAAACAAAGTTGGAATCATTTTTGTCAGCCTTCTCTGGAAAAGTAACTTCCAGCAGTTTGAAGATGGTGAAAAAATTGTAACACTCTTTTCTTTCCCAGTGTGGCTTCCAGTTTTCTAAAGTCAGATAACAACCGGATTGGGAGCATCTACAAGAAGACCATCTATAGGGAATACAAGGATGGCTCGTACATGGAAGAAGTGGCCCAGCCTGACTGGTTGGGCTTCCTGGGGCCAGTGTTACATGGTGAGGTGGGGGATGTCATCCTTATCCACCTGAAGAATTTTGCTGCTCGTCCCTATACTATCCATCCCCATGGTGTTTTCTATGAGAAAGACTCAGAAGGTAAACCAGTTCATCCCTTCCTTTCTCTCACTAGCAACAAATATTTTCCTTTATTGCCATCTGAGAAAGAAGAGCTTGGAGTAAGAATAAGCTTTTGTTATTTATTGATCTGAAGTGGCAAAGACTTTGCTCATAGTAAACATTGCTGGAGACACGTATCAGTTCTGTTATTCATACATTGTGTGACTTGGGCAAGTCACTGCTCCTCTCTAGGCTTCAGATTCCTTATCAGGAATGTGAAGATAAAAATCTGAAGATTGAACCCAAAGATGCTTTACCATTAAGCTATATTCTCCAATCCTTTTCATTTCAATGTTGAGACAGAGTCTTACTAAATTGCCCACTAATCTCAAAATGTGTGATCTACCTGCATCAGCCTGCTGAGTTTCTGGGATTACAGGTGTGTGCCAAGTGTCCACCTACAGTCTGTTTTCTTTTGTTTTTAATCACAAAGAGGTACTTGAATGGCATTTCAGTAGAATATTTCAATATGCTTTGAAAATAGAAGCATGCTGTGAATATAGCAGTGTTATTCTAATGACATAGTTTTCCAAAAGGTCCAGAATTTTGAAAAAAAAAATTTAATTGTAGATGGACACAATACCTTTATTTTATTTATTCATTTTTATGTGGTGCTGAGGATTGAACCCAATGTCTCACATGTGCTAAGCAAGCACTCTACCACTGAGATACAACCCCAGCCCAAGGTCCAGATTTTTTAAAGAGGGAATTTGGATTATTTTTTAATTTTTAAAATTATTTTATTTATTATTTATTTTTTTGTTGTTTGTTACTAGGGATTGAATCCTGGGGCACTTCACCACTGAGCTGCACCCCCAGCCCTTTTTATTTTTTATTTTGAGATATGGACTGCTTGTTAAAGTTCCAAGTCTGGCGTTGAACTTGAAATCTTCCTACCTCAGTCTTCCAAATCGATGGGATTACAGGCATGCACAACTGTATCCTACTGGTTTACTCTTCTGCATCTCCCACTATTTCAGGCTTATTGGCGCATAATATAGAAGTGAGTGAGGGAAATAAAGAAGTAATTCAGAAGACCCTACCTAGTTTGTGGTGAGAATGCAGAGAAGGGGAAACTCCTGTACACTGTCAGTGAAAGTGTAAATTAATACAGCTATTAGGTGACATATGAAGGGTCCTCAGAAACTAAAAATAGGCCAGGTGTGATAGTGCTCAGATATAATCCCAGCAATTTGGGAGGCTGAGGCAGAAAGAATGCAAGTTTGAGTTTGTCTCAGCAACTTAATGACCCTTGACAACTTAGCAAGATTCGGTCTCAAAAAAAAAAAAAAAAAGTAAAAAGGACTGGGGATGTAGCTCAGTGATTAAGCACTCCTGGGTTCAATCCTCAGTACCAACCAACAAACAAAAAACCTAAAAATAGAACTACTCTACTATCTAGCAATCTCATTACTAGGTATGTTCAAAAAGGAAATAAAATCAGCAGGATGAAGAGATGACTGTACTTCTATTTTTATAGCAGCACTAGTCATAATAGCCAGGGTATAAAATCATCCTAAATGGTTGTCAACAGATGAATGGATAAAGAAAATGTGGTATAGGGCTGTGGATGTGGCTAAATGATAGAACACTGACCCAGCAGGGATAAGGCCCTAAGTTTCATTGTCTGCACCACACAAATAAAATCATAGTATGTATACACAATGGAATACTATTTGCCCTTGAAAAGGAGATCATGTCTTTTGTAACAAAACAAATGGAACAAGTCATGCACAGAATTAGACCAGGCACAGAAAGACAAGTACTGCATGATTTTAATCCTGTGTAATCGAAAACAGTTGATCTCATAGAAGTTGAGAGTAGAATAGTAGTTACCATAGACTGGAAAGAGCAGGAGGGCAGCAGAGTTCAGGAGAGGTTGCTTAATGGATACAATGTTACAGTTAGGTGGGAGAAAAAAGTTCTGGTTTTCTATGGCATAGCAGGGTGAGTATGCTACCAATAATGAATTGCATATTTCAAGAGTTATAAAGGAGAATTCTGAGTGTACTCTTCATAAAGAAATGATAAGAATTCAAGGTAATTCATATGGAACAAAGAAGGTCCTAGCTTGGCCATTAAATCTCTGCATGACTTCTCAGTTTTCTTTTCCATATAATGTGGAATTGAACCAATTGACCGTTAAGCTGCCTTTAGACTGAAATTCTTTGTCTATTTGCTTTTTGTTTTTTAAAATGAATGCTTGAAGGGAGGGAATTCTGTCTTCTCATCTCACTTGCTTCCATGCTGACTTCTACTTTGTATTAGAGCACTACTAGATTAGGCCAAGCAACACTTTGTCCTGCCCTAGCCCCTTCCCAAATTGCTATCTCTCCACCCATCCAGGATATGAAGACTGCTGTGAGGAACACTGTACTGGACCTTAGAATTCAATGTTCAAGACGGGACCTATATTTTCTATATGTCTTCCCTTTCTTGATTTTTGTATCTGCATGTTCCCTCTCACTCACCCTGGTACTCATTCTCTAGGTTCCCTGTACCCAGATGGTTCTTCTGGAATGCTGAAAGCGGATGATTCTGTTCCCCCTGGTGGCAGCCATACCTACAACTGGACCATTCCAGAAGGTCATGCACCCACCAATGCTGACCCAGCATGCCTCACTTGGATCTACCATTCTCATGTAGATGCTCCACGAGACATTGCGACTGGTCTCATTGGACCCCTTATCACCTGTAAAAAAGGTACAGGCCCCTAGGATAAACTATGGGATACAGTTTGTGACCTGAGAGAAGCAATGATGTGGTTGAACTACCTTCATGTTGGGCAGGAGTAGCTTGAAGAGTATTAATTCATAGCCCTTGTTTATGAGCAGAACCCTGCAAAATGCATTTTCTATTATTTTTTAAATAAATATTTTTATTATTTGTTGATGATCCTTTACTTATTATTTACATGCAGTGCTGAGAATCTAACTCAGTGCCTCATATGTGCTAAGCAGGAGCTCTACCACTGAGCCACAAC
The DNA here is from genome assembly GCA_028644305.1 of Xerus rutilus. Lineage (NCBI taxonomy): Eukaryota > Metazoa > Chordata > Mammalia > Rodentia > Sciuridae > Xerus > Xerus rutilus. The sequence continues at coordinate 75,603,007 of CM053417.1, read as the reverse complement.
CCTAGCACCTATTATTTTTGTATGTTACATTTTTTTTTTTCGTACTGGGAATTGAACTCAGGGATACTCGACCACTGAGCCACATCCTCAGCCCTATTTTGTGTTTTATGTAGAGACAAGGTCTCACTGAGTTGCTTAGTGCCTCCCTGTTTTTGAGGCTGGCTTTGAACTCATGATTCTCCTGTCTCAGCCTCCCTAAGTGCTGGGATTACAGGCATGTGCCACTGTGCCCGGCTTGTATCCATTGCATTTTTAAACTGATTTTTTTTTTTTTGGTACCAGCAATTGAACCCAGGGGTGCTTGAACTCTGAGCCATTTTCCTATCTCTTATGTTTTAATTTGAAACAGGGTCTCACTAAGTTGCTTAGGGCTTTGCTTAATTACTGAGGCTATTTTTTTAAAAAAATTTTGTTTGTGTGTGTGTGTGTATGTGTGGTGCTGGGGATTGAACCCAGGGCCTTGTACATGCGAGGCAAACACTCTACCAACTGAGGTATATCTCCAGCCCTGAGGCTGGCTTTGAACTTGTGATCCTCCTGCCTCATCCTCCCAGATAGCTGGGATTATAGGTGTGCACCAGTGCATCTGGCTTTAAATCGAGTTTTTAAATTAGTGAGTTATAATTATACATAATAGTGGGATTCATTAAACCATATTTGCGTGTAATGTAATTTGATTGATTTTGTTCCCCAGTACCTTCCTTTTTCCTTCCTGCCTCCCTTCCCCTGATCAATTGCTATATTTATTTCTATTATTATTATTTTTAATTAGCGAATTATAATTATGTACATAAGTGGGAGTCATTGTGGTATATTCATACATGAACATAGTGTAATTTGGATGTTTGGTTCCCCATTACTTCCTCATGCACTTCCTTCATCATGCTCTAAAACAAAACCAAAAGTACAACCAAAACCAAAAACCAAAACCCAGAACACAAGTATTTTTCTATTTTTTCATTTGTTTCTTATTTCATTTTTAAATTAAATTAGTCATGATGGGAGTCAAGTCACATTGAAGTAAGACATGAGGTAAGAGTATAGGTGTGGATAGGATTGAAAGTGTGCCCATCAGGGTCTGGGAAGGATTAAAAACTTGATTGGGAATAGGATATGCTCAAGGAATAGTCAAGCCTGGAGATTAGGGTGTGGCAAGGATGTGGTCAGGTTCAGGCCCTGGGTTGAAGACATAGGCAAGGATGGTGGCAGGGAATTATTCTAGATTTTGTGTCTTATCTTCAGGTACTAGTTAGGTTTAACTGAATTGGTGGATTTAGGAAATGGAAATTAGCATTGGAAAACTTTATCTGCTTTTCTGGTGCTAACAGACTTTCAAAGCCCAATCTCTTCCTATTCCTTTCTTCTGAGTACCTCTTGGAACTTACTTTTGGTAAGGAAATGAGGTTCTTAAGGGCACCTTTCATACTTGCCCTAGGAGCCCTGGTTGGGAATGCCCCTCCTCGGCGGCAGGACGTGGACCATAGTTTCTTCCTGCTCTTCAGTGTGGTGGATGAGAACCTTAGCTGGCACCTTGATGAGAACATTGCCACTTACTGTTCAGACCCTGCCTCAGTGGACAAAGAAGATGAGGCCTTTCAAGAGAGCAACAGGATGCATGGTGAGCTCCAGTGAACTTGGCTACATTGTGACATTGAACACTGATGGAGAGTCTCCATTGGGGTTACACATACTTGGTTCTTTTTAATGCTCACAAGAATGAGGGGTAGGTGGCTTTTCTGTTTTGCCTGCAGGAAAGTGAGGTTTCCAGGATTATGAATCAGATAAAGAGCACAGCTAAAATTCTATCCCTGATCTCTGTGTGGACTGTGTTCCTGCTGTTAGGCTACTCTGCCAATAATGTGGAATAGCCAAGGCTATTGATTCCAAAGTCATATACTATGTACTTATTTACTTTAGTGAGTGTTGTCCTCAGATATAATGAACAAATATCACTCTGTTTTTTTTTTTTTTTTTAGAAAATATAAGCTGGAAAAACTTTCCTCTTGGAGACAAATGGTTGCTTTCAAGCTACCTTGCTTATATTTCCCATCCTATTCTAGTCTTATGTTTATAAAGGAAATGGCTATATGAATTAAATTAAAAACAAAGTAAGGGCATGAAAGCCCAGAGGCATGAGCAGAGAATTGATTTTAAGACTAGAAACAAGTTGACTTTTTTTTTTGTTAATTAAAGAAGTGTGTGTGTGTGTGTGTGTGTGTGTGTGTGTGTGTGTTTTACCTTTGGTGACAGGGGTGGGCTCAAAGCCAGACAGCCCCAAGAGGAGCTGAAAACTCAGAGGAAAGATGTAAAGGATGGCTTAGGCAATTCAGATTTCTCTTGGGGTTCTAACAATTGATTATAATAGGCATGATAATTAGTCAGCTAATGTGACACTTGTCCTATGGAAATTTCAAAAGAGTTGAAAGGAAAGGCTGAAAAAAAAGAACAGCCAGGAAAATAACCCCATTCTCCAGAGATGTTCCTCAGAATGCTGGTTTGGAATATTGGCTTTCCCACTTAATAACTCTATGGTCCTCAGAGAAAAGTAACTTCACTTCTCTGAACTTTGGTTTTATCACTATTTTGAATGAGAGTAATGACATTTGTGTACTTCCCAGAGCTCTTTGTAATATTTAAATGATACAATGCACATATGATCAGTACTGTGTGTTCTTCAAAACCTCATTTAAATGTTATCAATGGTTGTTGTCACATGGAAAGTCTCCCATTGGTCTGTCCTTTTCTAATACTGGTTTTTCCTTTGGGTTTTCTTTTGCAGCAATCAACGGCTTTGTCTTTGGGAACTTACCAGAGCTGAGTATGTGTGCACAGAAGCATGTGGCCTGGCATTTGTTTGGCATGGGCAATGAAGTGGATGTCCACACAGCTTTCTTCCATGGACAAATGTTGACCACCCGTGGACACCGCACTGATGTGGCTCACATCTTTCCAGCGACCTTTGTGACTGCTGAGATGGTTCCTCAGAAGCCTGGCACTTGGTTAATTAGCTGTCAAGTGAGCAGTCACTTGCAAAGTGAGATCCAACATTTCTGATCCTTTAGGAGTGAGGTGTCAATAATTGTTGATAGAAGGTTGGGCTTCTGGCTTGGGGCCATGAGATAGGTCTTCTAGGAGAGGCATTTTGGTATAAATGGTGAAACATTAAACTAGAAGTCAGGATCCCTAGGTTCTTTCTTGGCTCTGCCATTAACTTGTCAAGTAACCTGGACATATATCTCTTTGGGTTTAAGTTTCCTGTTCTTGAACACAAGATGGCCTATGGTTGGATAGGTAGGCTTTCAAGATGCTTTTCTTTTTTGCTCAGCATTGTATGGGATTAAGATCCGCAATTTTTTTCAGTTGAATGAACATGGTTAGAATGGCAGATTAAAGGAGAGTAAGATTTTTGCATGTCATCATGGAGTATCAAAATGAAGTTTCAGAGAGTAAGTAATGACACTTTAGTTTGGAACCAACAGTACGAGGGCTAGAAGGTTTTGTTTACAGAGGAAGAATAGTTAAAGTGATGGTATTGTGTATCAACGATAAGCAGAGGAGAGGAAGAATACATGAGACAATGGAAAGAGCATCAGACAAGTGATCAGAAAGTTTGAGTTATAGACTCAATCTTGTGAAAACTTACTGTATGATTCTGGTCAAATTCTTTCCCATTTCTAGTACTCATTTCCCCCTCTATAAAATGAGGGAGTTAGCCTCTAAAATAGACTCTAACATCTTCAGCTCTTACTCTCTAGAATTATTTGATGTATGATGAATTAGGGGGTTATTTCGAAAGTGCTACATGAATATGTGAAGTATTTGAGTAAGTGAGGAGTTACAGACTGGTGGGATAATGAAATCCTGGGTGTAGCTTTGAGAAAATAGAGGCCAATTACATGTGCTCCATTATCTAGAGTTTGTCTTTGGTCCAAAAAGTGCCTGGGTAAGAGGACAAATACGAATTGGGGTTAGAGATGCAGCACCATGGTGGAACAGCATGGACCTAGGAATGAGACAGACCTGGATTCAAGTCCTAGACACCACTTGCTTCCATACTTTGATAAGTTTAGAGGATGGTAATAATGATGCCATCCTCATAAAGCTGTAATTAGGTTTCAGAGATTAATATGATTTTAAATATGAGAGACTAAGGGAATGATGTGATGAAGATAGTGGATATATGAGAAGCAAATGAACACTCAGCATCTATATTTAAAGATGGAGCCAAGAGCAGTGGCACATGTCTGTAATCCCAGGACTTAGGGAGGCTGACACAGGAGAATCACGAGTTCAAAGCCAGCCTTAGCAACGGCGAGGTGCTAAGCAACTCAGTGAGACCCTGTCTCTACATAAAACACAAAATAGGGCTGGGGATGTGGCTCAGTGGTCGAGTACCCCTGAGTTCAATC
>CM053417.1:75550585-75598098 GCA_028644305.1 Xerus rutilus | reverse complement strand
ATTTAACTAGTGAGCCACATCCCCAGTCCTTTTTATTTATTTATTTATTTATTTATTTATTTATTTATTTATTTATTTATTTATTTATTTTTGGTACTGGAGATTGAACTCAGGGGTACTCGACCACTGAGCCACATCCCCAGCCCTATTTTGTGTTTTATGTAGAGACAGGGTCTCACTGAGTTGCTTAGCACCTCGCTGTTCCTGAGGCTGGCTTTGAACTCACGATTCTCCTGTCTCAGCCTCCCTAAGTGCTCGGATTACAGACTTGAGCCACCGCACCCGGCTCCTTTTTTATTTTTTAATTTTTAAATTTATTTTATTTTACTTTATTTTTTTTTTGTACCAGGGATTGAACTCAGGGGCACTCCACCACTAAGCCACATCCCCAGCCCTATTTTGTGTTTTATGTAGAGACAGGGTCTCACTGAGTTGCTTAGCGCCTCGCCATTGCTGAGGCTGGCTTTGAACTCACAAGTCTCCCTTCTCAGCATCCCAAAGTGCAGGGATTACAAGCATGTGCCACCATGCCTGGCTTTTATTTTTATTTTTATTTTTATTTTGAGACAGGGTCTCACTAAGTTGCTTAGGGCCTCACTAAGTTGCTGAAGCTGGTCTTTAATATATAATCCTCCTGCCTCAGCCTCCTGAGTCCCTGACGTTAGAGGTATGAGCAACCACACCTGGTTCCCAGCCCCCTCTTTTATTTATTCATTCGTTGAATTTTACACCAGATATGTTTCAGTGTAGGACATTAAAAATGCTTCTGTCTTCTTTTATATTATTTATATGATATTTACATATATTTATTTATTTTTGGTGCTGGGGATTGAACTCAGGGGTACTTGACCACTGGGCCACATCCTCAACCATATTTTGTGTTTTATGTAGAGACAGGGTCTCACTGAGTTGCTTAGCACCTCGCCGTTGCTGAGGCTGGCTTTGAACTCGCAATTCTCCTGTCTCAGCCTCACAAAGTGCAGGGATTACAGGCGTGAGCACAGAGCCTGGCTTACATATCTTTATTTTTTTTGAATTTTGAAATTGAATTTATTCCTCAAACTTTAAAAAAATTATTTTGAGACAGTTTCACTAAGTTGCTGAGGCTCTCCTTGAACTTTTGATCCTTGTGACTCAACCTCCTGAGTAGCTGGGATTACAGGTGTGCACCACCATGCTCAGCTTACTTCTCATTTAAATTTGATGTGTCCACCAGCCCCATGAGGTAGCTTTCCCTATTCTCCCTATTTGCAAAAGAGGGATGCTCAGATTGAGGTGACTTGCCAAAGTTCTTGCAGATAGTGGTAAAATTTAGGTTTCAATCCATGTCTTTTGACTTCAATCTCTGTGATGTTGGTACAATGTGATCCTTCTGCAGAGGCAATGATGAGGAGCTGGTGAATGTGTTAGTGATGGTGTGAGTAGGTGGAGTTACTTGATTTCCTACTTGGACTCTCTCTCTCCATGATAGGCTCTTCAGGACAGAAAGTGGCCCATTTTGATGTTGGGTAATGATTAGTGCAGGGTGGGAGGAAAAAGCACTAAGAGGAGCAAGCTCTTCTTAGGAGTGTTCTGGGTAGAAATCCTGGTTGAATGGGGGCTAGCCATGATGTTCTTCTTCCAGATGGCATGCAGGCACTCTACAAAGTCAACTCTTGCTCCATGGCTCCTCCTGTGGACCATCTCACAGGCAAAGTCCGGCAGTACTTCATTGAGGCCCATGAGATTCGATGGAACTATGGCCCAATGGGGCACGATGGCAGTACTGGGAAAAGTTTGAGAGAGCCAGGAAGGTAAGAGGCAGAAGGCTTTTTCTCCCTATTCCTGTCTAAACATCTATTTTCTCTCTTCCAAAAATATCTCACTTCACTTGGGGGTCACAGTAATTGTATGGCTAGGGTTACTGTTAACCAAGTTCTTTTTGGCCCCTGGGAGAGCTTGCTCTTGGGGAAGCTATAGGTAGCAAAGCTTTTGTAAGGTTATGTCCAGCAAAGGGTCCAAGCTTATTTTGAGACTGGTCCTGCTGTAATGGAAGTGTTCAGAAAGGAAAACCCAGGTGGGACCAGTTCCTGCATGAATTGAAATGACTTTTCTCCATTTCTTTACCCATTATTTACTTCCTTCCTCCTTCTTTTTTCCCCCTATAATCCAAAGGAAGTATTTGAGGAGGGTTATAAAAATCACTCTGAGAAATATAGGAAGAAGAGAAGCAAGCCAGGCATGGTGGTGCAAGCCTGTAATCCCAGCACTTAGGGAGGCTGACACAGGAGAATCGCGAGTTCAAAGCCAGCCTCAGCAATGGCGAGGCGCTAAGCAACTCAGTGAGACCCTGTCTCTACATAAAACACAAAATAGGGCTGGGGATGTGGCTCAGTGGTCTAGTGCCCCTGAGTTCAATCCCCAGTACCAGAAAAAAAAAAAAAGAGAGAGAGAGAAGCAAGTTGCCTTGTGGCTATTGCATGTCCATCCTTTGGGAGAGGTTTCTCCAGGTGTCTCTTGCCTCATCCATGACATAGATGTGAACAAATACAGCATGAGGTTAGTGTCCTACTCAATTGCAAGGATGTAAGTTGTACCAGCTTACTGGGTAATAGGTGATGTCAGGTTTTTTTTCCCCTCTTTTGTGATACTGGGGACTGAACCCAGGGCCTCACTCATGCTAGACAAGCACATTATCAATAACTACATCCCCTGCCTTTTTTATAGTTTATTTTGAGACAGAGTCTCAATAAATTGCTTAGTGCCTTGCTAAGTTGCTAAGGCTGGCTTTGACTTGTGATCCTCTTACCTCAGTCCCCTGATTATCTGGGATTACAGGTGTGTGCCACCACATTTGGTGACACCAGTTCTTTCACAGAACAAGCACATAGTAGATGACTAGGAGAGGACATGGTGGAAAATCCTGGGGCCCCCATCCTGTTTATTCTTTCAGGAGGAAATAATAAAGTGAGTCTGCAGAAAACTTAAGCACGTTGGCAGTTGAGTTTCAGGATGTTATATATTCTCCACCTGGGCTTGCTCACTTAATGGGCTTTCATTTTTGTGTGAAACCTATTACACATTTTTAGATGGGGTCTCACTATGTTGCTCAGGCTCATCTTGAGCTCATGGGCAGAAGTGATTCTGACTTAGTCTCCTGAGGAGCTGATACTATAGGCATACACCACCATTCCTGCCTATTTTTTTTTGTGGTGCTAAGGAATTGAACCCAGGACCTCATACATGTTAAGTAAGCACTCTTACCACTGAATCACATTCCCAGCCCTGGGAGAGGGCTATTCTTGGTTGAGGAGAGAAATTATTAGGAGTTCCTGAGGATAATTAAGGACTCTGATATAGGCTATGTAACTTGGGAGGGTAAAACTGATACCAGTACCTGCAACTTATAAGCAAGAATATCCCAGCCCATGATAAAGAATAACTCTAATAATTAAAATTATCTAACAATAAAAGGAATATATTCTCTTAAAATGAGTTCTCTGTCTTTGGAAAGGTTAAAACAGAAACCATATATTAGTTATTTGTGGTATCACTAGAGATACGTTCAGTGGAAGAAGTTAATCTTCCAGATCACTGAGGTCCTTCTAATCATAAAGATCCATAACTTGATAAGATTAAGGGTGAGATTGGGTCTACTGGATGGTCAGTGAAATTACAAGAAATTTACCTCCTTGTATGCCAGTGGTGCAGATAAATTCTTCCAGAAGAACTCTAGTCGAATTGGAGGTACTTACTGGAAAGTTCGATATGAAGCCTTTAAAGATGAGACATTCCAAGAGAAGTTGCAAGTAGAAGAAGATAAGCATCTTGGAATCCTTGGTGAGTAATCTTTAATTTATTTATTTCTGTGAGCAATCTTTTCATTCATAAAATTCATTGCCTAGGGCCAGAAAAATGAGAAGGATGTTGGGAACTGGAGTCTGGGAGTGGTGCAGGGACATACTGTAGACTGATATCATCCAAAGTGAATCCCATGAAATAAACACTTTGTGAAAAAGGATAATGGATGTGTTTGAAAAACAGTAGGTTAAGCATAGTCAAATAGTGATCTTTGCTTCAGGATTTCTGAGAGCCTTGAATTTATTTTTGTTCATCATGAATCCTCAAGATGGAAATAGAGTATATAGCATTTCTCATACTTATTTTTCTACTGAACATTTTTGATAGTATATTCTAGCATCACTCTTGTATAGATCATACTTTTAGAATTGCTTCTCTAGGATCATTCCTGAAAGGTTGTATGAGACAATAAGCTTGTTCAGATACTTGGCAATCTGGGGATCAGGAGCAGATTGGTATGACATACAGACATCCTTGCTGTATCAGCAAACATGATACAGATAAGCTTTGAGTCTGACCTTGAAAGTATTCAGAAGGTCGAAAGTACAGTATTGAAAGAGTATATAGCAAGGTTAGATGTGGTTAGTAACTTACTGGAACCAGGAAATAGGTCAGATGGGACAAAACTTTGGAAATAAATGTAATGTAATGAGCCATACTCTGGAGACAGCTGTGTGTCAGTTATTTCTAGATCTGAAAATGGATAATAGTCCCTATATTGTCTAGATAGAATGATATAAGGAAGAGAAATCCATCCTACGGAAGAGGAATGGTAGAGAGTATGAAGGAGTTGTCTTGGCTTAGGCTCAGGACGGGTCCTCAGTTTCTGAGCAGAGGTAGAGCATTAGGTGTGGAAATTGAGTAGAAAACCACGCCAGAAACTCTGACCTTGGGTTAGAGCTAGGATAAATGCTTACATGTTATCTTGATGCCTTTGGTTGGCTTCAAAAGTGACCCACATAGAGCCATGCACAGTGGCACACTCCTATAATCCTAGTGGCTTGGGAGGCTGAGTTCAAAGCCAGCCTCAGCAAAAGTGAGGCACTAAGCAACTCAGTGAGACCCTGTCTCAAAATAAAATATAAAATAGGGCTGAGGATGTGCTCAGTGGTCGAGTACCCCTGAGTTCAATTCTCGGTACCAAAAAAAAAAAAAAAAAGAAAGAAAAGAAAAAAATACTGACCCAAATAGGTTAGAGGTGGAATGAGTAGTGAAGCATAGAAAAGTTCAGAAGTTCAGAAGTTGTGACTAAACTACCTAGTCCAGGATGTGGACAGAGGATATAATAATTATCTTAGCTCAGAATTGGTTTAAGACCAAAGTGAGAAGCCGGGTGCAGTGGCACAAGCCTGTAATCCCTGCACTTTGAGAGGCTGAGACAGGAGAATCGCGAGTTCAAAGCCAGCCTCAGCAATGGCGAGGCGCTAAGCAACTCAGTGAGACCCTGTCTCTACATAAAACACAAAATAGGGCTGGGGATGTGGCTCAGTGGTCGAGTGCCCCTGAGTTCAATCTCCAGTACCAAAAAAAAAAAAGACTGAAGTGAGCTACTCAGACAAAATCAGGGGAAATAAGTTTGGATTTGACAGTGATGGGTGAAAGACCTGGCATCATATCCTGGCTCTGCTGCTAATGTGCCATTTGAATTTGTGTAGGTCAATTCCACCTCTCTGAGCTTAAGTTTTCTCATCTGTAAAATGGAGATAATAATCTCTTCCCTGTGTGCTTTAGAATGATATTTGAGGATCAAAATGAGGTAATGGATTTTACAGTGCTTTTTATAATTATAAATTGCAGTATACTTGGAATGGATTATTCTTATTCTTGTCAAGAGGAGTTCCTTCCACTTTCACTTACCTTTACTTTTCCTTCATCTTCTGTTTCTTTCCTTCACCTGTGTTTTCATTCTCATTATCTCCCCTTTCCCATTTTCCAGGGCCAGTGATCCGGGCTGAAGTGGGTGATACCATCCAGGTGATCTTCTACAATCGTGCCTCCCAGCCATTCAGCATGCAGCCCCATGGGGTCTTTTATGAGAAAAACTATGAAGGCACTATGTACAATGACGGTGAGCTGGCAGGGTTTTCAACAAATGTGGGCTGGCTGGTGGTATCTGATGGCTCTAAGAGAACAAATAAATGTCTCTTTTCCCATGCCATTGTGATGTATAAACATTTTAATGACTATAAAATATTTTATCACATAGATATGCTATAATTTATTTAACTAATCTTCCATTGTTTGAACATATAGTTTTCCAGTATTTTTGAACATCGTAAGTCAGGTTACAATGTGTGAATATATATATCCTAGCTTCGATTTTGGGTTATTATCTCAGGAGAGGATCTTAGAAGTAGAATTCTTGGGTAACTAATTTTTTTGTTTTGTTTTGTTTTTCCTTTTTGTAGTACTAGGGATTGAACCCAAAGTCTCTCTACCACTTAGCTATACCCCCAACCTTTTTTCTTTTATTTTGAAGCAGGGTCCTGACATGCTGCTAAGGCTAGCCTCAAACTTGACATCCTCCTGCCTCAGCCTCCTGAGTCATTGGGATTATAGGCATGTGCCACCATGCCTGGCTTAATTTCTTTCTTTCTCTACAAATCTTAGCACATGCTAATTCCAAGCCAAAATAGAAAAAGAGACACTGAAAGCATAAAGGGCAAATTTGCAGAAAAATCTAAAATAAAAGAACATCCTGCAAAGCAAATTTTCTAGTCTTAAAGAGGGAAATACTGAGTGGGGCCACAATTAGATACATGACAACCAAATGTGACCTACAAACCTTGCCTGTTCCTGGTTATAAAAATAGGTTTAAGAGACATTTTGGAGATAATTGGAAAATTTTTATATAGACTAGACATTAGATAATACTAGGAAATTTTTTTAGGTGTGACATAGATATTATAGGAATATAGGAGATGCTTCCTGATGTGTTTGAGAATAAAGTGTTATGTTTTCATTTTGCTTCAAAATGATTCAACAAGCTGGGTGTAGTGCCTGTACATTACACATGCCTGTAATGTCCGCAGCTTGGGAAGCTGAAGCAGGAGGATCACAAGTTTGAGGCCAGTCTCAGTGATTTAGCAAAGCTCTAAGAAACTGATTGAGACCACATCTCAAAATAAAAAAGGGCTAGGGATGTGGCTCTGTGGTTAAGTGTCCTATGGGTTCAAACATTGGTATAAAATAAAAATCTACAAAAGCAGCAAGCAAAAACCATGTCTGTGTGTGCATTTTGTACATAGATAAATTAAGATGGCAAAATATTAATAATAGACTCTAGGTGGTAAGCTCATGATTGTACCATTCTTTAAAGTGTCCTAATGTTAGAAAATTTAAAGAATTAGAACAATAAATGAATATGAAAATATACCCAATTATACCCCCTTGTTATAAGCTATACTACAAATATTGTTGTACATGCTTTTTTGCCCACTTTTATGATTATTTTCAGTATATATATATATGCATACACACATATTTATATGTACATATATAATTATTTTTTCATAGAGTTTCACTCTGTTCCTCAGCCTATTCTCCAGCTTGGGACCTCAAGTGATCTTCTAGTCTCAGACTCCTGAGAAACTGGTACTACACACATTCAGCTCCATGACTGGCCTGAATATATTTCTAAGATGTGGACTTGATGAATTAGAGGATACACATTAAAATTTTGTCACTTGGGGCTAGGATTGTGGCTCAGTGGTTGAGCGCTTGCCTTGTATATTTCAGGCACTGGGTTTGATCCTTGGCACCACATAAAATAAATAAAGATATTGTGTTCATCTATTAAAAAAATTAAAAAAAAATTGTCACCTATATCCAAATTGCTCTCCAAAGAAATTTGGAGTCTCATCAGTTTGGAGCTCCATACCTGAGAGGGACCGATTGCTTTCAACCTTATCAACACTGGGACAGTATTTTTTCTTGTTGTTGTTGTTCTTTGTTTGTCTGGGGGGATTGAACCCAGGGGTACTTTACAACTGAGCTGCATTCACAGACCTTTTTATTTATTTTTAATTTTTTAATTAATTATTTATTTATTTATTTATTTATGGTACCAGGGATTGAAGTCAGGGGTACTTGACCACTGAGCCACTTCCCCAGCCCTATTTTGTGTTTTATGTAAAGACAGGGTCTCACTGAGTTGCTTAGCACCTCGCCGTTGCTGAGACTGGCGACCTTTTTATTTTTGAGACAGGATCTAATTTACTGAGGGTCTTGCTAAGTTGCTGAGGCTGGAATGGAACTTGTGATCTTCCTGCCTCAGTCTCCTGAGTCACTTGGTTTATAGGCATGCACCACCATGCCCTGCTAGAATCGTCTTATTTTTTCAGTTTTTGATGGACCTTTATTTTATTCATTTATTTATATGTGGTGCTGAGAATCGAACCCAGTACCTCACATATGCTAGGCAAGTGCTCTACCAGTGAGCTACAACCCCAGCCCTAGCATGGTCTTTTTAATCTTTGTCAAAATGAGAGGCTTGTCAGCAAATCACTCAAAAAAATTTCCCTTTTATTTTTATTATTTAAATTTTGAGAGAGGGTATCACTAATATTGCTGATGGTCTTGCTAAGTTGAAGTCACTGTTTTTTTGGAGGAGTGGTTACTGGGGGTTGAACTCAGGGGCAGTTGGCCACTAAGCCACATACTTAGCCCTATTTTGTATTTTCTTTAGAGACAGGGTCTCCCTGAGTTGTTTAGCACCACACCATTGCTGAGGCTGGCTTTGAACTCATGATCCTCCTGCCTCAGCCTCCTGAGCTGCTGGGATTACAGACATGTGACACCACACCTGTCAAAGTCACTATTGTTTTGATATACATTTTTTGATTATGTTAACATTCTTTTCAGTACTTAATACATATCTCTTCTTTTTTTTTTTTTTTTTTGGTACTAGACATTGAACCCAGGGGTGCTTAACCAGTGGGCCACATCCCTCGCCCTTAATACATATTTTATTTATTTGTGAGCATGAACCTTTTTAGTGCTCTTTCTTTTTTTTTCTCCTCTCCCCCTTCCTTTTGTAGTACTAGGGATTGAATCCAGAGGTGGTATACCACTGAGCTATATCCCCAGCCCTTATTATATTTTTAAAATTTGAGATAGAGTCTTACTTAATTTCCCAGGTTTGTCTGGAATTTGTAATCCTCCTGCTTCAGCCTCCAAAATTGCTGGGATTACTAGTATGTACTAGTATCTACCACCATGCCTGGCTTCTAAGTCTCTTGATACATTCTGGTAGCATATTTTCTTTTCTTTTTTTTTTTTTTTTGGAACTGGGGATTGAACTCAGGGGTACTCGACCACTGAGCCACATCCCCAGCCCTATTTTGTGTTTTATGTAGAGACAGGGTCTCACTGAGTTGCTTAGCACCTTGCCATTGCTGAGGCTGGCTTTGAACTCGTGATTCTCTTGTCTCAGCCTCCCTAAGTGCTGAGATTACAGGCTTGCGCCACCACGCCCGGCTCTGGTAGCATATTTTCCAAAAGGGTTATTTGCATTTACACTTATCCCTTTTTATAGGTGGGTGAGAAGGATAGGTGCCATGAACCACTTTTCACTAGCATTGATTATAATTTATAAAATATTTGCTAATTTGACAACAAAGTTATCTAGGTACTTTCATTTGTACTTCTTTGATTATTTATTTATTTTGGTGCCAAGAATTGAATCCGGAGGCACTTTACCACTGAGCCACATCACCAGCCTTTTTAATTTTTTTTAAAAATATTGCAATGCGAGTCTTGCTAAATTTCTGAGGCTGGCTTTGAACTTGCAATCCTTCTATTTCATCCTCCAGAGCTACTGGGATTAAAGGCATACGCTACCTGTGGCACTTCTTTGATTATTTTGATTTTTTTTAAAAAAATTCAACCTGAGGATATAGTTCTATGGTAGAACCATACTTTGCATGTGGGTGGCCCTGGGCTTAGTTTCTAGCACCACCAAAGAAAAAATAATTCTGTGTGTTGCTTGATCATGTCCTGTGTTCATTTAGGAAATTATAGTCTTAGTGTTTTTGTATACACACACACACACACACACACACACATACGCACACACACGCATATAACTTATAGATGCCCACACACGCATATCTCTTCATTGAAAGGAAAAAGACATTCAACAATTAGAGTTGTTTAAAGATGAAATGAGCTACAATGACAGGTAGTAAGTCTTCATTAGACTTTTATTTTGAATAATCATAAAAGTGGGCAAAAAAGCATGTACAACAATATTTGTAGTATAGCTTATAACAAGGGAGTATAATTTGGTATATTTTCAACTTTTCATATTCATTTATTGTTCTAATTCTAATAACTGGAAAGTTTGAAGCAGAAATAGGAATACAAGAGCAGATAAATGTATATTTTCAAGTATGACGTATTCAAAGAAATTTTATTTTATTTTATTTTTTTAGTTGTTTTTTATCAAAGAAATTTTAAAGTCCCTTTTACAATATTCCATTTTGCTGCTGTTGCTTCTGCTGCTCCAAAATGCCTTTGTAGTTTATGATCTTTATTCCTGTTTGGAACTGATGATCTTCACTCTAGTCAATGTGATTCATGAGTCCACGATTTCCCTGCAGGCTCGTCTCATCCTGGCTTGGTGGCCAAACCATTTGAGAAAGTAAAATACCGCTGGACAGTGCCCCCCCATGCTGGTCCCACTGCTCAGGATCCTGCCTGTCTCACTTGGATGTACTTTTCTGCTGCAGATCCCATACGAGATACAAACTCTGGCCTGGTGGGCCCCCTGCTGGTGTGCAAGGCTGGTGCCTTGGGTGCAGATGGCAAGCAGGTATTGCCAGAGATGTCTGGCTGGGAAGCCTGGTGGGAGGAGTATGAAGCTGGATTGTTGATAGGAGTCATATATGAAAGTAGGTTTTAGAGGTAATGGAATAGGACAAAAAAATAACCAAGCCTTTGCATCAGAAATGAATACATGTGACCTCACTAAGGTATCTTTGCATGTTATTTTTTATGACAACATACATCTTCCTTAGCCTGTTTTTTTTCCTATACCATTTTCTTCCATCATCATTTCCTTGTTTCTGCTTCTCTTCCCCATTTCCCTCTTGCTCCTCTCTTTATTCTTTCCTCTCCCCCTAACCTCTTCTTTCCCTCTCCTTTCTCCTCCACCCCCTCCCTTTACCTATCCCTCTCTCACTTCAGTGGCCCCTAAAAATTGTTCCTAACCTCTAAATGTGTTTTAATATTTGTCAATCTGTTATCTACCTCACCATTTCTAACTTTGTAGCCTTAGATAAATTACTTAACCTCTCTGGTTCACTTTTCTCTTCTCTAAAAATAATTATTAACAATGGAGGAATCTCAAGATTCTGTGAGGATTAATACAAATAATCCATATAAAGTGTTTAGCATAGTGTCTGGCACATAGTAAACATTTGGCAATGTGAGCTATAATAATTATTACTGCTTTTATTTTCAAATTTCCCTCCAGAGCCTTTCCCTGCTTCCCTAGCCACTATCTCATTCCCCTCCCCAGGAGTCTCCAGGTTCTCTCCTATCACACTCTGTAATGCTGCCCCTTAATCCTCATCCTATGCCTTTTCCCAGTCCCCTTTCACACATTTCTCCCCTTCAGTCTTTTTATTCTGACCTTATTTTCCCATCTGCAATTTGAAGTTAACCTGAGGAAAAAATGCCTATCAACAACTGCAGCTCTGGGTAGGAGGTGTGGGCTTGACTCTATCTGGAAAAGGAAATGGAAAAAATCAGGGATCCTTGGATCTGCAGCTGCACAGTACACAACTGCTTAAATGATTGCTATTCCTCCCTCTGCCTTCTTCCACTGGGCCTGAAGAAAGGGGTGGATAAAGAATTCTTTCTTCTCTTCACTGTGTTGGATGAGAACAAGAGCTGGTACAGCAATACCAATCAAGCAGCTGCTCTGTTGGATTCCCGACTGCTCTCAGAGGATGTCGAGGGCTTCCAGGACTCCAATCGGATGCATGGTATGGGGAGTACTTTTGACTTGGGCTACAACTGAGAAGTCCCAAGTAAAATTGAATCAGACCAATTCCGAAAATACTCATCCCATTGCTTAGATCTGTCGAAGAGACAAGTTATATTGAGGGATTCAGTCCACAATAGGAAATCTTAGTGCCTTCTTTTGCTGTGGCCTGTGTTACACAGTATAGGGACATTTAAAGACAGTTCTGTTAGGTATGGATTATGCATACATAATCCTTATAAGGAATCCTCTAGAGAATGTGAAGAATAAGCTGGGATGATACCCTTCCAGTCTTGTTTTTATTTTTATCTTTTAAGTCTTTGGTACTGGGGATGGAACCCAGAGGCACTTTACCATGGAGGCACATCCCCAGGCCTTTTTATTTTATTTTGTTTTTATTTTGAGACAAGACCTCACTAAGTTGCTGAGGCTGGCTTTGAAATTGAGATCCTCCTGCCTCAGCTTCCCAAGTTGCTGGGATTATAGGCGAGCTCCACCATGCCTGGCTTGTTTTTATTTTTATTTTTTGTGATGCTTGGGCTCAAACTCAGGGCCTTGTGTGTTAGGGAAATGCTCTACCACTGAGTTACTCCCCAGGTTCCTTTCCAGTCTTATCCCTCTCCCTTTTCTCTTATTACCCTTGCTCCCATTTCCCATACTCCAGTCCAGCTGGCTGTTTTTCTCCCCATGACCATCCTTTATACCTTGCTGATTTCATGCTCTTGCAATGCTGTGCTCTGCATTTAAAAAAAGTCATTCTTCACATATTTGCCTTTAGCCTATGGAAATTCTGCCCATTCTTTGAAGCCATTCTTTTTGTACTGAAGAAAATGCATCTTCCGTGTAATCCCTTTTTTTTTTGGAGGGGGTAGTACTGTTCTAAGCATTGAACCCAGGGACACTTTAACAATGAGTACATCCCCAGCACTTTTTATTTTTTATTTTCAGACAGCATCTCTCTAAGTTGATGAGGGTTTCATTAAGTTAATCAGGCTGACTTTGAACTTTTGACTCATTTGCCTCAACCTCCCGAGTTGTTGAGATTACAGGCCTATGCCACTATGCGCAGCTCTTGTAACCATTACTTAGCACTCAAGTCAAGTGATGACACCCTCTTTTGAACTACTATTGTATTTTGATTAGATAATTTTAATATAAAGTTCCATACACTCCTCATTATTATAGTTATTTGTTACATGACTTTGACTTCTGCTAGAGTATGTTCTTTAAAGGTGAGTATAGTATGTTGCTTATCTCCACATACTCTATATTATCTAATACATAGCAAATGTTAATTGAAATTAGTGAACTACCAAATGAAAGGGTGGGTGGGTGGGTGGGTGAGGGAATGAATGGGAAAACATGGTACCAGTTTCCACGGAGCTCCTAGCAATTTGTAATGAGATGAGAATAATCACACCCATGAAACAATTATAGAACAATCTAAGACAGACTATAATTAAGTGCTAAATTGTGTAGAACAGCTTTTAAGTTCAGAGGAGGAGAACATTAATGAGGAACAATCAAGTTAAAGGATTCCTGGAAGAAGGGAGCACTTGAGCTGGGTCTTGAAGACTGAATAGGTTTGCAATCAAACTTCACAGGCAAGGAATCAGGAGGTTAGCAATGTTCCCATCAGCATCCCGGGGGATTATCAAGCAAGATGACTCATTAAGGCTGATTTCAGTGGAGGTGGTGATGTAGAAAAGGGGTCAGCTTTAGGCAGGTCTCACTGTATTTTGTGTGTGTTGGGGGTGGAGAGAGTATACATGGTGGAAGAAGGATAAGCATGGTTGTGTTATCTTTTGGCTCTGTCTCTTGGTTCCCATTTCCAGTTATTTCCATCATCTGAAAAAAGCAAGTCAGTTTCATAAGCCAAGTACATTCCAGTTTGAATTTCCTGAGTACCTAATTGCTGTAAACAACATGCCAGATGCTTATGCAGACACATAGATACAGAAAATGTGCTAGGTCAATCTAGTACAGGAGATAGATTTTCAAGTACATCATTGGACTCTGTAGTAATTGATATTGTGGAATTTTTTAGGTTAAAATATTATGGAAATTAGTGGGGAGGTAAACTGTGCTTCACAATGGAGCTGATATTTGAGCTAGAACATGATGGATGAGTAGTAGATTACCATAGAACAACACTAGTCTGTTCCAGGTAGAGGTCACAGAATAAAAAATCAACCACTGTTTTCTGAGCACCTACTATATTTAATACCTTGGGTATATAGAAATTGACAGAGCTCACAAGACAATGATGTGTGTATGAGAGGACAGGAGGACAGAATTCAGGTAGAGGTGCAGGAGGAGGTTATCACAAGAGTTCGGGTCAGAGAGGATAAGGGCCAGAACCCTGGCAAAATAGCAGTGAAGATACAGAGAAGGAGACATTCCGAGCTGAGGATGGAACCTTGGGGGATGTCAACACTCTGGAGCGGTGGAGAATCAGAAGAAGATAAAGAAGGAACAGTCAGAGAGGTTTAAGAGAACCAGAAAGTGTGGTGCCACAGAAATCAAGGGAGAAAGGTTCCAGAGAGTAGGAGTAGGAGAGGTTAGTGTGTGTGTGCGTGTGTGCGTGTGTGTGTGTGTGGGGTTGGTGTTCAGAGTCTCAGTGTGGCCAGTGTGTGGTGGTGGAGGAGGAAGGTTGGGAGGTGAGTCCAGAAAGTCCAGCTGGGCTCCCATCCCAAAGACAGATATTCATGAGTAGAACAAAAGTGGCTTAGAGAAGAAGGGAAAGGAATTGAGGATGATCTGAAAGTTTCAAGTTGTTGGAAACCATAGTACAGAACTGATATCATACTTTTGGCCAGTGTTTGACCGGTCTGATCTTATATCTCCATCTTGTCTTGTGTTTTTGTTTTCCAGCCATTAATGGGTTTCTGTTCTCTAACCTGCCCAGGCTAGACATGTGCAAGGGTGACACAGTGGCTTGGCACCTGCTTGGCCTGGGCACAGAGACTGATGTGCATGGGGTCATGTTCCAGGGCAACACCGTGCAGCTTCAGGGCATGAGGAAAGGTGCAGCCATGCTCTTTCCTCACACTTTTGTTATGGCCATCATGCAGCCTGATAACCCTGGTAAGTACCTTAAGAGTTGGCCCTAGGCTCAGAGGCTTTATTAAGTTGGGGGCCTAGCTGGGGATGCAAGGTGGAATGGCTTTTGATGAGAAAAGCAGCAGCATATTGAAGATTGAGATTTTGAAAACAATTTCCTTTTTTCCCTCTTTAGTGGGTCCTCCAGGTTCTAGTTATTTGGCTTCTTTTCTCAGCTGCAAGCAGAATACAGTGAGAAGGTTGAGGAAGCTCTTTCCTGGAACAGTGGGAGAGAAGTGAGGATTCTGCCCAGCTTCAGGGCAGTTTCTTGTATGGCAGAAGTTAGAATGAGCTCAGAGATTTTATAAATACAGTCCTTGCAATGGGAGAAAGGTCAATGAGATATACCTATAAGTGCTCTTATCTCTTCTGATACTGTGAGGATTTCTGCAAAAAATTTTCCTATTTCTGATATGTGTGTGTGTGTGTGTGTGTGAGAGAGAGAGAGAGAGAGAGAGAGAGTGAGAGAGAGAGAGAGAGAGAGAGAGAGAGAGAGAGAGGGAGAGAGAGATGTGTGCTGAAACAGTTTCAGCTCAGAAATCAGAACCCAGGAACTCTTAGATTCATTCCTTAATTCTTTTTTTCCTTAATTCCTTCCCACACTCCCTTTACCCCTCCCTTCCTCATTTTCTCCAGTTCTTTTTAAAAATATGTTTTTAGTTGTAGGCAGAGACAAAACCTTTATTTTTATTTTTATGTGGTGTTGAGGATCAAACCCAGTGCCTCACACGTGCTAGGCGAGCCCTCTACCACTGAGCCACAACACTAGCCCCTCCAGTTCTTCTTTAATGAAGAAATTGGACTAGAATGTTCCACCAGATTCCATTTATTTCTGGCATTTCATAATGCCGCAGTGTTTTTTTTGTCCCTAGGGTGTATTCTTTTTGCAACCAGTAGGTGGCAATAGTGTTTGTAAGAAAAATCTGTCAGTTCTACGCAGTTCCTACTTTTATTTTAGTCATATGAATTCTGTTCATGTTTGGAATAACAATTCTTATAGAAAATAATTCCCTTCAACAATTTAATAATTACAGCCTGGTTCTGAGTTTGACAAAAAACATAAACCTGTTCTTGGGTCCTCACTGGTTCTCATCTACTGAGATATTTTCTTGATCAGAGAGAGTTGTTAGAAAATTAGAAATATCATTAATGGAGCTGAAGGGAACAAGAGGAACAAATCATTTCAGTGAGGTAGGGGTGGGGAACTTCTGAATATGAAAGCCAGATCCATCTCAGATTTAATCTCCTTCCTGCAAAACCAGTCAAGCTCCCTAGTCAGGTCTGTATACTTTCTGAGGGCTCATTCTTACTTTAAATGAATGAAATTATTTTTGTGCCCTGCTGTAGCCCAAGGAGGGTGGTAGTGTGCCTATAGCTAGAACTACTTGGAGGCTGATGTGGGAGAATCACTTGAGCCCTCAAATTCAGGACCAGCCTGGGCAACATAGCAAGACTCCTTCTCAGTTAAAGAACAAAACATTATGGGGGAGATTCTAGAGGGAAAGGAGGAGGATGAGTTTACAAGAGTAAAGGCTTGAAATGTTACTTTTGGTTAAGATTCCTAGATTTTGTTACTAGCAAAAGCACAAAACCTTTCCTACCTTTCTTTACATTTTCAGACCGTTAAAACACTTTCCTTTTTTCATAGAGATTCCAGGTCATAGAATGTTGGAAATGGTGGAGTATTTTCTGATCATCTTAATTCGCTTATTTTACTAATAGGTGCAAAGGACAGAGACTTGGAGGGGGGGGAGTTACTGGCTTAGATCAGAAATGTTGGTTCTATTTTTTCCTGCTTCTCTTACTCCTCTTCCTTCAAATCTTGTTGATTCTTACTCTTAAATGATTTCTTGCATTAGAACTCTCCATTTTGCTCATGGGAACTTGCTCTGTGATTAAGATGGAGACCATAGTGACTAGCTCTTCAAAACCAGTTTAATGGATGAGCCAGGACCAGAATCTGACTTTGGGATTTTGGAGAGAATGGGAGTGACAGGCAATGGTTAATGTACATACGTGCCTAAGCAGCTTTTTAGGTGATTTAAAAACATCACTGTGACCAGGTGTGGTGGTGCATGTTTATAGTCCCAGCTACTGGGAAGGCTGAGGTCAGAGGATGGCTTGAACCCAGGAATTCCAAACCAGCCTGTGCAACAGTGAGACTCTGTCTAAAAAAGTCACTTTGGAGATTCAACATGTTTTATGTTGAATGCTAATGAATATTTTTTAAAAAACTAGAAAAAACAATTGTCTTAAAAATTCAGCAAAATATTAAGATTTTGAGTTATGTGGGTTTGTTGGTGATTTTTAAATCATATTTTTCTGTCCTAAATTTTAATAAGCTTATATTACCTTTAACAGAAAATGACATACTGTTTTTAAAAATATCATCCTGCATACTATGCCTCAGCTCTTCCAATAGAACTACTGATACTAAAGCTTTAATATTCAGGGATAGTGGCAGATTAAAGAGGTTAAGCTTATAATATATTATTTTCCACTAAATTCTTGTTAGATTTCTCAGCAGCAAAAGAATATTTATTACTGCCTCAGACCCTCATTAGAGTTTCTTTTCCCTCTTTTGCTACTGGAGCTCTATTTCTTCTTTCTTTCACAGTGCTGAGGATTGAATCAGGGCCTACGCACTTGCCAGGCAAAGTCTCTACCACTGAACTATATCTCCAACCCCAGGAACGCCTTCCTTATTCATTGTTCTCCCCTTTGCCATCCTTTTATTTCCCTATTCCTTTCTACTCTCTTGTTTTCCCCTTCTTTTATCAATCTTTCCCCCCTTTCTTTATTTTTCTTTTCTTTATAAAACCTTCTTTTTCTCCTCTTTCCTGCTTTTTCTTCACTCATTTGTCTCCCATCTTGCCCTTTTTCTTTTCTTCTTTTTCATGTTGTCCTTCACTTCTTTTCATCTCTTTTCTCTTTCCTTTATTTGCCCATGTTCCTTCTTCCCATACCTCGCCTCTCCTTTATTTTCTTCCTTTGATCTCTCTCCTTCCTCTTTATTTCCCTTCTCCATTCCCCTCCCTTGTCTCTTTCTGTTTCTTTACCTTCTTTTCTCCCTTTTCTTTGTATCTTTATTTCTTTCCCATTTGCCTTCCTCTTATTTTCTTTTCTCCTTTTTCCTTTACCTTCATTCTGTATCTTTTCTTTCCTCTCCTCTTGAATTCCTCTGTATTTTCTGTTTTTCTTTCTCACTTGTTTTTATTTCTCTTTCTTTTTCTTTTACATTTTCCCAAAACATTGTAAACAACTGTTCACTCATTGGCTTATGTGGTAAGGATGTGAGGATGAATTAGGCAGCTCACAGTTAATGTGAAAAGGAGATAGGGATGTAAACATTATTATTCAGAAGGCTAAGATGATGCTATCTGCCAAGAGTTATGGTAACACACAGGGAGCTGTGACCAATTTTTCTTGCAGAGTGTAGCTCTGCTTGGAAGGCAGACATTCAGACTGAACTTTTTGTTTTCTTTCTGTTTTTGTGGTGCTGGGGATCCAACCCAGGGCCTTGCATATGCTGGGCGGGCACTCTACCACTGAGCTATTCCCATAGCCCAAGTTTGAATAAACTGTTATCAGACAAAGAAAGGAAGTGGTTGGTGAAGAGGACCTAATAGGCCACAGGATACTTATGGGGAGTGGCTTGTAAGCAGTACCTGCCTAGAGAGGTTTGAACCAAGTGATTTGATTCAGTGAGCTTCAACTTGAGATAATATGTTAAATGATATTTGTAAATATGGAGAGACTTTTAGTTATCACAATGGCTGGAAATGTGTAGGCAGTGATAATGGTATGTACAAAGTAGGAGTCAAAAAGTTGTCCTCAATGTAGAATAGTGATTAGTATAGGTTTGGGAAGGTGAGGAAAGGTGGATGAAGAGAGCTGGATTTTTTTTCCTCTTGGTACCAGGGATTGAACCCAGGGGTGCTTTACCATTGAGTCACATCCCCAGACCTATTTTATTTAGAGACAGGGTCTCACTGAGTTGCTTAAGGCCTTGCTAAATGACTGAGGCTGGCTTTGAATTCACTATCCTCATGTCTCAGCCTCTCATGCTGCTGGGTTTACAGGAATGTACCACTGTGCCCAGCAAGAGGCTGGATTTGATCAGTGCATGCTGTATGCATGTAGAGAAATATCACACCAATCCCCATTAATATGTACAATTAACACATGTTAATAAAAATTAAAATACAATAATCCATTGGGAAAAAAGCCTGAAATATGTAGGACAATCTTACATAATGAAGAATAATCCTACCTAAAATGCTAATGGCATCTCTGTTGAAGATGTAGGGTTAAGGGAGATAGAAAATGTCTAAGGATGCAGTTAGAAAGAGAGAGGACTTGCTAAAGGAGCTAGGACTTTATCTTCTATGCTATTGGAACCAATCAAAGGTTTTATTTCTTTTATCAAGATAATGACTGACAGGATGTGATTTTCATTTTTGTAAGTTTACTATAGAATACTATGTATAATGGCTCTGAGTCAGAAGGAATGAGAACCAGTGCAGCACAGCAGGAGACTCTTGAAAGAGATGATGACTGTCTGCCAATAGTCAGAGCCAATGGAAATGGAGAGAGGGGCAGAGTTAAGGGATATTTGGGAGAAAAATGGCAGGATTTCGTTGAGGGGCTGAGCAAGATGAAAGGATGGCTGAGATTTCCAGCTTCTGCACCAGGTGGATGATGATGCTAGCTAGATGAACATCAATGCAGAAGTAGAGGAAGGATAGTAAGGTGGTAAAAAGTATTCATCTGGGAGCATGTTAAATTTTAAGTTCTTGGTAAAATCCATGTTAGGTATTTGTGGGTTGAAATCTAAAGCTAGAAGAGAAGCCTGGAGGGAGAGATTTGGGTGTTCTCATTGTTCAAGTCCTAGCATGTAGAATGATAGGAAAGAAAACTTAATGCAGAATCTAAATTTAAGAGGGATATAGGAAAAGAGAAGCCAGAATAAAGGGAAAGCAAAAGAATGATTAACAATAGAAGGAGATTCAGAACTAAGAGTACAAGAGCATTGGGAAAAAAATTGGTTTGGAGGAGTCAGCATAGTGGCACATGACTGTAATCCCAGTGACTTGGGAGGCTGTTAAAGGAGGATTACAGGTTTGAGGCCAGCCTTAGCAGTTTAGTGAGACTCTGTGGTTGAGTGCCTGTGGGTTAATCCCCAGTACCACACAGACACACACAAAAAATGGTTTGGAAAAAATTGCTCATGTGAGAAAATTCTGATGATGTGTCTAGCCCAAGTTTTATGACTTCCTCAGAATATCTTCTAATTGCTTTTATCCCCTCAGGTGATCATCAGACTTTCTTTTCACACTAGACCCTGACCCATACGTTTTGGACCATGTGTATAATCACCCCTTGGCACACACATTAATTCACTAAATATATATTTATTGCACATCTTCTGTGTGATAAGACTGGGTTAGTGAGTAAACAAGATACATGATCTTTGCTCTTAGGGGATGGCATCAGTAAACACAGAGGTAAAATAAGATAGTTTCAGATAGTGATATGTCATGAAGGAAATAAAATACAATGAGGTGATAAAATAATGGAGACCTTACATTAGAGAAGGGTGTTCAAGAACCTCTAAAGCCAGGGTGGTGGCACATGCCTGTAATCCCAGTGATTTGGGAGGCTGAGGCAGGAGGGTTGTAAGTTCAAGACCAGCCTCAGTAATTTATCAAGGCCCTAAGCAAATTAGAGATTTGCTATCTCAAAATAAAACTGAAAAAAGCTGGAGATGTGGCTCGGTGGTAAAGCAACCCTGGGTTCAATCCTCAGTACCAAAAAA
This sequence comes from Xerus rutilus, assembly GCA_028644305.1. NCBI lineage: Eukaryota > Metazoa > Chordata > Mammalia > Rodentia > Sciuridae > Xerus > Xerus rutilus. The sequence continues at coordinate 75,577,348 of CM053417.1, read as the reverse complement.
AAAAAAAAAAAAAAAGAAAGAAAGAAAATCTGAGTAAAGCATTTTAAGCAATGGGACCAGAAATTGCAAATACCCTATGGGGGAAGAAATGTGGCTTGGTCAAGGATCAGAAAGAAGACCAGTATGGTTGGAGTGTAGTGAGCTAGGGGAAGACTGATATGATAGAAGGTTATAGAGGTTGATGAAAGCCATGTTATATAAGGCCTTGTAAACCATAGTCAGAAGCTTCTATTTTATCCTGAGTGTCAGTAGAACATTTAAAGCAAAAATGCAATGTGCTCTGGATTATAATTGTTAAAGAGCACCTATGTGGATAATGGTTGAAGAGGGCAGGAGAAGCAGAGATGATGTTGAGAGGCTATTGCAAATTTTCAGGTAAGACATAATAGCAGCTTGGACTACATGAGTCTCTCTCTCTCTCTTTCTCTCTCTCTCTCTCTCTCTCTCTCTATATATATATATATATATATATATATATCCTTTCTATGTATATATATGCACATATATGTATTTATTTGTTTATTTATTTCTTTGGTACTGGAGATTGAATCCAGGGGTGCTTAACCAATGAGCCATAGCCCCAACCCCCCTTTTTTTGTACTTTTTAAAAAATTTGAGGCAGGGTCTCACTAAGTTGTTTAGAACCTTACTAGTTGCAGCTGGCTTTGAGCTTGCAATACCTCTGCCTCAGCCACCTGAGTCATTGGGATTACAGGAATGCCCCACTGCATCTGACTGAAAGGATGGTGATGATGATGATGATGATTATTTGGTACCAGAGATTGAACTCAGGGGTACTCAACCACTGAGCCACGTCCCCAGACCTTTTTTGTATTTTATTTAGAAGACAGAGTCTCATTGAGTTGCTTAGTGCCTTGACATTGCTGAGGCTGGCTTTGAACTTGCAATCCTCCTGCTTCAGCCTCCTGAGCCACTTGGATTACAGGTGTACACCACCATACCTGGCTTGAAAGGATAATTTTGATGGAAGAACTGATAGAATTTTGTGATGGAATAGATGGGAAAGGTCATAATAAAAATAGAGTTTGGAAGTAGGTATGGAAACAAAAGTGGGAACTCTTTCTTTCAAGGTGTGTATAAAATGGCATAATGGACTATTTTTTTTCTGGTACTGAGGATCAAAGCCAGGACCTCACACATCTACCACTGAGAAACATCCATAACCCTTTTCATTTTTTTAGTTTTTATTGTTTGGCACCAGGGGTTGAACTCAGGGATGCTTAACCATTGAGCTATGTCCCAGCCATTTTTTATGTTTTATTAGAGACAGGGTCTCTAAGTTGCCTTAGGGCCTTGCTAAATTGCTGAGGCTGGCGTCAAACTCATGATCCTCTAGTGTCAGCCCTCTGGAGTTGCTGAGATTACATGCATGTGGCACTGCTCCCGGCCATAGCCCTTTTTAAAAAATATATTTTATTTTGAAGCAGGGTTTTGCTAAATTTACCAGACTGGCCTCCAACTTGTGATCCTCATACCTCAGCCTCTTGAGTAGCTGGGATTATATAATTGTACCAGTACTCCTGGTAAGGAGAACATTTTAAAAGACAGGATCACTTAGTCCTTAACCATGTTTTTTAGATAAAAAGTGTATTAGGAATGGAGAGGTCAAGAATGTAGAGTCAGTTTGGGATGGAATAGTCAGGGAGGGCTTTCTGGAAGAGATGAAACATGAATTAGGTCTTGGAGTATAAATGAGCCCTCATAGCTTTTATGGGTGGGGTGGGCAAATGCCTTCCAGAAAGAGGGTAATAGCATGAGTGAAAATTCCCAGATAGGAATGAAATATGGGAGAGGAGCCATCAGAGATAGATTTAGCTGGAGAAATAGTTGACCTTGGAGCAGTGTTTGAAATGTTGTACTGGATCAATAGTTTGGGGCCAGCTAATTAGAAGGCTTTGAAAGCCAGGAAGAAGAGTTTGTTGTGATGAGATAGGCAATGGACAGCAATATAAAGGGACAATGTGAATAATGTTCTAAGAAAGTTACCTTCTTTTGATCAACATTCTCTGAGCCCAAGTGCGTCCTTGACATAAAAATCTTGAGATCAGGTCCAGACAACTTCATAACACAGACATTAAGACCAATATCTCAACATTCTATTATAAAAACCTAGGGAAGGCCTTTCCAAAGTTCTCTTATGTAATCATCCTTGTGGTCAAAAAGTTCCTTTGTTAAATAGCTATTCAAACCTACCATTATTTCTTTGGTACTTGGTAGAAAAAGGAGACAACTTTGTGGTTGATGCTATCCTTGGAATCATAATGATTAAACTTTGTTTACTTATTTATAGTTTCGCTTATTAAACATTTACTATATATTGTGCTAATAATGGCACATACATCAATGTATTTAATTCTAAAACAATCACATGACATGAGCAAATTTACCTTAGCGAAGGAGATGAAACATACATGTAGAAATTGCTGTAAGGTTATATAGAAAATAAATGATAGATAGGGTGATTGATCACCCCACTTTGCCCATAACTGAGGGGTTTACAGGGACATGGGACTTTAAGTGCTAAAACTAGGAAAGGCCTCAGCAAAAAGGGAGGAATTGGTCTTTAATGGCAGACTTTAGATTGTAAGCCAGACAGTGTAGATTTGGAGCTGCAGTTCTTAATCTATGTGCTCATTGTTCTCAACAAACTTGTAATACACTTTTTAAAAATATGTTTTAGTTGTTGATGGACCTTTATTTTATTCATTTATTTATATGCAGTGCTGAGAATCAAACTCAATGCCTCACACATGTGAGGCAGAACCCCAGCTCTGTAATATACTTCTAATACATAGAAAAGCTTTATCCTGCACTTTCCATTCTTTGCAGTACACCTAGAGAGAGGCAGGAAACCCCTCTGGTACGTCTCAGGTGTATTCAGAGTCAGTTTTTGCTCTCTTATCCTCCTTTAGGAACATTTGAAATTTACTGCCAAGCTGGCAGTCACCGAGAAGCAGGGATGAGGGCGATCTATAATGTTTCCCAGTGTCCTGGCCGCCATGTCAGCCCTCACCAACGCTACCAAGCTGCAAGAATCTACTACATCATGGCAGAAGAGGTGGAGTGGGACTATTGCCCTGACAGGAGCTGGGAACTGGAATGGTATAACAAGTCCGAGAAGGACAGGTAAGGCTTCAGGATAGGAGAGATCACTCTTTCTTTCTTTCTTTCTTTCTTTCTTTCTTTCTTTCTTTCTTTCTTTCTTTCTTTCTTTCTTTCTGTTGTAGTTGGACACAATATCTTTATTTTATTTATTCATTTTCATGTGGTGCCAAGGATCAAACCCAGTGCCTCACATGTACTGAGCAAACACTGTACCCCTGAGCTACAATCCCAGCCCCCATAATTTCTTAAGAAACATGTTTTTGCAGATGAAGATACTGAAGCTGAGAGGAAGAGGCACTTATCCAAGGTCACTAAAACAATAGCAATAGAATTAGGACAAGGGACTAAAATGCAGGTTTTCTGAATTCCAGCTCAGTGCTTTTTTAAAAAAGAAACCTTGGTTTATTATGGGGCTGAAGAGTAAAAGATCTTGCCCATACCCTCACACTCTTAGTCTTTGCCTCTCTTCTAGTTAGCTGTAAGTACTTACCATAGGACTTAAATTAAATTTCATAAAGAATTTCTTTAAGAAATGAAATACCTCAAGCTCATTCATTAAGGTACAGGCTAAGCTGTGTAGCAAAAAGTGTCAAAAACAGAGCAAAGCCAGGTGTGGTGGTGCATGCCTGTAATCCCAGTGGCTTGGGAAGCTGAGACAGGAGGATCATGAGTTCAAACTAACCTCAGCAAAAGCTAGGCACTAAGCAACTCAGTGAGACCCTTTCTCTAAATAAAAATACAAAATAAAGCTGGGGATGTGGCTCAGTGGTTGAGTGCCCCTGAGTTCAATCCCTGGTACCTCCCCACAAAAAACCAGTATCTTATTTCTTGTTTATATAATAGTACAGATATGAGCAGTCCAGGGCTGGTAGGCAAACTATGTCACCCTCAATCCTTGTGTTCATCTCTAGGACTAAGGTGCCTGTTCTGGTTATAGCCATTCCTAGCTATCAAGTCCGGGCAAGTAGCATTGTCTGTAAGTAGATGACTTAGAAGTTGTATATATCACTTTCTCTCATGCTACATTATCTTGAACTTATTCCTATGGCCACACTTGGTAAGAAAAGCATGTGCTCAGCTAGAACCTAGATCATTTTTTTACTAAAATGGAAGGAGGAGAGATTGGAAATTGAGGTACAAATTAGCAGTCTTTACTCATTTGTTTTTGATGCTCTCACTGCCCTTTGACAATTCTTGTCCATTGTTTAAAATTGAAGTCTTCTTGCTAACCTGCTGTGGAAGCTAGGAAAAGTGAATTTCCTTCTCTGAACCTTGGTTTACTCATCTATAATTTATAGTTGAAAGAACATGATGAGAAAAGGAGTGGGAGAAGGAGCAGCAGGCTTGATTCTAAGTCCTGGCTCTCTTTCTGGCTGATATTGTCTCTAGATATGTCCTGTCACTTCCTTACTACTGACTGCACCTTTGAGACCACCTATTTCATAGGCCTATTTGGAATGTCAAATGATGACATGAGTAATAAAGCTATTTATAAACTGGAAAGCATCCCATAAGGAGAAATATGTAAGATTTCATTCCCTTCCTATCTCTTCTCATCCTTTATCATTACCAGCAGCAGTAGCAGTAGTTAATTTTCTCCTGCCACCTTGTACCTTGTCCTTTTGTCAAATTAATTCCATCTAAGACCTCATTAAGGCTGGAGCTAGAGCCCAGGGCTTCTGGTTCTTAGCCCAGTGTTTTTGCCATATTAGTTGTACTACAGATTTTTGTCTGAAAGATGGAAAACAAGAAACTTAAAAGGATTCTGAAGCCTGCCATCTGTAATTGTGGTAATGCAGCCAATGTAGGGAGCAATCTGACATTAGAAAGAATAGATCCACATCTTTCATTTGTGATATGAGAACGGTTCTGACATATCTTTCCCATATCTGACAATGAAAGGTTGAAGGTCAGGTGCTGATAGCTCTCTTTGGATTCCTCTAGCTATGGTCACATTTTCCTGAGCAACAAGGACGGACTTCTGGGTTCCAGATACAAGAAAGCTGTATTCAGGGAATATACTGATGGTACATTCAGGATCCCTCGGCCAAGGACTGGATCAGAGGAGCACTTAGGAATTTTAGGTAAGGAAATTGCACCACCCTCCTAGTGTCTAGAAGCCTGAGCTCCTTCTAGGGGAGTTCTGTCATATTAGAAAGACATTCTCATTTTTTAGTCTCAATTTTTCTTGGTAATATAAGAAGTATGGTAATCTATGATGCAGCCATGAAAACAAACACTAAAGAGAAAGGGGAAGTATCAACTCTGCTGCAATTAGAACCAAGTTTTTCCAGATTTTCTATACCTTTGAGGTATAGGTTGATTTTTAAAGATGCAATGGTCAGGGGAATTTAGGTGTATTAAAAATGGAAAAAGTGGTACAGGGAACAATTATTCCCCCTCATGCCATTTTAATTATCACTGTAGTTTTTATTTCACTTTTTTAGGTTTCAGTGGGTTCCCTCATTCTTATCCTGGCACAGAAGGGTACCCACTGGTCTCTGAAGAGATCCTACCTATTCATCATTCTGTGCCAAACTCTAACTCCTTACTATCAACGATTCCATTGAGTTCTGATTATCTAGAGCCTTGGGCTACTATTAGGTGGAGGCTTGGGGTAGGAAATATGGGGGGTAAATAAAGCCATAATCTTCGCATTGAAGTACACTTAGGCTGTGAGTTACAGTGTCAGTTAAAGCATTCTTAATTGAAGAATGGAGCCAGCCATGACTTTTTTGTCTCAGAAGATCCTTTCTCAGAACAAACCTCTAATCCAAGGGAACTCCCAGATATCTTCCTTTTCTTAAAATTTCCTATTTTACTTCCCACTTGATGGAAATTTATTTCTTTTGCTTATACCAGGTCCACTTATCAGAGGAGAGGTTGGTGATATCCTGACTGTGGTGTTCAAGAATAATGCCAGCCGCCCTTACTCTATACATGCTCATGGAGTGCTAGAATCTGGTACTGGCTGGCCACGGGCTGCTGAGCCTGGTGAGTGAGAATACTTAGTGATGGGACAAAGGGTATACAACACATCTGCTTAAGTCTTTTGGCTTGCTCCTTTAAAAAAATTACACTCTTGCAGGCTGGGGATGTATCCCAGTGGTACATACTTGCTCAATATGCACAAGGCCCTGGATCCAATCTCTAGCACCACATAATCACACACATCAAGACTGGGGATATAGCTCAGTGGTAGAGCACATACCTTGCATGCATAAGGCACTGGGTTCAAACCTCAGCACTGAAAAAGAAAAAACACTCATAGAGACCTGATCCAGGAATATTAATTGAGAGTAGGCCACATCCTGAATTTGTCTCTATGAAATACTCAGTTCAATTCCAGAACAGGGTGTGGTACAGTTTGGGCTAATATCCTTATTTTAGGTCTCTAACAGCATACCCTTGGCTCCAGTCTGAGCTCTTGATCTTGTCCAGAGAATGACCTGGCCCCAACCACAGACTGATACTTAAAACCAACAACAGATACAGTTCATGCCCCCTTAAAGATTTAAGTCTAACCCCAGTCACATACTAAGCTCCTAATACTGTAGAGTGACCATAATCTTGGCCACATTCTCTTTATTAATTCATTCATTGAATAAATACTTACTGGCAGCCTACTGGATAATGGGAGAACTTTTAGAAGCTATGGATATAGTGGCAAACATTATTTGTTCTTACCTCAAAGAACTTGGGCTATTATGAGAGAAATAAATAAGCAGGAAATTATAATGCAGTGTAATAAGTATAAAATAAGAGTTTTTACACCATGATAGGTAGGTGGAGAAGAGGCTACTTAATCTAATGTGTGTATGGTTGAGCATAGTTTCCCAGTCATTCATGGTGGTGTATAACTATGTAATCCTAGTGACTCAGGAGGCTGTGACAGGAGGACTGCAAGTTTGAGGCTAGCCTATGCAACTTAGGGGAAACTTGTCTCAAAAAAAATGGTGGGGTTATAGCTCAGTGATAGAGCAGTTTCCTTAAATGCACTAGGCCTTGGATTCAATTCCTATACAAAAAATGTTTCCCAGAGTAGTTGGTATCACAGATGAAATCTAAATTTCTAAATTGGTAGTTTTCAAACTTTATTATGTATCTGAATCATGCTCTTGTTAAAAAACACATATTGCTGGGATCAACCATCAAATTCTCTGGTTCAGTATGCTTGTGATGAGACTGAAGAACTTGATAGTTTAAACTAGTTTTCAGGTGACGCTCATGCTACTAGTTCAGTAACTGGACTTTGAAAACTGCTGACCTAAAGAGTAAGAAAGAGGCATATGGGTGAACGGTAATGTAGAAGAAAATCAAGGTAAAGGAAATTGTAGATGTAGGCTATGCAATGTGTAAAATCCCAATGGTAAGAGAGATGAAAGCTAGAATAGGGGAAAAGAGATAGATTCTGGTGAAAAGATAGATTAAGAAGATCAATGAGGTAAATTAAACTGGATTTGTTATTATTTAGATATTGAAGTAAGAAAGACAAGATTCCTTAAGGGCTGGGGTTGTGGTTCAGTGGTAGAGCATTTGCCTTTCATGTGTGAGGCACTGGGTTCAATTCTCAGCACTGCATATAAATAAATGAATAAAATAAAAGTCCAGCAACACTAAAAAATCAAGACTCCTTAAACAATACCCACATTTGGGAAGAAAATTTTTGAATAACATCCCATTTGTTTGTGTGGACAGCAGGTAAGCTGTGATGTCATTCATCTAGGTAGGGAATCTGGGACCAAGCTGACTTGAGATAGGAGTTGGCTGTTGATGAATTTACTTTTGAGTTTGTTGAATCTGAGATGTCTGTAGTATGACCAGATACAGATACCAGACATAAAGATCAAAGCTCAGGAGAATGATCTGTTTTTCAGGAATAGATGTGGGAGGTATTGTTATTTAGGTAGTTGGAGTCATAGGATGAATACGGTCACTAGAAAGAGTCTATTACATGAGACAATAATAGTTTTAAGAAGAGATCCTGAGAAAAACCAATTTTAAAGGAAAGTACTAACAGAAAAGTGAGCAAGATTCTAACAGAAAAACCAGGAGAAAATAGTCTCCATAGATGTTAAAAAGACTGTCATTTCAAGGATGAAGTAGTCAAAAGATTTTAGCTGCTTCAGAGAGGTTGAGTATTGTAAAACCAGAAAACATCCCATTTAATTTGGCAACAAGGGAGTAATTGGTAATTTTGATAAGTTGGGAGAGAAAGAAGTGGTATTATATTAAAGGGTGATTGGGAGATGTGGGATTGGAAACAGTGAATGTGGTTTAATTTTAAGACTTAGGTAGTTTAAGATTCATAAGTTCAAGTGATGAGAAGATCAGGGGTATGATCAAGGGCTAAAACGAAGGTGAAGCACACTGGACTTGAGATCAAGTGACTGTTAGATTGGATCGTTGAGTGAAGGCATCTACAGGGACCTTGAAGTCACTCAGAAGGATAGTAGGATTTTAGGTGCAAAGGAAGATAGAGATCCAGGTACTAAAATCAACAATAAATGACTAAATTGGAAGAAGGGATATATTAGAAGCCAGGAAACCAGTTGGAATGTTGTCCTAGTAATGCATAGAAATGATGATCATGGCTTTAATAGAAGTGGTAGGAATTGAAGATGGAGAGAATTAGATGGATTTGAGAGATGTTACCATAGAATCAGTAGGATAGGATGACTGAATAGTGTTAAGGGGAAAAGGGTGATGGTGGAGCAAGATTTTAGGTTAAGCCCTTAGATAGGAGAATTTCCTAAAAGATAAAAAATTACAGGAAGCAGGGAACAGTTTCTTTGTTTGGTATTTTGAGGGGTTTATAGAATGTATTTTTGAATGGTTTAATATGAGGTATGTATTAAGATATCCTGGTGGGATTGAGAGAACCAGAAGAACAGGAAGTTATACTCAGTTGGAGAAATGAGCACATCAAAGGGACACCTTGAATAGATCTGGAGATTACCAGCCATTAGTAACTATAATGGATGATAGTTGAAATCATGAAAATGTGTGTGATCAACCAGTGAGGAGTGTGTGGAGGAATAATAACATTAATCTGAGAATGAAACTTTGAAAAATACCATTATCTAAGAGGAGGGAATCTATGCTAAATAATTTATAGATTTAAAGCAGTTATAATCACAGTCACAATTGGATATTTTTTGTACTGAGATGCAATGACCGTATGTAAAATTCATTTGAGAAAATAAAGAATATCTTGGCAAGAAAAGCCAAAACTTTTTAAAAGTATTTTTTTAGTTGTAGATGGACGTATTACCTTTATTTTATTTATTTATTTTTATGTGGTGCTGAGGATCAAACTCAGTGCCTCATACGTGCTAGGCAAGTGCTCTACAACTGAGCCACAACCTCAGTCCAAAAAGCCAAAACTTAAAAAAAAATATTTATGAGAGTCTAGCACATCCCGATCGTTTAGCATTATTATAAGAGTACAATAATTAAAGCAGCATGGTTCTGTAAAATAAATCAATAGAACAAAATAAAAATCCCTGAAACAGAACCAAGCTTCTGCCTTTGTCAATAGCAGTGGGAGTACTTCTATTCCATGACTAGCCCCTACTTCTGCTTCCTGCCTCCTTCTGCACTAACTCCTTACTGAGAGAGTTTATTAATCAGAGCCCAGATTATTTGCTGGACAGTGTCTTACTGGTAGGATGGGTTACTGTTTCTTTTATCTTACTACTCCCTATTCTGCCTACTTCCATATGGTAGGTTTATCTGAGTATACAACTGGGTGAACTAGATACGTGAATTAGGGCAGGACTTGCATTGCAGATCTTAGCAATACAGCTAGGAAGAGGAAGCCTCACTTAGAACTTTAAGTCAAAGCTTTGTTTTTCAATTCATCTCTTCTCAGAGTTCTACACTAGGTGTTAGTGGACACTGACTCAGCTGTTATATAAGTGATATTTTGATTTTCATTTTGCTACTATTCTTTACATTTTTCTCAGTTAACACCCAAAGGGAAGGAATGAGTAAGGAAACCCAGGTTTTCCTATGGTCCTGGTTTAAAACCAACACAATAGCATTGAAATCTTGACTCTTGCCTTTAACACTTGAGTGTGTGTGGTGTGTGTGTGTGTGTGTGTGTGTGTGGTGTGTGTGTGTGTGTGTGTGTGTATTCATATGTGAATCATATTAGAAAAAGCTAGTATTTCAGTGAAAGGAAAAGTTGATGAATAAATTGTTTTAGGATAAAGCATTATCCTTTAGGGAAAAATAAAACTATATTGCTGTCTATTACCACATGCTAAAGTAAATTACAAATGGATTAACGTTAAGAGAAATAAAAGAAAACATAAGTGAACATTTATCTGGACTCAGAGTGAAGACATCCTTTTCTGAGTTTAAAGGCAAAAGAGGAGAAATACATACAATCTTTTTTTGTTACCTGGGATTGAACTCAGGGACACTCGACCACTAAGCCACATCCCCAGCCCTATTTTGTATTTTATTGAGAGACAGGGTCTCACTGAGTTGCTTAGTGCCTTGCTATTGCTGATGCTGGCTTTGAACTTGCAATCCTCCTGCCTCAGCCTCCTGAGCCTTTGGGGTTACAGGGGTGCGACACTGCGCCTGGCAAGATACATAAAATATTGTTACTATATGAAGTGTTCTTACAAAATAAGTGACTATTGCAAAAGTGAAAATGACTGAAATATATAGGTAGGAAATGTATGAAAGAATACATATAAATATCTAATAGAAAATGAAGAAATTTCGGGGTCACTAATAATATAGTGAAAATTGATAATACAACCAATGTAGTCCCTGTCTCATAAATTATACATTTTACATTGTGAAGGCAAGTAATAAGCAAGAAAACAAGTACAGACATGTATACTTTGGGAATAAGAGCTATAAGGGTGGCAGAAGGGAATAATGGGTCAGAGTGGATATATATATATATCTTCTTGAGGCAGTGCCATTTAATATGTGACCTGAGGCCTGAGAATGAGCTTGTACAGCATCAATGAGAAAAGTATCAGAGGAAGGAGTGAATATTTCGAGGAAAATGAATAGAAAGGGTAAACACTCTGAAGCAAGAGTGTATGCAAGAGTGTAACCAGATCAAAACAGAGAGGCAGCTGGGTAAGGTGGTACAAGCCTGTAATCCCAGAAGGTCAAGAGGCTGAGTCATGAGGATCATGAGTTCAAAGCTAGCCTCAGTAATTTAGTGAGGTGTAAGTAATTTAGCAAGATCCTGTCTCAAAATAAAAAAATGGGGGGTTGGGGATATGGCTCAGTGGTTAAGTACCACTGGGTTCAATCCTTCGTACCAGAAAAAAAAAAAAAAAGAAAAAACCCACCAAAACAAACAAACAAAAAACAACCTAAACCAGCCAACCAAACAAACAAAAAACAGTGAGGCTGTTAGTATGGCTTGACAGGAAAAGTGTAGGAAAAAAGGTCAGAAGGTAAAAGTGGAAAGACAGAGGGAAGTAGATTATGTTGGGCTTTATAGGCAATTGTAGGGGTTTCAAGTGGATTGGGAAGATATTCAAGGATTATGACATGATGATCTGACTTACATTTTAGTGTGATCAATCTGTTTTGGTGCTGCTGAAGCTTGAACCCAGGGTCTCAGACATGGTAAATACTCTATCACTGAGCCCAGTCCCAGCCCCTAACATTATCATCTGGTTGCTGTGTTGAGAAGAGACTGTAGCAAGAAAAGGAAGGACAGCAAGGTGGTATCTAGAAAGTAATGCAGTAATCCTGTGAGAAATGATGGTAGCTTGGACCAGGATGAGATGAGTAGAAGGGGTGAACAGTGGTCAGATTCTAGATATATCTTTCAAGATCCAGTAGGACAGGCTGATGTAGGTAGGAAAAAAAAAAGATCCAGTAGGACTGGTCAAGATGTAGGTAGGAAAAAAAAGAACAGTAAAAGATAGTTTCAACGTTTTGGTCTGTACCAGCAGAAAAATAGTTTTCATTGAATGAAATGGGGAAGATTTAAAGCAGCAGGTCATGTATGGAAGATAGAGTTTCACTTTGGGGCATGCGAGTTTCAAGTATCAGATATTCAAATGCACATATCCAGAAGGTAGTTGGCTATCCAAGTGTAGAAATTAAAGGAGACATGTGGACCAGGTATGAATATTTGAGAGTCATCACCATGTAATTGATCTTTAGAGTCATATTACATATGAAATCATTCAAGGAGTGACTTTGACAGTAAAGAGCAACAAAGCGATTGTATTAATCTAGGTAAGAGATGATGGCAGCTTAGACCAGCCTTCTAGAATGGAAAAAAGTAAGAAATATTCTGATTCTAGATGTATTTTATAGGTATAGGCAATTGGCTTTTGTTTGTTTGTTTGTTTTGTTGCTGTGCTGGGGATAGAACCCAGGCAATTGGATGTTGAATTGGGATTTCTAGGTAGATTTTTTATTTATCTTTTCCTATTTATTAGTTCCTGTAATTTAGTAATTAATGATCATATGTTTTATACATTGCAGATATCTTTTCTGAGTTTATCAACCACCTGTTAACTTTAATTGTGGTATCACTTCTTCAATAGAAGTCCTTGATTTGATGTGATCAAATCCATGAATATCATGGTTTGTGCTTTCAAAAGTTTGTTCATGGGGCTGGGATTGTAGCTTAGTGGTAGAGCGCTTGCCTTGCATGCGTGAGGCCCTGGGTTCGATCCTCAGCACCACATACAAAGCAATAAAATAAAGACATTGTGTCCATCTACAACTAAAAAAAATTTTAAAAAAAAGTTTGTTCATGAAGTCCTTCCCCACACTCGGTCACAAAAATGTTCTGTTGCATTATTTTTATTAACTTTATAATTTCCTTTTCTTCAAATTCAGATCTTTAATCAGGCCAGAATTTATTTTGCTATGTGTGATTAGCTGGGGATCTGTTTTACATTTTTTAGCAAAATTTCTCAATACCATCTTTTAAAAAATTTAGCTTTTTCGCCTTAGAATTGTTTTGCCACATTTATTGTTTGTGTAGTTCCTCTAAATATATGGATCAGACTCCAAGCTGTTTATTCTGTTGTGTTTTTCTATTATTCTGTTCTTGCAATAATATACTAATTTTATTGTGGTTTTGTCTCCTATATTGAAGATAGACTTAGGTTAATGCTATTGTTCCATATAAATTTTACAGTAAGTTTATCAAGTTGCTCAATTAAGTCCAACTATAATTATGATGGACATTATGTTGAATGTATAGATTAATTTGGATATAATTGATATCTTTATATGATTTATTTGTTGGAATGGCTTTCAATTTCTTCAGATGGTCTTTTATGCCCTTTATAATGTTATATAAAGATGTTTCCATAAAGTTTTTATATATAAATGATTAAGTTAATACATAGATGCTTTATGCTTTTTGTTGATACTTTTAAATCATAAATTTAAATAATGTAAATTATTTTCTAATTGATAATTTCTAATGTTTAGAAATGCTACTATTTTGGTAAGTTAAGTATGTATCTGGTAGTCTTCCTGAACTTCTTTATTAGTTGTGATGGTTGATTCTGAAAATATTGGAGAATTTTATCCATCTGTATTTTCTCCCCTAACATTTGTGTTTTCCAGGAACTCTAATACTAGTTATGATGTGATCATTCTTGGCTTTTTCCCAATTTCAAGGGAGTGTATCTAAAGTTTGCTATCTCTGTTTGATATGGGTACTTTTAGGAAGAGGGTGATAAATTTGTTTAAATGTTTAGTCATCATAACTAACAACAACAACAAAAATCCAGTAGAAGGAAAGTTTTAAATCACTTTGAAGACTAACTCTATAAAGTGATTTTTCCAAGATGATTATACCAGACATATGCTAATCAACAAGCATCTCAAATGGCATAGGTTCTAGTAAGTTTGGAATTTGTACCTTCCCATACTCTCCAAAGAAAATTTATTCTTTTTCTTTAACAGAGATTGAACCCTGAGGCAATTAATCACTGAACCACATTCCCAGACCTTTTATTTTTTTTTTTAAATTTTGAGACAGGTTATTGCTAAGTTACCTAGGGCCTCACTAAGTTGTTGAGGCTGGCTTTGAATTTGTGATCCTCTTGCCTCAGCCTCCCGAGCCACTGGGATTATAGGCATGTGCCACCATGCCAGGCCAAAGATAATTTATTCAAAGAGTTATTATAATATATACTCCAGGAGTTATATAATTTCTCCTATATTCAATACAGTTTCCTTTTTTTGAACTTAGGGGTACTCGACCACCTAGCCACATCCCCAGCCCTATTTTGTGTTTTATGTAGAGACAGAGTCTCACTGAGTTGCTTAGCGCCTCGCCATTGCTGAGGCTGGCTTTGAACTTGTGAATCTCCAGTCTCAGCCTTCCAAAGTACTGGGATTACGGGTGTGTGCCACTGTGCCCGGCTACAGTTTCCTTTTACTAGAGAAAAAAATACAACCTAGTTATGAGGTCAACCATTCTACTATTGAAAAGTTGCAAAAAATTCAGAATGCTGACATGAGCAATTTGTATTTTAGAGCTCTTATTAAGTCCTAGATTCTTTTTTGTATTGTGAGTTACAGGATTGGTTAAGATGTAGTAGAATGAGGAATACCCAAATTTTAACATGAGAGTCTATCTCAAAATAAATAAAAGGAGCTGGGGATGTAGCTCAGTGGAAGAAGGCCCCTGAGTTCAATCCCTAGTACGTCAAAAACCAAACAACATGGTCTCATCTGCAGACTTGACATAGCTGGGGAAATTATTAGTGAGATTGAAGAAAGGTCAACAAAATCACCCAAACTGAAACACTAAGAATAAGAGAGGAAAATTGGACAAAGCATTCAAACTTGTGGAATTATATCAAGTGTTCTAAAATACATGAAATTAGTATTGTAAGAGGAAAAAAAAGAGGACAGAAGAAGAAAAATTTGGAAAATTAATGTCTGAGACTTTCCCCAAATTATTATTTTATTTAGTTTAGATGATAGGGATTGAACCCAAGGCATTGCATATGCAAAGACTGCTTTCTATCACTGAGCCAGATTCCCATCCCTCCCACATCATTCATGAACTCCAAACCACAGATTCGAGAAGTTCTAACACTCACTAAGGTAATCATAAAGAAACATGTGCTGGGGGTGGTGGTGGAACATGCCTGTAATCCCTGTGACTTGGGAGGCTGAGTTAGGAGGATTGCAAGTTCCAGGCCAGCCTTGGCAATTTAGTGAGACCTTGTCTCAAAAACAATGAAAGGGTGGAGTGCCCTGGGTTCAATTGCCAGTACCAATTCAAACAATCAAATCCACACATCCTTAAATATACAACGTAAGATGTACTTAAAACCTGAAACAAAATGCTGAATATAGCCAGAAAAAAATCACATATAAAGGAATAAAGATTAAAATTAGAACATATTTCTCATCATAAAACAGAAGCCAGAAGACAATTGTATATCTTTAAAGTGCTGAAATAAAAACACTAAATCCTGTGTACAGAATTCTATACACAAGAGAAATAAGAATAAACACATTCTCAGAAAAAAAAAACCTATGAGAATACATTTCCCCCAGACCTATATTAAAAGCAATGTCAAAAGTGTTTCAGGAAGAAGTGACATGACAAAGCAGGATGCATACAATGAAATGAAGATAGTTGGAAATGGAATAAACAAAACTCACATTAGTTGTTTTGAGTGTTCTAAAAGAAAATAACAGGTAAACATTAGTAATGCATTATGGTTTTGTGTATGCAAAAGTAAATGTATGACCAAAAACAGAAGAGATGAAAGGGATTTAATTGTATACATAACTGTATACAGTATAATATGAATTGAAATTGGATTCTTACTAATAGATGTCATAATATATTGTAAACTCTAGAACAACTTGTATAATTTTTTGAAAGATGTATAAAGAATAGTCAGTAGTGGAAATAAAATTGAATCATCTAAATGATCACTTAATGCAAAAAGAGGCAGAAAAAGAGGGTAAGAAAGAACAAATGAAAAAATAGGAATAAAAGCTGGGTGCGGTGGTGCAAGCCTATAATCCTGGCACTTAGGGAGGCTGAGACAGGAGAATCACGAGTTCAAAGCCAGCCTCAGCAATGGCGAGGCACTAGGCAACTCAGTGAGACCCTGTCTCTACATAAAACACAAAATAGGGCTGGGGATGTGGCTCAGTGGTCGAGTACCCCTGGGTTCAATCTCCAGTACAAAAAAAAAAATAGGAATAAAATGAATTGCTATGACTGATTTTATTTCAACCACAAAAGTAATCATATTAAATTTAGACAGTCTAAACACACCAATGAAAAGACATTGCATATTAAATTAAAAGACCAAAATATATGTTATTTAAAAGAAAATTACTTTAAACATAATGCCACAAATAGATAGAAGTAAAAAAATAAAAAATAGATGGAATATGTAAATATTAACATGGCTATACTACTATTAGGAAATTCCTGTGTATAGAGTTAAAA
Organism: Xerus rutilus; assembly: GCA_028644305.1. Lineage (NCBI taxonomy): Eukaryota > Metazoa > Chordata > Mammalia > Rodentia > Sciuridae > Xerus > Xerus rutilus. Next base: position 75,560,772 of record CM053417.1, on the reverse strand, counting down.
GATGATAAAGCAATTTTTTTTGGCACCAGGGAATGAACTCAGGGGTACTCGACCACTGAGACACAACTCTAGCCCTATTTTGTGTTTTATTTAGAGACAAGGTATCACTGAGTTGCTTAGTGCCTCACTATTGCAGAGGCTGGCTTTGAACTCACAATTCTCCAATCTCAGCCTCCCAAACAATTGTTCTCTTTTTTGGGGAGGGTGGTACTGAGATTGAACTCAGGGGTTCTTAACCACTGATCCACATCCCCAGCCCTATTTTGTATTTTATTTCAAGACAGGGTCTCATTGAGTTGCTTAGCGCCTCACCCTTGCTGAGGATGGCTTTGAACTTGTGATTATCTAGTCTCAGCCCCTCAGCTGGGATTACAGGTATGCGTCACGGTGCCCAGTAAGCAATTGATTTTCAAAAACAAAACAAAACAAAAAAGATCACAAATATGCATACAACTCCAACATAGACAGAAGCAAAAACTCATAAAAGCTCAAAAGTAACTTGTGTGTTCCCAGAAATGTGTACATTTTACCTAGGTTATATTATTTGTTTACATACAATTATTAATAATATTGTCTTTAATCCTTTTCATTTTGGCAAGGTTAGAAGTAATGTCCCCATTTTCATTTCTAATTTTAATTATCTGTGTCTTCTGACTTTACTGTCATTCTTGCTAAAGGTTTTAAATTTGGTTAAGCTTTAGAAATAATCAACTTTGCTTCCATTGATTCTATTTTTTCCTGTTCTCTGTTTTACTGAATTTCAACCCTCTGTGATGTGTCCTTTTCTTTGCTAGCTTTGGGTTTACTTTGTTCTTTTACGAGTTCCTCAAAGTATAAAATTGTCATTGATGTGTGAAGTAGTTTGCATTTTGTTATCATAAAAAATACCTGAGCCAGCCTGGTGGCACATGCCTAGAATCTCAGTTACATGGGAGGCTGATGCTGGAGGATCATAGCAAGATGCTGTCTAAAAAAAAATCTATTAGTTAAAAATATTAGAGGCTAGTGACTTTAAAAAGAAAAGAGGTTTATATATATGTATACATACATTCATATATATAATACACATGAATGCATATGTGTATATATGTATATATACATATATATAGCATTACATTTTACTTTGTTGAGAAAAAATACATCATATAGTTCCAAGTTTTGTAAAATGTGTAGAGACCTGTTTTGTGGCCTATTATGTATGATCTATCCTGGGCAATGTTTTATGAGCATTCTGCTCTTGTTGGATTGAGGATTCTAGATATATCTATTAGGTCTAATTGTCTTATAATGCTGTTCGAGTTCTCCATTTCCTTATACCTCTTCTGTTTAGATATTCTATTATGATGAGTTATTTATGGAAGTTTCCAATTATTATTGTGTGCTACTTCTCTCTTAAACACCATCACTATTAGCTTCATATATTTTGAGGTTCTGTTCATTGGTTCATCAATGCTTGTAATTGTTGTATCTCTTGGCTATGTTGTCTCCTTCATCTGTATATGCTGTGATTCTGTGTCTCTTATAACAGTTTTGACTTTGTTTATTTTCTGATATTATTGTAGTTACCCTAGCTCTGCTTTAGATACACTTCGCATAACACATCTTTTTTCATTCTTTCACTTTCAATCTAATTGTGTCTTTGTATTTAAAGTAAGTCTTGTGTAGGTAGCATTTGGTTATATTTTTTTTTCTTAAATTAATTCTGTCAATTTTTGTTTTCGTTTGGAAAATTTAATCCACTTACATTTGATGTAATTTACTGGTACAGAAGGATTTACTTCTACCATTTTGCTATTTGTTTTCTGTGTATGTTAGACAATTTGTCCCTTATTTCCTCTTCTACAGCTTCCTTTTGTGTTTAGTTGATTTCTTCTTTTTGTCCTAATTTGTAGGTATTTTTTGTGACTGCCATGAGGATTATACTTAATATGTTAACATTATGACAGTCTAGATCAGATTAATTCCAACTTCAACAGCATACTCAAACCCTGCTCATGTACAGCTCCCCCTACCTTTTTTTTTTGTTTTTTGTTTTTTTGGTATCAGGAATTGAACTAAGAGGTACTCAATCACTGAGCCAAGTCCCCAGCCCTATTTTGTGTTTTGTTTAGAGAAAGGATCTCACTGAGTTTCTTAGCACCTCTATGTTGCTGAGGCTGGCTTTGAACTTGTGATTCTCCTGTCTCAGCCTCCCAAAGTGCTGGGATTATAGTCATGTGCCACCGTGCCTGGCTTCCCCCTACCTTTTAAGTTGTTTTTATGGATTACACTTTCATGTACTGTATGCCTAAAAGGTGGAGCTATAATTATTTTTATGCATTCGTTTTTTACATAATATAGGAAATACAAAGTAAAGCTAAAAACAAAAAGTACAGTTAGTACTTTTAAAAATATTCCTTTTTTGGGGGCTGGGATTGTGGCGCAGTGGTAGTGTGCTCGCCTAGCACACATGAGACACTGGGTTCGATCCTCAGCACCATATAAAATAAAATAAAGATATTCTGTCCACCTACAACTAAAAAAATAAATAAAATTAAAAAAAAATAAATAAAAATATTCCTTTTTTTTTTTTTTGGTACTAGGGTTTGAACCCAGAGGTGCTTAACCACTGAGCTACATCCCCAGCCCTTTTTTTTTCATATTAAACACCTTTATATGCACTTTCAATGAACAGTATATATATATATATATATATATTTTTTTTTTTTATCAACCATCTTTACTATACCCATTCCCCTTTCCCAGCCCTTTTTTTATTTTTTTAATTTAGAGAAAAGGTCTCACCAAGTTGCTTAGGGCCTTGTTAAATTACTGAGGCTGTCCTTGAACTTTTGATCCTCATACTTTAGCCTCCCAAGTCTCTGGGATTATAGGCATGCACCATCATGCCCAGCTGTACTTACCTTTAATAGAAATCTCTATTTCTTCATATGACTTCAAGTTAACATCTAAGGTTCTTTCAACCTGAAGATCTCCCTCTAGCATTTCTTGTAGGAAAGATCTAGTGGTAAGGAACTTCCTCAGCTTTTAAATGTGCAACCTATTGATTTTCCTTCTTTCTGGTCTTTATGGTCTTGAATGAAATATTTATGGTTAATCTTGGGCTGGAGGTGTAACTCAGTAGTAGAATGCTTGTCTAACATGTGTAAGACACTGGGTTAGATCCCTAGTACAGTAAAACAAAGAGACACAAAACAACTGTTAATTTTATTAAGGAGCTCCTTTATGTGACAGATCTCCTGTAGCTTTCAAGATCCTCTCTTTTTATTGTTCTACAGTTTGATTATAATTAGCCTTGGTGTAGATGTTTTTGAGTTTGAGAGCCTTAGATATATGGTTTTACAATTTGTATCAAATTTGGGAAATTTTCAGCCATTATATCTTCAGATATTCTTTTTTCTCCTTTTATTTTTTCTTTGACTCTTATAGTGTATACATTAATCTGCTTAATGTTGTTCCATAGATCTCTTATTCTCTACACTTCTTTTTATTATTTTTTCCTTCTTGCTCCTTACACAGAATACTTTCTTTCCATTTTATTATTATCAAATTAACTGATTGTTTTTGCCTGTTCAAATCTGCCATTGAACCCCTGCAGTGAAATTTTAATTTTATTTGTACTTTTCTTTCTTCTTCATTTTTTTTTTGGTAACAGGGATTGAACCCAGGGGCACTTAACCACTGAGTCACATCCCTAGCACTTTTTTATTCTTATTTTTTGATACAGAATCTCACTAAATTGCTGAGGTTGGCTTTGAACTTGCAATTCTCCTGCTTCAGCCTCCAGAGCTGCTGGGATTACAGGAATGTGCCATGGTCCTTGGCTAATTTATAATTTTCAATTATGGAAATTAATTTTTTATTTCTACATATCCTTTTTGATATTCTAATTTTGCACATACATAGCTTTTAAAAAGTTTTTAAAACTTTTTTAGCCAGGTATGGTGGGAAACACCTATAATTCCAGTAGCTCAGGAGTTTGAGGCAGGATTCCAAGTTCAAGGACAGCCTCAGCAACTTAGCAAGGCCCTATCTTAAAATAAAACATAAAAAAGGATATGACTCAGTGGTTAAGTGTTCTTGGGTTCAGTCCCTGGTACCAAAAAGTTTTTGCCTTTAGTTTCGTCCATATTTTGCTTTACTTCTTTGTGTGTGTGTGTGTGTGTGTGTGTGTGTGTGTTTTGGTACCTGGAATTGAACCCAGGATGCTTAAATTCTGAGCCACATTCCCAGCCCTTTTCATATTTTATTTTGAAATAGAGTCTTGCTAAGTTGCTTAGGGCCTTGCCAAATTGCTGAGGCTGGTTTATGACTCATGATCTTCCTGCCTCCACCTCCTAGTCCACTGGGATTATTGGCAAGTGCCTGCCACTACACCTGGCTCTTTGTGTTTATTTAAGCAGCTGTTATGAAGCATTTATTTCAGTGGACTTGTGGGAATAGGAGTCATATTAAATGGATGAGTGAAAAGGAGATGTGGACATGAAAATTGGGAGTATCAACAGCTATTTTGGAAAGCTTATCTTTGAATGCTAGGAAGAAAATGGGATTTTGTAGTTGGAGAGGAAAGTTGGATCCAGGGAAGATTTTTAAATCAGCTCTTCTAGTGCTGAATTATTCAATACCATAGCCATTAGTCACATGAGACTATTCAAATCTAAATTAATTAAAATTAAACTAAATTAAAAAATCAGGTCCTTAATTGTACTAACCACACATGGCTATTATGTTTTATAGCACTGAAAGCCTCTCTGATTGGCACCAATTTTCTATTTATTTTCTCTGGTTACAAATGATAAGACATCTCTGCTCTCATCAAATATTAATTCCTCTCATTAATGCTCTAGATGCCATACCCTCTCGATTTTTTAATTACTTTAATCTTTTTGCTATTGTGTATGTGTGTGTGTCTGTCTCTAGCAGCCCTAATAGTTAGTTTCTCTCTCTTGGCTGGATCATTGCCATTAGCATACAAACATGCTCTGGTACAGTGAGAGAGGTTTGCACATTTTACAGTAGAATGATAAAAGTTCTTTTCTGGTGGTTTCAGTTTTCTGATTTATATTTGAGGCAGGGCCATCAGTGCTGTGGCTATGGCTGTGTGGTAGGAGTTATGAAGCAAAAGAAAAATGTATGAAATTATTGATTCAGAGTGTGCAAAAGCAAGTTTTTATTTATTATTTATTGACACAATAATTATACATATTTATGGGGTACAATGTGTTATTCGATACATATAGATATTATGTGATGGTCAAATAAGGGTAATTAGCATATCCATCACTTCAAATATTCATAATTTCTTTGCAATGAGAGCATTCAAAATCCACTCTCCTAGCTATTTTGAACTATTCATTACATTATTATGCAAAGTTACGATTAGATAGGAAGAATAAATTCTGATGTTCTATTACACAGTAGAGTGACCATAATTAAAACAAGCTTTGAGGGCTTGGGGTGCAGTTCAGCAGCAGAGCGCTTGCCTAGCATGCTCAAGGGTGACCATAATTAAAACAAGGTTTTTTGAGAAAGAGACTAAGACTGCCAAACAGTGTAGAGGACCCATTTGAGGTTTCATATAATGAATCCCAAGTCAAACCAAACTTCTTGTTTATTTTTTGTATCTTTGCTTTTTATGTTTTAATTTTTAAAATGACAAAGATTTTTTAAAAGTATACTACTCAGTGTTACTTGGGATACAGTGTAATGTACATTTCTGTGAGTATTTAAATTGGTGTAACCTTTCAGAAGGGAAATTTGGCAATGTATATCAAGATTTCTACACATTTTTACCCCCTTTGACTCATTAATTCCATGTTTAGAAATTTATTCTAAGAAAATAGTCATCAATATTTTTAGTTTCATGTGCAAGGCTGTATCGTACTGCATTATTTATAGTAGAAAAGAAGTGGATGCACACCAAATGCCTCACAAGATAAAAATAATTAATTATGGCAAATCTATAATGGGCAGGGTTATATAGTCATTAAAATCATGTTTTTAATGTAGTTTAATAATATTGGAAAGTGCTAATGATATAAAGTTAAATAAAATCAGGCTCTATATTAAAACAATTCTAATTTTATAAAATAAGAGAATATAGACATATATCCATCCATATGTATATCTGTAAATATATTTATTTATATGTAGTAAAATGCAGTTAAATATAAGAATACTGATTTCTGAATAATGAGATTATAGTGATTTTAATGTTTTTTATACATTTCATAGATTCTGAAATATTCAGAATTGAACATGTTTTATTTGTAACTATATTTTTAACAATTTATTTTTAAGTAATACATGAATGCATTCTCATTATGAAATATTCAGACAGCACAGATAAGCAGAATTCCCCATGGCCGTACTGTCAACCTCAGCTCTCTTCCTAGAGATTGCCCACATTACTAGTTTTGTTTGATTACTCATAGATCTTTTTCTCTGCATTTATACACACTTTTATTTACACATATTATTTAACAAAAATAGTTATTGATTACTATTATTTTAGCCAAAGGAGATGGATAGAGAAAGATAAACTAATGAAAGAGACCACTTGGGGCATGTCCAATTGATGAGTGGGTATGTAGATGGTCAAATAGAATTTTAAGAAAGGAGCGGTCTAAGATGTCAGCTGAATGTCATCCTTATCCTCACCCCATCCGTCACCCTTGGGCAGCCAGTCAGTGTTCATCTAGGGGGCCAGCTTGACAAGTTGGCTTTGGAATTTATTTTGAGATAATGAAACTAGAAGTTCTTATTGAAGACTGAAAGGCAGTCTAGTGTGGTAAGTGCCAGAACTGTGTTGGAATTCACTATGTCTAATTTTTGAAAGTGCTAACAAAACAGTAATTTGATCTACAAGAAAACCAATGCTGTAGCAGTTACTCTAATACAATCACACCCACAGTATTTCATTGGCTCACAAGTTTTAGACATATATTGTTCAAATGGATGCTTGACTTTACTGCAGGTGGATCATAAACTTCCTGTGGCTAATTTCTTAACATTTTACACATTAAATAAAAAAGTAAATCAGAGCAAAAAAAGGGATGAAGTCAGGTTTGGGAACTTTAGTCAAGATAAAAGATGTCAGACATTGCCAGTTTCATTCATTCAGCTGTCAAAGCTATATTCCAAGGGCAGATGCCTAACTGCAATGGGAGTCAAATTTAATAGACAGAAGTGAAGAAGAGAAAGAGGCCTGGTTTAGGATAAGAGGATATCAGTAATTGGGTTTCTGAGATGCTTCTGGGGATACCATCAGGGTGTAAAATATTTGTATTTTGGAGAGTGTTGTTTAGCACATTGGTTTGGGTTAAGCTCTGATGCATGAGGTCAGGACAGACACATTAGGTTTCTAAATTATTTATTGACTCTTATAGTATGGAAGTTGTTGGAGATTGTGTTTGCTACTGCTACTATAAGGAAATATCACAAACTGGATGATATAAACGAAAGTTATTTATTGTCTGAAGGTCCTGGAAGCTAGAAAATCAAAATCAAGGTATTGGTGTTTTTTTTTTTTTTCCATTTGGGAGCTGTGAGGAGAGGCTGTATTTCAGGCCTCTCTGGCTTGTTATACATCCTTTTCCCTCTGTGTCCCTTCACATAATTTCCTTATTTTTGTTTCTGTATGCAAAGTTCTTCTTCTTTATTTTTGGTACCGGGGATTGAACTCAGGGGTACTCAACCACTGGGCCACATCCTCAGCCCTATTTTGTATTTTGTTTAGAGACAGGGTCTCACTGAGTTGCTTAGCACCTCACCATTGCTGAGGCTGGCTTTGAACTTGTGGTTCTCTTATCTTAGCCTCCCAAAATGCTGGGATTACAGGTGTGTGCCACCACACCCAACTGCAAAGTTCCTCTTTTTGTAAAGACATTAGTCATATTGGATTAGGGCCTGCACTAATGACCTCATTTAAAATCTCTCTAAAAACTTTATTTCCAAACGAGGTCAAATTCTGATCTACTAGGGGTTAAGACTTGAATGTAAATTTTTTTCAACCCATAACAGTTATGATGACAAGAGCAATTCTGATGGAAAAGAAAAAGAAGCCAGGTTATAGAGGATTAAGGAGTGAATAGGAAATGGGGACAATAAATGTTGACAAAACTTTAAAAAAAGCTTAGCTGTGAAGAAAGATAAGGTAGGGAAGAGCAGCCCTTTGGGGGGCAGTCACAGAAGTAAAGTGAGACTTGAGCATGGGTTAAGTGGTGAGAGGAATCAGCAGAGGAGAGTTTGAAGATCCAGGTGGGAGAGGGAATCTGAGTGTGAAAACAAATGTGAGAATAAGAAATTTTATGGATGAATTACGTTTATTGATTTCCGTAGTTGAACCAACCTTGCATACCTGGGATGAACTCCACTTGATCATGGTGCACTATCTTTTTAATATGTTTTTGTATGCAATTTGCCAGAATTTTATTGAGAATTTTTGCATCAGTGTTCATCAGGGATATTAGTCTGAAGTTTTCGTTCTTTGTTATGACTTTGTCTGGTTTTGGAATCAAGGTGATACCAGCCTCATAGAATGAGTGTGGAAAGGTTCCCTCCTTTTTTATTTCATGGAATAATTTGGGGAGTATTGGTATTAATTCTTCTTTGAAGGTCTTGTAAAACTCGGCTGAGAATCTGTCTGGTCCTGGGATATTCTTGGTTGGTAAGCTTTTGATGGCTTCGTCTATTTCTTGAAACTAATATGTTTAAGTTGTATATATCCTCCGGATTCAGTTGTGCAGATCATGTGCACCTAGAAATTTGTTGATGTCTTCGGGATTTTCTATTTTACTGGAGTAAAGATTTTCAAAATATTTTGTAATTATCTTCTGTATTTCAATAGTGTCTGTTGTGATATTTCCCTTTTTATCTCAAATTTTAGTAATTTGAGTTTTCTCTCTCTTTTCATTAGGGTAGCCAAGTGTTTATCAATTTTATTTACTTTTTCAAGGAACCAGGTTTTTGTTTTGCCAATTTTTTGAATTGTTTCCTTTGTTTCATTTTCATTGATTTCAGCCCTGATTTTAATTATTTATGGAAGTAGTAGCCTTGAGTTGGAGGAGGGTATTTCTCTCCTTGAGCCTAGAGAGCTTGATGGATATGAATATAGATAGGTTGGGGATGGGAAATGGGAATATGAGGCAGTAGAGAATGGTGGTTAGGAGCAGGAATTCAGGAACCACACTGCATTATTTCAGATTTCAGCTATGTTGTCTGACCTTTGGAAATTGATTTACTAGCTATGAGCTTCAGTTATTTTATCAAAACAATGGAATTAATAATAATATTTAAGCCGGGCTTGGTAGTGCATGCTTGTTATCCTATTGGCTTGGGAGGATGTGGCAGGAGAATCGCAAGTTCAAAGCCAGCCTCAGCAACTTAGTGAGGTCCTAAACAAATCAGTGAGACCCTGTCTGAAACTAAAACATATAAAGGACCCAGGATCTGACTCAGTGGGTAAGTGCCCCTAGGTTCAAACCCCAGTACCAAAAATATTTTTAAAAATATTTATCTCAGGGATTTTGTGAAGACTGAGTTGATATGTTTTAACTTGGTCAGTTGATTTTTTTTTTTTTTTTTGGTACCGGGGATTGAACTCAGGGGTACTTGACCACTGAGCCACATCCCCAGCCCTATTTTGTGTTTTATGTAGAGACAGGGTCTCATTGAGTTGCTTAGTGCCTCGCCGTTGCTGAGGCTGGCTTTGAACTCGTGATCCTCCTGTCTCAGCCTCCCTGAGTGCTGGGATTACAGGCTTGAGCCACCGCACCCGGCTCGATTTTTTTTTTAAGTCCATTATTTAGCCAGGCATGTGGCACATGCCTATAATCCTAGAGACTTGAAAGGCTGAGACAGGAGGTTCACAGTTTCAAGTGCGGCCTCAGTAATTTGGAAGGCCCTAAGCAACTTAATGAGATCCTACCTCAAAACTTAAAAAAAAAAAATAAATAAATAAATAAATTGAGGATGTGATTCAGTGGTTAAGCACCCCTCAGTTCAATCCCTGGTACTGAAAGAACTAGCTAACTAACTAAATAAATATCCATAATTCATAATTCTTTTTTTCATATTTAATTTATTTATTTTTTCTATTTAGGCTTACATAATAACAGAGTGCTATTTGATTCATTGTACACAGATGGAAGATAACATTTCATTGCTCTGGTTGTAAGTGATATAGA
>CM053417.1:75504447-75550485 GCA_028644305.1 Xerus rutilus | reverse complement strand
TTTATATATCCTGGAGATTAGTGCTCTATCAGATGTGTGTGTAGCAAAGATTTGTTCCCAGAATGTCGGCTCTCTGTTCACTTCATGGATTATTTCTTTTGCTGAGAAAAGGCTTTTTAGTTTGAATCCACCCTATTTATTAATTCGTGATTTTACTTCTTGTGCTATAGGAATCTTGTTAAGGAAGTATGGTCCTAATCCAACATGATGAAGATTTGGGCCTATTTTTTCTTCTGTTAGGTGTTGGGTCTCTGGTCTGATTCCCAGGTCCTTGATCCACTTTGAGTTGAATTTTGTGCATGGTGAGAGATAGGGGTTTAGTTTCATTTTGCTGCATATGGATTTCCAGTTTTCCTAGCACCATTTGTTGAAGAGGCTATTTTTTTTCCAGTGTATGTGTTTGGCTCCTTTATCTAGTATAAGGTAACTGTATGTAAGTTGGTTTGTCTCTGTGTCTTCTATTCTATACCATTGGTCTACATGTCTATTTTGGTACCAGTACCATGCTGTTTTTGCTACTATAGCTTTGTAGTATAATTTAAGGTCTGGTATTGTGATGCCTCCTGCTTCACTCATCGTGTTAAGGATTGCTTTGGCTATTCTGGGTCTCTTATTCTTCCCAATGAATTTCATGGTTGCCTTTTCTATTTCTATAAGGAATGCCATTGGGATTTTAACTGGAATTGCATTGAATTTATATAGCGCTTTGGATAGTATGGCCATTTTGAAAATATTGATTCTGCCTATCCAGGAGCATGGGAGATTTTTCCATCTTCTAAGGTCTTCTTCAATTTCTTTCTTAAGTGTTTTGTAGTTTGCATTGTAGAGGTGTTTTACCTCTTTTGTTAAATTGATTCCCAGGTATTTTATTTTTTTTGAGGCTATTGTGAATGGGAGAGTTTTCCTAATTTCTCTTTCAGAGGGTTTATCACTGATGTATAGAAATGCAATTGATTTATGGGTGTTGATTTTATACTCTGCTAGTTTGCTGAAATTATTTATTAATTCTGGAAATTTTCTGGTAGAATTGTTTGGATCCTCTAAGTATAGAATCATGTCATCTGCAAATAATTATAGTTTAATTTCTTCTTTTCCTATTCATATCCCTTTAATTTCTTTCATCTGTCTTATTGCTCTGGCTAGTGTTTCAAGGACTATGTTGAATAGCAGTGGTGAAAGAGGGCATCCCTGTCTAGTTCCCGTTTTCAGAGGGAATGATTCCAATTTTTCTCCATTTAGGATGATATTGGCCTTGGGTTTAGCATAGACAGCTTTTACAAAGTTGAGGAATGTTCCTACTATCCCAAGTTTTTCTAGAGTTTTGAACATAGAAGGGTGCTGTATTTTGTTAAATGCTTTCTTTGCATCGATTGATAAAATCATATGACTCTTATCTTTAAGTCTATTCATGTGATGTATTGCGTTTATTGATTTCCGTATGTTGAACCAGCCTTGCATCCCTGGAATGAACCCCACTTGATCATGGTGCCCTACTCATAATTCATAATTCTTTAGTGAGGACAAAATCCTATCTACCAATGGTGCACTGCAGGTGTTCAGTAGCATTTCAAGTGTTTTTACTTACTTACACTTCCCTTCCAAGTGCCAGAAGAGTGGTACTGTTTTGCATTTTCTTAATGGCTAAAGATGATGAATATCTTTCATATGCTTATTTGTCTTATTTTTTTTTGTACCTGGGATTGAACCCAGGGGAGTTTAACCACTCAGCCACATTCCTAGCCCTTTTTATTACTTTATTTCGAATCAGGGCCTTGCTATTTGCTGAGGCTGCTTTTGAACTAGCAATCCTTCTGCCTCAGCCTCCAGAGCCACTGGGATTACAGTCATGCATTACCCCACCTGGCTTATTTGTACTTCTTATATTATATATATTTTTTTTTTTTGTGGAACTGGTTGTGGAAACACAGGGCCTTGCGTATGCAAGGTAAGCACTCTATCACTAAGCTACATTCTTGGGCCTTATATCATCTTTAATGAAGTGTCTGTTCCAATTTTTTGCTTGTTTTTAATTGGGTGGTTTGTTTTCTTTCTTTTAAGTATTGAGTTACTTATTATTTTATTGTCTAAAAACAAATAACCCAATTAAGAGTGAAGAAAGGATTTGAATAGACATTTCTCCAACGAAGATAATAAAAATGGCCAATAAGCACAAGAGACAATGCTCAACATCATTAGAGTCAGAAAAAAAGAAAATCAAAATTGCAAAAAGATAACATTTCTAATTTACTGGGATGACTAAAATAAAATTATGAAAAAAGATAATAATTATTTTTATGAGGATGTTGAGAAATTGGCACCATAATTGTGATGTTTGTTGGAATGTAAAATGATGCAGCTGTTTTGGAAAGCAGTTTGGCAATTCCTCAAATGGTTAAGCATATTGTTACTATATGAGTCAGTAATTTTGCCACAGCGTTTTCATCTAAGATAAATGAAAACAGGTTCACACAAAAAATATATACAAATGGTGATATTTTTTGTTGGAGGCTAAGGATTTAACCCAGGGCCTCCTGCGTGCTAGGTGAGTGCTCTACCAATGAGTTACAAGTGCAGTCGTTTTTACTTTTTATTTTGAGACAAGGTCTCCCAGAGTTGGTGAGGCTGGCCTTAAACATATAATCTTCCTGCCTTATCCTCTTCAGGATCTGGGATTACAGGTGTGCAATATCATGCCCAGCTTATTATTTTAGTTATACATATTTATGTGTTACACTATGATAATTCAATATGTGTATACAATCTATAATGATCAAATTAGAGTAGTTAGCAATGGGTGAATTATAAGGCATGCAAACTCACTAAAGCTGTTAAAAAGATTAATATAGGAGCAATTGGAAGTTCGGTTGGTGAAAGCAAGACTAGAAGCAGAGAAACTTGTTAGGTTTTGTAATAGTCAAATTGAGAAAATAGCAGGCTTAAATAGAGCAGGAAATGGAAAGAAGAGAAATGGCTATAACATTGTAGAGGTAGAGTCAATAAAACTTGCTATTTGGTTGGTATTTGATTGGGTGTTTAATGGATGAAGGTTAAAGAGGCAAGGGAGACTGAAGTTTTTGTCTGGTTAACTAAGAGAGTTATGATGATATTTCTAGATATTGGAAGTGCTATTTGTGAAAAAGGGTTGTAAGTTCATATGAATTCATAACATTTTTTTGGTGCTGGGGATTATGCTAAGCTAATGCTTTTATTACTGAGCACAATAATTTAATTTTTTTTTTGTACTAGGGATCAAGCTCAGGGAAACTTATTTTTATTTTCTTAAATTTTGAAATAGGGTCTCTCTTAATTGTCCATGCTGGCCTTAAACTTGTGGTTCTCCTGCCTCATACTCCTGAATATTTGAGATTATAGATGTGCAACACTCTGCCTGGTTCATTTTCAGTTTTTGACATGGTATCAGTATAATTTTCAAATGATTACCAATATCTAATAGAGAATTTGAGGTTGGAGCTCAGTAATAACGAAAGTCTGGCTAATAGCATTATTTAAATTTTATGAAGACATACATCATGGTTTACGTCAAAAAGTTACCTAAAAGCATCCATAGAAAGTATGGGAGGAAAAAAAGGAGAAGAGAGAGTTGGAGTTTCATGGAAACAGGTGCATTCAGGAGGTAGCCACAGGAAAAATAGACTGAAATAGAACCAAAAAAGCAAGGACACTACAAGCATAGAGATAAAATAGAGCTGTTTTATCAGAGGATTAGACTTGGGCCTTTTAGGAAGGGGAGATTAGAAGAGAAGTGTTGAGAGTTTCCCAGGAGGGAGAAGAATAAGCCATGAAAACAAAATGGATACTGGTATGGAAATGATGGAGAAATATTTTAAAAGGTCCTGTGAATCATCCACCACAGCCTTTTGGGGAAACCTGAAAATTGAGAGAAATTTCTGATCTGGTCCCTTATTTATCCTTCCTAGGTGAGGTGCTTACTTACCAGTGGAACATTCCAGAGAGATCTGGCCCTGGACCCAATGATTCTGCTTGTGTTTCCTGGATCTATTATTCTGTAGTAGATCCCATAAAGGTAAAGACAAGATTGGCTGCCTGGAGGAGGGTCTTAGAAATGGGGAAACTGCCAGGCTGGGGTTGTGGCTCAGTGGTAGAGCGCTTGCCTAGCAAGTGTGAGGCACTGGGTTCGATCCTCAGCACCACATAAAAATAAATAATTAAAATAAAGGTATCGTGTCCATCTACAACTTAAAAAAATATTTAAAAAAAAAGAAATGGGGAAACTGCCTTTGAAAAAGAAGCCATTGAGCTGGGGATGTAGCTCAGTGGCAGAGTATTCACCTAGCAAGATATGAGTTCATCCCCCAGTTACTGCAAAACCAATAACAAAGGGAGCTGTTAAATGGGTGTAGTAAGAAGCCCAGCTCTAAGATTCTAGAGCCTAGGATCTGGGATTTTTCTCAAATGTTGGGTTTACTTTAAAAAAATCAAGTGAAGAGAAAAGGCAGCTCCAGGTATTTGTCCTGAAGAATTTCTTCTTGCCTCTTCTTTTGGATCCTGTAAGGCAATAAGCTCTCATTCAGAAAACCTGGGAATGGTTGCCAGGAGATAAGGATTCTAGTCCAAAATTTGGCTCTAGCTTGCTTTGGAGTGACTTTAGAAATATCATTCTGTCTCTGTTTCCTCATCTGGAAAATGGGTTTATCTGTCTACCAACTTACTCATGGCAAGCTATTAGCAATCATTTATTGTGTGCTACATTTTGGACATTTTACTTGGTGCTTTGGCTGAAGCAAATGTAAGATATAATTCCCCACCTTTGAAGAACATGGCTTAGCTGGGCATGAGGGAAGTGAAGAAGGCATTACAATGGAGGTATATGTATTCTGGGCCTTAAAAGATGCATAAAATCATGTCATCAGATAAGGGATATGTTGGAGGGGAGGGCATTGCAGGCAGAGGAAACAGCATGTAAAGGCATTGGGTTGTGAAAGTTGCTTGGTGGATCTGAAGATCAATAAATAGCCTAGAGGAAGCATAGGTTAGATAAGTAACATAGAGTGCTTATAAATATAAGACATTTTGATAAAGTTTTGAGTACAGTGGGCTCTTATCTAAGCCACCTTCCTGCAGAGTACAGCCACATAGGAATAACCTGATTTTCCTCTCTTTCCCTCTTATTCCTTTATCAGGACATGTACAGTGGCTTGGTGGGGCCTTTGGCCATCTGCCGCAAGGGTACCCTGGAGCCCCATGGAGGACGAAATGACGTGGACCATGAATTTGCCTTGTTATTTTTGATCTTTGATGAGAATCAATCTTGGTATTTGAAGGAGAATGTGGCAACCTATGGGCCCCAAGATCCAGGCCACATTAACCTACAAGATGAGACTTTCTTGGAGAGCAATAAAATGCATGGTCTGTAGAAAACAGCCTACTTCTATTCTAAAGAAGTTCCCTTTAGTTGCATGAGGGTATCTGATAGGCCCATCACTACCTAAGAGAGCATAATTCCAGAAGAAATGGGAAGGATGGAAGGCGGAATGGGGATGAATTAGAAGAAATATTTCCTATTATTGTACATTTATATTCACAAAGAAGCTATGTGGTCTAGATTAGATCAGGTGCCCAGAAAACAGCAAGCTAATGCTGTAAAGTTGCCATGGTGACAAAAGCAAATTTTAACATATTAAAGAAGGCAAAATGGACATTTGAGACCCTCTGTGTACCTTGTGAGTTAACTGCCTAAGGCCTCTTTGTTTCAAAATTCTGACTTTAGTCTCTGGGTATCTTATTTCTTTTTTTAAAAATATTTTTATTTTAGATGGTCAAAACACCTTTATTTTATTTATTTATTTTTATGTGGTGCTATGCTAGGCAAGTGCTCTACTACTGAGCTACAACCCCAGCCCTATCATGTTATTTCATTAGCTTTCTGAATTTGGAATCTGCTTTCTCAGTACAGACAGATGAAGGACAGCTTGTCTTTTAGTGTGTTTATTTTTTAATTTTAATTTTTGCTTCTGGGAATTAAACCCAGCAGGCCTCTACCTCTGAGCTATATCCCCATCTGTTTTTATTTATTTATTTGTTTTAAATTTTGAGACAGGGTCTTTATAAATTGCTGAAGCTGGCCTCAGATTTGTGATCTTCCTGCCTCAGTTTCCCAAATTGCTGGCATTACAGGGGTACACAACCATGCCTGGCTAGTCTGTTTTTAAAACAAAGTTTCCATTTACAGATGAAATAATTGGGACTAGAGGTGTAGCTCACTGCTTATTTAGCATGCGGCAGGCCACGAGTTTGATGCCCCGTGCCACAAACAAACACACAGATGGAATAATTGGAGAGAAATAATTGAGGAGAGCCTCAGGGAGTAGTGTACTGGGTTTATAATAGATAAAGGAAGAACTTTTTGATTCTTGAATGGATTTTTGGGAAAAATTGTGCATCAAAGCCTTCCCTTGCTCTAGAGATTGGGATAGCTTTTCAAAAACAAGAGAAAGTCTCAAATAAGGAGGAAAGCTTAAGTGCAGTGGAATGTATGAAGTGATCTTTCACCATCTCTTCTAGCCCAGGATTTCTTTGATCTGAGAATGAGGTGCAGCTTTGATAATGACTCTAATGGAACTCAAAGTAGTATCTCATTGTCCTACAGATTTTAGCTATTTCCCCTTGATGGAGAGATGAGTGATTCACATTAGAACAGATGATTCACAAACTTCAGAAAGTGAACTTTTTGGTTTCTGTCAAATCATAGAAATAAATGGTCTAGGGCAAAATGTGAATGAGGGCAAGGTCAGGTCCTGCTAATAGTAGGTGTTTGACTAATGCCCACTTTCATCTGTTTGTTTATATGTCAGTTCATCTAAACTCTTCAGATCAATCCACCTAGCAGGTATTTTTGAGCAATTTCTGAGTGCTGGCATTAGAGATATAAAGATAAATGATGTTGGGGTCCACGGGCACAAATAAATAATGTTCTTCCCTTTCATTCTGGATTTTTGAACTGAGAAAGAGAGATACTGAAGATCAGATGTGAGCTTTATTACTGAGAAGGTTAATTGGAAAACTGAATTTAGTTCTACACCTGAGTATGCTTGCTGATACTCCTCTTGCAATAGACAGATTTTCTACCTTGTCATTGATATAGATGCACAACAATAGCTCCCCTCTTGACAGAGGCAGAATCTTACCAACAATGAGATAGTGAATCAATTTGCACCCCTTTCTGTCATCAGACTGATCAGAGAAAGAAAAGGTCTAGAAGGGCCTTACTTGAGCATGCTTGGTCCCTTGTGCCAAATTCAGTTTGGTGGGGGCATACAAAGAGACAGACTATAAATACTCCTTCCATTGTTTCCCCTCTTGGGGAGTAAAATAGAAATTACCTTCCCTCTGTGAGAACATAAGAAGTGGGAGGAAATTCTGGGCAAAGTCCTGCCAGTGTGAATTATATAGCAATGAGCAGTTTGGTGTGCTTACAGTACAGGACATGGCCTGGGAAGAAAGGGATGATAAGGCCCATGTATTAATACTATTATTAATTACATGAAAATGACAAATTAAAAATAGTTTATTATTGGCTGAGGTGTCTGCTGGTTGTTCTGAAAAAAAAAAACACAAGGAACCTATAGTGCTGTGGTATATGCAATGATTTCCTGCTTACTGGTAACCTAAGTGTAGTTGGAGATGTAAGTTTCTAACTTGAAAGATTGGTCAACCTAGAAGGCAGATTTTGGTGAGTTCCAGTGGGTCTAAAGATAGTACTGGAGGAATTTGGTGGAAGGAACGAAGAGTATGGAGAGAAGTTAGGAGATCAGGGAAGTTTTCTTGGGGAAAAACATGGAGGAGGAGCTTATGAGAGGGAAGCTTAGAAATATAAAATCACAAAGCACATACATGAACCATATGAGAGATGGAGAAGAAAAGACCCTAATTTGAATAAATGTGTTGGGTAGTGGTAGATAAGTCTAGCAAGGTCCTTTGGAGTTGTATTTTGAAGGACCTTTTTGGCTGGAATATGGAGCCATTGGCTTGCTTTTTGGGAAAGGGGGAACTATTAAAATATTTTACAGGGGCTAGGGGTGGTGGCTCAGTGGCAGAGTGCTTGCCTGGCATGTGTGAGGCATGGGGTTCAATTCTCACCACCGCATATAAATAAAATAAAGGTCCACTGACAACTAAAAAAATATTTTTTACAAGGGGGCTCTGGAGGCATTTATATTGCAATCTTCCCGAGGCGGCCTCCAACTTCCAGGCCCTAAACCGGCCTCCATTAAAAAAAAATTACACAGCAGAATGACATGGACAAATTAATTATTTAGAGAAATCACTCTGATAATACCAATGTGGAAAATAAATTAGGGGGAGGTATATGGGATAGAGATGAGGCAAGTAAGGAGCCTATTGCTATGATTGGAGATGATAAGGACCAGACCTAAGGCAGTGGCAAATGGGAATCAAAATAGAAATGTAAGAGACATTTTCTTATTTTACAGCCATCAATGGGAAACTATATGCCAACCTCAGGGGTCTTACCATGTACCAAGGAGAACGAGTCGCCTGGTACATGTTGGCCATGGGCCAAGATATTGACCTACACACGGTCCACTTCCATGCAGAGAGCTTCCTTTATCAGGTGAGCTGGAAAGAGGGCTGAGTCCCCCAGGGATAATTAAAGGAGGTTCTTGACAGTCATTGAGGAAGAAGGGAATAGCAAGGAACAAGATAATAATCAGTTAAAAGTTCAGAGGTCTAATACATGGAGAATATTGAGTTAGGAATTATCATTCAGCTGTAAGTCTGAGGATCTGATACTTCCATCTAGACCTTAACTTCCCTTCTGAAATGGAAGAGAATGGCTCATTTGTGGGGTAGGAGACTGAAGGAAGCCATGCCATTGAGTCTCAGTCAATGACTTGAGACTAAGTAAGCAATGATTCTAAGAGCACGTAATTTCAGAGTAGCATCTTAGAGTCTATGAAGGTTAGGAATCTATTATAAGAAGAGTTTCAATTCAGTAACTACATGGAACAATATGCAGATTTTGAAGATTTAGCCTAGGAAAAGTGCAGACCATTGGAGGCATTGATCCAGACTTAGAAATCTAGAAGTAGTGGTAAAGGAAAACATATGGCTCATTTCTAGATGTCAAGGCTTAAGCCAAACTTTTTCCAGATTTCAGCCTGCTACAAGACATGAGGATACCAGTTTTGAGCCTTCTGAAGGAATCTGGAATGTCTTTTACTTTGGAACATTTTAAAAAAGAGTTGGAGGAGAGAGTCCTTAGTTGATTAATTTGTGTGGGTGGGTTCTAGGAAAGATGAATAAGGTGGACATTTAAAGCAGCTTTCTGGTCTAGAAATTTAGGAGTCTCATATCCCTGATGTGGAGATCATAGACTTTTAATTCCTGTAAGCTCTGAGATGGTTGCTTTACCCTTTGCTTTCTCTCCTTCACCCCCAATCTCTCTTTCAGAATGGACAGAGCCACAGGGCAGATGTAGTGGATCTATTCCCAGGGACCTTTGAGGTTGTGGAGATGGTGGCCAGCAACCCTGGGACATGGCTGATGCACTGCCATGTGACTGACCATGTTCATGCTGGCATGGAGACCCTCTTTACTGTCTTGTCCCCAAAAGGTAAAGCTTAACTCCATGAAATGGATCATCTAATAATTTAGCCTATAGAAATCAGTTCATACCCCTATAAAACTTTTGTACCTGTCCTTTTGATCCTAGAAGAACCATACCTTTTTTTTTTAAGAACTACATCTTGACAGAACATTCTTCCCCTCTAGGCTATTTCTTAACCAATATACTCACCTTCCATTGACACCCTGAAACCTATATCTCTCCTAATTATTTTGACACCTATTGGACTCCTATGTGTTGGCCCAGCTTGAATCTTGTTCAGCAAAAGGCTTAGGGCAAATTTGCATCCTTTGAAATTAATTTTTATATAGACTTATTAATTAGAGTGCACTAGAAGCACTGACAATTACAAGGGATATTACTAATGGTTACTTTTTTTGTGGTACTGAGGATTGAACTAAGCATGCACTTTACCACTGAGTCACACCCCTAGCCCTGTGAATCTGTTTTTGATGAAGAGAAAAAGAATTCTGGCTGGGCACGATGGTGCATGACTGTAATCCCAGCACTTTGGGAGGCTGAGTCAGGAGGATCAGGAGTTCAAAGGCAGCCTCAGCAACGGCGAGGCGCTAAGCAACTCAGTGAGACCCTGTCTCTAAATAAAACACAAAATAGGGATGGGGATGTGGCTCAGTGGTTGAGTGCCACTGCGTTCAATATCTGGTAACAAAAAACCAAACAAACAAACAAAAAAAGGACTGGGGATATGTGGCTCAGTGCTTGAGTGCCCAAGGGTTCAATCCTTAGTACCCCCCCTCAAAAAAAGAAAGGAAAGTACTTAGTAGTTTTCTTATATAAATCTAATCAAGTAAGTTACTTTTATTCCTCTTACTCTCCTTGGGGAAAATCAGACTCTTTGACCTTGCTAAACAATTCTTGGTCTGTAATACCATCCTCAGTATGGAGCTATTCATAGGAGGGACCCCTGCCCCCATCATCTTTTAAGTGAACCAGTTGATTATAATTGATTATTTATGGGGCATTGGCTATAGTTCTTTTGGCTATTAAAAATCCTGGATAGCTGGGTGCTGTGGCACACTCCTATAATCCCAGCACTTTGAGAGGCTGAGACAGGAGAATCATGAGTTCAAAGCCAGCCTCAGCAAGGGCAAGGCGCTAAGCAACTCAGTGAGACCCTGTCTCTACATAAAAACACAAAATAGGGCTGAGGATGTGGCTCAGTGTTCGAGTGCCCCTGAGTTCAATCCCCAGTACCAAAAAAAAATTGTAATCTAATTTCTTAATTTATTTGTTTTGTGAGCATTGTAAAGGCACTTTTTTCCTATTCTGTCAAAAGGTAGAAATAGATGTTGACCTTGAATTACTGCTTAGTCCGGAAAATGTTGCTACTAAGGATGGAAAAAACTTTTTCCCTCAGGGTGGGGATGCAGTTTAGTGGTAGTGCACTTGTCTGGAATTTGTGCCTTGGTTTGATCCTCAGCACTGCCAAAAAACAAAACAAAACAAAACAAAACAAAAAAACCTCCAAATTAAAACTTAAAATGAAGCATGTTTTTCTCATATTTTTTATATAGAGAGGGACTAGCTGAAAAAAAGGAAAGGGCAATTTCTTTTCCAACCATCTTTGTTCTTCACTAAGGATGTACAAGGAAGGGGTAGGTCGTGTTGGTTTTTTTGTTGTTAGATCATTCAAAAGTTCAGGGTCTCACTTTTTTTTTTTTGGTGAGGGATTACTGGAAATTGAACTGTGTGCTTTACCACTGAGCCACATCCCTACTCCTTTTCTTTTTTATATTGAGACAAGATTTGCTAAATTGCTGAGGCTGGGCTTGAACTTGTGATACTCCTGCCTCAGCCTCCAGAGTTGCTGGGATTATAGGAGTGTCTCACTGTACTTGGCAGTGTCTCATTTCTTGGCCATTTGACCTAAGTCCAGCCACCAGCATTATCCCCCTTCCAAGAAGTCCTATAGAGCCTTCTGGGGACAAGAGAACCCAAATTGCTGTTTTTTTCCTTCTTTTTTTAAAATGTCATACTGCTTTGAAAAATGGTGATATATCAAAGTGAATATTCTAAGATTGTCAGCCACTGACATTTTATCAGAAAGAATAGTGGGAAAATACCCTTGGCAATTCAAACAGACTTAGTGAACCAGAGTAGAGAATTTAACTCTGATCTTTACCCCAGGGAGAGAGACAAATTATAGTACATTATGATTTCTGGAATCATTAAAATATTTTGTTTTCTGGCAACCCATAATGCTAGAATATGACTTCCAATTATTAACTCTGGTACTACTCCCTAGGACCCAGATGTTGTGTTATTTTAGTCCCTAGAACAATAGTACAGTGGTCAGTTGATTTGTCATCAAGGTTCTATGGCTGTGTGTGTTTGTGTGTATATGTAAAATATATGTAATATGTATAAATATTTCATAAAAAATATACATACATATATAAACACACACACACATACACACACAAACACTGGGATGGGTAAGGTACTCAGAGGTACCTTACCACTGAGCAACATTCTCAGTCCTTTTTAATTTTTATTTAGAGGCAGGGTATTGCTAAGTTGCTAAGGGCCTTGATAAGTTGTTGAGGCTGGCCTCAAACTTATGATCCTCCTACCTCAGCCTCCCAAGATGCTGGGATTACAGAGAGTGGTGTCTGGAAGTCTTCATATATTATAATATGTCACCTGAAATATGATCTATACAAAATGTAAGAGAACATCTCAATATATATCACTGGGGTACTTTTATGAAGATAGTTCATACCTCCCTATGAAAATCAGCCAGCTCATATACCTCACTATAGTCTAATCCAATATTGCTCTAATCCCACATGCACTACCAGGACAATCAGGAGGAAGAGTTGAAGTTAGATATGGAGGAAAGGACTGATTCTTGAAACAAAGTTTCTGATGAAGCAGCAGGGGATGAGAGGCAGAGATAAAATGAAAGATTAGTGCAAGGCTGGATGATAATCATCTTTCTACTGTAAGAAGAGAGAAGACAGAAAAGTTAAGGATCACTGAGTAGGTTTGGGGGAGAGTCTTAACAGACATAGAGGATTTCTACTTTACTCTCTTTGTTTCTGCTGTAATGGACTACATAGAATCATCTGCTGAAAGTGAAGGGAAGATGAGCAAGTAAAGGACTTGACAGAAGTGGGCAAAGGTTTGGAATAGCCATTCTGGGGGATTGAAAATAAAATAATTATTGTCAGGCTGCATTGGAGGCAGTTGGACATAAATAGTACTACTCTTTATAATTGGGTAATTTTTTTTTCTGGCAGCATTCAGCATATCAGACAAAATACAGGGAAGTTATAATTACTGTCATTTCACTAGATTATTGTAAAACTCTTGGTAAGTTAGCACTTCAAATGATAGACCATGGAGTCTAAACTGGACTTACAGGTTGGGAAAAAAATGGAAGAGTTCAGGAACTAGAGGTCTAATGAGGGGAGAATAACAGGGTTTTTGAATAAGAGTAATAGAGCACTGAAAAAATAGGAAGTGATTGTTAGATTTTGGATTTCTGAGGTGGAACAAGTCTGGATTACAAGATCAAGGTAACCATATGGGTGGTTGGTAAAACTGGAGTGGACATGAATGTCATTAGAGTTAAGAGGTCCAACTGGACTCACTGGTGCATGCCTGTAATTGGCTCAGGGAGCTGAGGCAGGAGGATTGGGAGTTCAAAGCCAGCCTCAGCAAAAGCGAGGTGTTAAGCATTTCAGTGAGACCCTGTCTCTAAATAAAACACAAATAGGGCAGGGGATGTGGCTCAGTGGTCGAGTGCCCCTGAGTTTAATAACTCCCCACCAAAAAAAAAAGGTCCAGAACCTATGAGGGTTGAGTTTTAAAAATTTTTTTTTTTAGTTGTCAATGGACTTTATTTATATGTGGTGCTGAGAATCAAACCCAGTGCCTAACACATGCTAGGCAAGTGCTCTACCACTGAGCCATAGCCCCTGCCCTGAGGGTTGAGATTTGGATGGGAATTGAGGAAGAATGAACTAGGTGAGACAGGAGAATCGTGAGTTTGAAGCCAGCCTCAGCAATGGCGAGGTGCTAAGCAACTCAGTGAGACCCTGTCTCTACATAAAACACAAAATAGGGCTGGGGATGTGGCTCAGTAGTTGAGTGCCCCTGAGTTCAATCCCCAGTACCAAAAAAAAAAAAAAGGAATGAAATAAGTACTAAAGACTTCCATGAATGAAGAGAAATTCTAGGTAACAGTAACAGGAAGTGCTTGTGTTTTTTTTTTCCAGTCAAATAATATGAGCTTCAGAATAGTCAAATCTTTACTAAAAGGGGAGGAAGAATGGTGGCAAAGCAGTTATTGTGCAGATGTAAATGAAGCACAAACCCCAGAGAAGAGCTCAGCCTCACAAGATCAAAAAGAGAAACAAGTTTTCTGAGAAAAAACTGAATGTGTAGGGAAGTATATCTGGCAAGGGGCAAGGGCTTCCCGAAGGAAGAGTGGAAAAGGGTGGAAAAGAAAGCCATAACAGAGACAGGAATTGCCAAGAAATGTGAATAATGCCAGAGGAGTCTCTTAGAATTTAGACTTTAGATTTTAGAGTTTAGATTTTAGACTTAGTCTCCTAAGTCTGTGCACTTGCCCATATTTTGTCACCACTCAAATCAAATTGGTATACCGTTTTTGATTTTGACTATGAAGTAGTTAATTTCACCTTTGTCTTGCTTAATATATACCACAAAGAAATTCCTCCAACCAATGCCACACTCCCATAGGGAACTTATACATTGAAAGAAAGAATAACAGGACTAACCTTTTGTCTTTTTTACCTCAGAACACTTAAGCACTATCACCACTATCACCAAAGAGATTGGAAAAGGTAAGTAGAAGGGTTCATAGACTGGGTAGATTTACGTGGGAAGTGAGGAGAGGGAGAGAGTATGCATGTGGAGGAGTACCTCTAACAATGAGACTCACATGACTGAAAGTTGGGTGTCAACTAAGGTCCTGAGATCTCTGTAAAATTTCAGAAGCCAGGGAACCAAGGTTTGTCTTCCCTCAACATGTTGATTCTCTTTGGCTCCCATCCCCAACTTATGGATTCAGGAAAAATAACCTCATTCCCAGTTGGAGGCTGCTGTCTTAGCCTCCTACCTAATGTGTGAAGGAGAAGAAAATTCTAAGTCCTGCTGGGCTAGGCATGAAAGAGTTGTAGCACAGACATGGATTCCCACAGGGACAATGTAAGACTAGAACAAACACCAGACGGTCTTCAACAGCTATTTTTATTATTGCCTCTTTACCCTTCATCTGTGAAATACCAAGCAGTTGAACTTTTGGAACCAGTCATTTCTATTCTTTGAGAAAGTATAGATAGTTGTCCTGTACAGAGTAGGTCCAAATAATGCTCTCATTTTCTATCTGGTTTGTCCTTGGACTAGGAAATATTCAGAGAAGTTATGTGAGTTAAAAGGGACATTACAGAACACCAGTTTACTCAGGAGGTTTTCAGCTGTGCTTGGAGAATTCCTAATGATCTGCCTAAATATCTCATGAACTATTAACCAAGGAAGTAGGGTATGTCCTGGAGGGGTTGGAGAGAGATAAGGTAAGGTTGAGTGGGTGGGGCTTAGACCACATCTTCAAACTGAGAAGCTGTGTTAGATGTGGTCATTATCCCCATTTTATAAGAGAGGAAACTGAAGTGGGAGTGGAGGATTAGGTTTCTTTGCCCAAAGTCACACAGTAAGTATGTTGTGGGAATATAGAGTACAGGTACTGTGGGAACATAACACAGGAAACTGTTACTTATTTAGCTGAACTGAAAATTTGCAGACATGTAACATTGAAGCTGAGTCTAGAAAAATGAGAGGAAGGAGGAAAGTGTGTTCAGTCAAAAGGAGTAGCATGAACAAGAAAAGAAACTTGAAAGGTCACTTGTTTTGGGGAATGAAAATTGAGTTGCTGTGGCTGAGAGAAGCACGTAAGACTAAAAATGTATGCGAGAGCCTGATTGTGAGGGTTAGAATGTCTGGCTTAAGATTTTGAGTTTACATTGTTGGTGAATTAGGGACCATCAGAAATTTTTATGCTGGGAGCTAATACAATCAGGTATTTTGCTTATAAAGATCTAAGTGACATTAGTCTTAGTACCTACCCATGTAGGTGAAAGATTGGATAGCATAGTGTCAGGCTGTTGTCATGTTCTAATGGTCAAAATGAACATTGATAAACTGGATTATGGAGTTAGTCTTCTTTCTGGAGTTTCCTTTGTTACTCCTAATTTTACACTCTGGAACTATGCAGATCAAGTCTAATCTTTTTTCCTCTATCATAGGCTCTTAGATATTTGAGGAAATGTATTAAGGACTTCCCAGTCTCAGTCTAAGACTGAGTGGACTGGGGTCTCAGAGATTCTTAAGGACCCTTCCAGCTGTGACATCTTGTATTTGTGATTTTTTTGTAACCTAGGAATCTGTCTTTATCAGCTAGTATTTTGAAGGATAGGGACAGGTCTGCTGGCCTATTTGAATGGACATGTTTCTTCAGGAGATGACTGAAAGGTGACCCTTTGGAGTACTCCTCATCCCTGGGTACCCATTTTATCTTCCTTCATTTCAGCAGTGATCCTAAAAGATATTGGAGAAGGCAACGTGAGGATGCTGGGTATGCAGATACCCATAAAGGATGTTGAAATACTGGCTTCTGTTTTGATTGTCATGGGCATCATCCTCCTGCTTGTTGCTCTGGCTCTTGGTGGTGTGGTCTGGTACCAGCATCGACAAAGAAAGCTACGCCGCAACAGGAGGTCCATCCTGGATGACAGCTTCAAGCTTCTGTCTCTCAAACAGTAATAAATGGAGCCTGAGAATATCCTCAGGCAGCACATCTGGTTTGTACTCCCAGACCCCCAGGAGGCCATGGACTAACAGCTAACTCTACTATCAAATGGGCATGGGTGGTAGAAAAGGAGAGGAGGAAATCAAAATTACCTGAATATTTCTTCATTTATTTATTTACATGGAAATTACATGCACTCACTTTTTTTTTTTTAGTTTCTTTTCTATACTTTGGCACCCAGGACTAGGTAAGTCCCCTGGAATCTTACATCACAAATTGCAACAACTATATTTTATCAAACTCCAACTTTTGGAAGGCCTGGAAATTCCTAAAAAGTAATCCTCTTCAAAAAGTAGATACCAAAAACAAAGCAAAACAAAACAAACAAACAAAAAACAAACCTCATCAGTTAGGTTTCTGTTGCTCTCTAGGATGTAGGGAAGTTCACTTTGAACTGAGGCTAAGTGAGCTGTGAAGATAACCTACAGTTAAACTAAGAACTAAGAAACATAGGCATGATGGGGAATTGAAAGTAGGGTGGTAGGGACTGGGGATCCAAACTATATTTTGATTCTTCTTGGCAGTGGACTATTTTGGAAAAATAAGTGGATGGTTGGTTGATGCCATGAGTACCAAGAACTGCTGGAGCCAGAAGCACCTTAGAAAGCCAGCCCTTCAAGTTTCTACACAGTGGTACTGAAAGGAATATCGAGGGGCTTCTTTGTGTTTTAGGCCACACATTATGTTCATTAAAGTACTTGTTAGAACACTAACAGATTGAATTTGATTATTTTGATGATCCCTGTGGCTTCTGGGAGGCGACTGGGGAGGTATAGAGTGGGTATGTCCATCTTTTGTGTATCCTGTGTGTTTGTATTTTGGAAGCTACTACAGAAGAAGCCTCAAGTCAGAGTGTTGGGCAACATTCTAGAAATGGAAAAATCCCATAGGTGACAATATTTAAAATGCCAATTAAAAATTTTAAATGTTAGTAGTAGATAAAAGGCTGAAACCAGATTCCAACTTGGACACTAGGCAAGGAGAGGTGGGCACATAACTGCAGGGCCTTTGTGGATATGGCAACATGAGAAGTCAAAATATATCTTTGAGGATCTCTATTTTTAAATTTTTATTTGTTCTTTTTAGTTATACATGACAGTGGAGTCTACTTAGGCATATTTATACAAACATGCAGTATATCTTATTCTAATTAGGATCCTAGTCTTGTAGAATCTCAATTAGAATTAGATTCTAATTAGAACCCAACACAATGATGAGATTCACTGTGGTTTATTCATATATGTACATAGGAAATTTTTGTCAGATTCATTCCACTGTCTTTCTTATTCTTATCCTCCTCTTTTCCATTTATTCTTCATTGTCTAATCCACTGAACTTCTTCTTTCCCTTTCCCCCATTGTTGTGTGCTAGCATTGGCATATCAGAGAGAACATTCGACCTTTGGTTTTTTGGGATTGGCTTATTTCACTTAGCATGATAGTCTCTAGTTCCATCCATTTACTGGCAAATGTCATAAAGTCATTCTTCTTTATGGCTGCATAATATTCTATTGTGTATACAAATCATATTTTCTTTATTTATCTGTTGATGGGCACTTATGTTGGTTCCATAGCTTAGCTGTTATGAATTGTGCTGCTATAAACATTCATGTGGTTGGCTGCTGTGATGCACGCCTATAATCCCAGAGGCTTGGGAGGCTGAGGCAGGAGGATTGCAAGTTCAAAGCCATCCTCTCCAACTTAGGGGGGCCCTAAGCAACTCAATGAGACTGTGTCTCTAAATAAAATATAGAAAAAAAGGGCTGAGTATGTGCCTTAATTGTTAAGCACCTCTGGGTTCAATCCCTGGTACAAAACACATAAAATAAAAAAATCAAAACATTGATGTGGCTTTGTTGTTGTAGTATGCTGAGTTTAAAAACCTTTGAATATATACTGAGGAGTGGGATAACTGGGTCAAATGGTGGCTCCATTCCTTGTTTTTCAGGGAGAATCTCCATACTGCTTTCCAGAGTGGTTGCTCCAATTTGCAGTCCCACTAACTATATATGAGCGTATCCTTTTCTCCACATCCTTGCCAACATTTATTGTTAACTTGTATTCTTGATAATTGCCATTCTGACTGGAATGAAATGAAATCTCATTGTAGTTTTAATTTTCATTTCTCTTAATTGCTAGAGATGTTGAACATTTTTTTCATATGTTTGTTGACCATTAATATTTCATCTTTTGAGAAATGTTTAGTTTCTTTGTCCATTTATTCATTGGACTATTTTTTATGTTAAGCTTTTTGAGTTCTTTGAATATCCTGGAAATTAACGTCTTATCTGAGATGTGGGTGGCAAAGATTTTCTTCCATTCTGTAGGCTCTGTCTTCACATTCCTCACAGAGGCTTGGGAGTCTCTAAATATTTTATTTAGAGAGACAGTCTCATTGAGTTGCTTAGGGCCTCCTTAAGTTGCAGAGGATGGCTTTGAACTTGCAATTGTTTTCTTTGCTGTGAAGTGGGGATATCTTTATAGAATAAAGTCATTTTATACGGCAACATTCCCTTTTCACCTGCCAATTTTAGCATCTATGAAACCTTGGTCAGAGATTAGAGACAAGAGAGACTGGGAAAAGGGTAAGATGGCCCACCCCCACTGTTGTATCCATAGTATTGTACGTGGCAAATGCAGAACAGAAGAAGCATCATGGAAAGTAATGCTTTACAAATTACAAAGCATTTTAATTCCTGATTGAAATTGACCTACCTTAGCTCTATTTGTGTGCTTTCCCATTTTATATTTGAGTAGACAAAAGCTCATGGAGATGTGTGATTTTACCCAAGATCACTCAGCTAGGAGCTGGGATTCAGGTATTCATCTATTTAATTCCAAACACCTATTGCATACTTCTTCTTCTTCTTCTTTTTTTTTTTGGTACCGAGGATTGAACTCAGGGTCACTCAACCACTGAGCCACATCCTCAGCCCTATTTTGTGTTTTATGTAGAGACAGGGTCTCATTGAGTTGCTTAGCGCCTTGCCGTTGCTGAGGCTGGCTTTGAACTCGCGAGTCTCCTGTCTCAGCCTCCAAAAGTGCTGGGATTATAGGTGTGTGCCACCATGCCCAGCTTGTTCCATCCTTCTTTATCACAGAAATGATCATGAATCTTCATCCTTCTTACCAATATTGATTTCAACTTTCCTGTCTGCCCAGCAAATTGTGTGCCTAGTTAGAAACCCCATTGCAGATCAACTGTAGAAACCTACAAGATTGGTATTCAGTTGCCATACAATGTTGAAGGTTGGAGGAGGAAACAGGCCAGAATCTATCATTCATCTTGTTTGACCATAGTTGATGGCTTTCTGCAAATTTTTACTGGAAATTTCAGAAGCATAATTGGGGTGGAAGGGCATTTGGATTGCTAATTACTCAAGTGTTAGAATGTTTAAGCCATGGTAGAATCAATGTACTTAGCAACAGCAAAACTCTTCTAGCCTGTTGTTAAGTGTGGAGGTTAATGAAAATCTGGTGTACTCTGGAGACTCCAGTCACTTCATGATTATCATATATGTGCAATTGGGAGATCCTTAGCTTGGTTCCAGTTATGAATCTGAGAGAACAGGAGTGGTAGATGGGATGGGATGCATTTTTTTCCTGAGTGTGTAATTCTGATTCAGATCAAGGAATGGTAATTCAGAGTCTATGTATTTCATAAAGGGATGCATTTTTTGTGTGGGGTTTGGTCCAACTGTGGATATAAGGGGATACTTTTTACAGTTAAGTGACATTTCCAATTACTCAAGTTGGAAATTCCCAGGATAAACACATCAGTGAGTATTGTTTATTTTATCCCCCAAATATCTTTAATTATTTGTTTCCATCTCCATTGCTATGATCCCAGTTTATAATATAACCATTTGTTACCTGAAATACTATAGTAGTCTCCTGCTTATTTTCCTCATATACTCTCTAGGCCCTTAACAACTGTTTTTTACATAGAAAAGTGATGTTTCAAACAATAGAAGAACATCAATTTAAATGACAGTGGGTGTCCATCTGAAACCTTTAAAAGAAATATCATGCCAGAAGAAAGTGACATGATATTTTTCAAGTGATGAAAGAAAAGGACTAAGAATCACAAATTCTATATCGAGTGAAATTATCCATCAGGAATGAAAGACAAATAAATACATTCTTAGAATAAGGAATTCTCAGAGAATTTTTCGTTACCAGAGCTAGCCCTAAAGAATGGCTTATTAAAAGTAAGTTATTCATCCCAGTGGTTCGGGAGACTGAGACAATAGGATTGTGGGTTCAAAGCCAGCCTCAGCAAAAGTGAAGTGCTAAGCAACTCAGTGAGACCCTGTCTCTAAATAAAATACAAAATAGGGCTGGGAATGTGGCTCAGTGTTTGAGTGCCCCTGAGTTCAATCCCTAGTACCAAAAAAAAAAAAAAAAAAAGAAAAAAGAAAAAGAAAGAAAGAAAAGAAAAAAAGTAAGTTATTCAAAAAGGAAACACAATAAAAGAAAGAATATTAGAATATCCGAAAGAATGAGGTAAAACAGGAAAAGCAAAAATAAAGGGTAAATTAGGTTATAGAAGTATCCAAACAGTACAACCAATCAATAGGATCATAATGGCATAAGAACAGCAGATCCTATATTTTCAAACAACCATGGAGCATCAACATAGGCAATATTATGGTCCATAAAACAAACATTAGCAAAGTTAGAAGAATTGAAATCATACAGTATATGTTCTCTAGCTATCAGAGTACAAAGTAAAAATCAGTAACAGAAAGACAGCAGGAAACTTAACACTCAGAACTTTAAAAACATTTTATTTTATTTTTTGAATTCCAGTTTTTGTTTGATTTTATACATTTAAAAATTTTATTAAAAAATTGGTACCAGTGATTGAAGCTAGGGGTGCTAAACCACTGAGCCACATCCACATCTCTTTTTTTTGTTTGTTTTTTATATTGAGACAGGGCCTCGTTAAGTTGTTGAGGGTAGCCTTGAACTTGGAATTCTCCTGCTTCAGCCTCCTGAGCTGCTGGAATTACAGGCATGTGCCACTGTGCCTGGCTTTAAAAACATATCAAAACAATTCAATTTACAAGAGGAAGTCTCAAAGGAAATTTTAAAAAGTACATGGAACTGATTGAAAATGAAAAGACATACCAAAATTTGTGGGAGTTAGCCATATAAGGGATTTTTTTTTAGTTATAGATGGATACAATACCTTTATTTTACTTATTTATTTTTATGTGATGCTGATA
Source organism: Xerus rutilus (assembly GCA_028644305.1). Lineage (NCBI taxonomy): Eukaryota > Metazoa > Chordata > Mammalia > Rodentia > Sciuridae > Xerus > Xerus rutilus. Next base: position 75,528,774 of record CM053417.1, on the reverse strand, counting down.
ATTTTATTTATATTTTATATTTATTTTTATGTGGTGCTGAGAATTTATTTTTGCTTGGTGCCTCACAAGTGCTAGGCAAGGGTTCTACCACTGAGCTACAACCCCAGCCCTAATGAGGAAATTTTGGGGGGAATGTTGGGGATTGAACTTGGGCACTCTCCCACTGAGCCACAACCCCAGCCCTATTTTGTATTTTATTTAAAGAGAGGATCTCAGTTGCTTAGCACCTCACTTTTGCTGAGGCTGGCTTTGAACTTGTGATACTCCTGCTTCAGCCTCCTGAGCCACTGGGATTACAGGTGTGCAGTGGAGCCCCTGGCCCTAATGAGGAAATTTATAGAACAAAAAATGTTTACACTTAAAAAGACCAAGCAGGGCATAGTAGTGAATACTCATAATCCCAGTTACTTGAGAGGTTGACACAGGATGATCACAAGTTCCAGGCCAGCCTGGGCAACTAAGTAAAACCCTGCTTAGCAAAACAAAACAAAACAAAACAAAAAAAACAAAAAAGAAAAAAACAAAAAACCCAACAACAAAACAAAAAACAGAGGAAGAGAGAGAGAGAGAGAGGGAGAGCAAGAGAGAGCAAGACAAGGCTGCCCCCTCTGCACCCTCTATAAAGCCATCACGACCATTCCATTCTGCAGTGGTGGAGACTATCTAAATTAAGTAGTAGGTATTTATTATTCATGACTCACTTTTTGGAATTATATAAATACAAACAAATTTCATTCTGCCTGATGAGGAAACAGACTCAAAGAGATTAAAAATGTGCTGTAGGCCATAAAACCAGGATGGATTTTAAATTGAAGTCTTTTTGCACTGTTGAGTGCTCTTTCTACTATACCACATTGCTTCTAATAAGTGCTGAATATAAATCTATTGTGTTGTGTGACACAGGAAAAGACGTACTTATAGTACTAAATGAATATATTAGAAAATAAAAAAATTAATTAGTTATCAAACTCTCCACTCTAGGGAACTAGAGAAATAAAAACTTAAATCAAAGGTAAGCTATAGAAAATAAATAATAAAATTAGGACAGAGATAAATGAAATTGAAAACAGGAAATCAATAGAGAAAATCAACAAAACCAAAATTAAATAGCCAGGCTAAGAATAGAAAGAAGATACAAAGCACCAATATCAGAAAGGAATGCGGAGAAATCACTGCAGATAAGAAGGGTAGTAAATGAGTACTGTGAATCACTCTACATCCATGAAGTTGATACCATAAATGAAATGAACCAATTTTTCAAAGGGAAAATCTGGCAAAATTCACAAAAGAAGAAATACACAAGCCAGGCACGGTGTTGCATGCCTGTAATCCCATGGAGTCGGAAAGTTGAGGCTGGAGGATCACAAGTTCAAAGCCAGCCTCAGCAATTTAGTGAGACCCTAAACTGCTTAGCAAGATGCTGTCTCAAGATAAAAAAAATAAAATGGGTTGGGGATATAGCTCAGTGGTTAAATGCCCCTGGCTTCAATTCCTGGTACCAAACAAATAGACAAATAATCTGAATAATCCTATAATTTAAAACTAATAAATAATTAGTAACCTTTCAAAATAGAAATCACTAGGCCCAAATAGCTTCACTATTGAATTCTACCAAACATTTAAGAAAGAAATTACACCTATTTACCACTCTCTCTTTGACTTACTCATTCTATATGGCCAGCATTACCCTAGTACCAAAACCAGACAAAGATATTGCAAGGAAAAATAACTGCTGACCATGCTCTCTCATGAACATAGATTTTAATATCCTTAACAAAATATTAACAAATCAAATGTAAGAATGCATAACAAGGATACACTGTGACTAAATGGGTTTTGTTCTAGATATGTAAGTCTGGTTCAAAATTTGAAAGTCAGTCCATGTAATCCATCACATCGCTAGGCTAAGAAGAAAATTTATACAATTGTGTCAATAGATAGAAAAGGCATTTGAAAAATAATAAAAATTCATGATAAAAAATTTAATGAAACTAGGAATAGAGAGGGCATCATTAACTTCATTAACATCTACAAAAACCTGAAGTTAACATCACACTTGATGAGAAACTAGAACTGTTTCCACTAAGATCAGGAATAAGACAAGGATGTCTCCTCTCACCACTCCTTTCAATATCATGATACAGTAAGACAAGGAAAAAAATGATATAGATTTGGAAGGAAGAAACAAAATTTTTTTCACACGTGGTATAATTGTCTCTATAATCTAAAAGTATATATCAAAAAACAAACAAAAATCCAAAACAATCCTAGAACTAGTAAATGATTATAGCAAGGTTGGAGGATAGAAGATTAATATTCAATTACTATTAATAATAATAATAAAGTAATATTCAATTACTTTCCTATTACTAGCCACGAAGAAGTTAATTTTGAAATTAAAAACATATCCATGTATATTAGCACAACTTTATATGAAATATTTAGCTATAAACCTAATAAAACATGTAGAAAATCTATGTCATGAAAACTATAAAACTGATGAAAGCAATTAAAGAACTAAATAAATTGAGAGGTAATAATATTGATACTATCAAGGTGTCATTTCTTAAAATTTGATATATAGACTAAGTACAATTGCAGTACAAATCCCAACAACTAGGGGCTTGGGTTGTAGAGCACTTAGTAGTACAGCACTTGCCTAGCATGTGTGAGGCACCGGGCTTGATCCTCAGCACCAAATAAAAAGAAATAAAATAAGGGTATTGTGTCCATATAAAATTAAAAATAAAAATCCCAACTATTTTGTTGATGTCAACAAACTGATTCTAAAGTTTAAATGGAAAGGAAAAAGACACAATGATGGGATAGAATGAAGTAGGAGGACTGATAGTAGCTGACTTAAAGACTTACTATAAAGTTATATTAATCAAGGCAGTGAGCTATCAGAAAGAATAGACAAATAGATAAATGGAGCAGAATAGAAAGATCATGAGTAGACTCACATGAATATAGTCAAATTATCTCTGACAAAGGAGTAAACGCTATAAATAAATAGTGCTGGAAAAAATACTTAAAAAAAAAGATGAAAAAGAGCATTTCCTATCAAAGAATGAGGGGGATGAATCCTTACTGCAATGCAGGTCTCTTCTGCATGACTGTTGCTGCTCTTAGACAATGGAAGCCCAAAGATACAATAGTATCTTCCTTTCTTTACCTCATCAGTATACACAAGAGTTATTAGGTCTTTTTTTTTTTCTTCCTGCTGCATCTACTCAGGAGCATCCTGGCCCTATAGGAGAAACCCCTTATACCTGAGTGTCTTCTTCCTGGATGTGGGCCAGCCTTGAGATCAGACATGTTTCTTTTTCATGCTAGGGGAAAGCCCAGCCATGCTTGACTGACATTCAGAAAATACTGTCCATGAACAGTTGTGACACATTAGCAAACCCTAGGGTTTTCAGGATCCAGATGTGTACTCAGATCATAAACTGTACTTAAAAGGCCTCCTTGGCAGAAGAGAGCCCTACTTTGTGTCTGGATGACATCTTCAACCTTTGTAAAGGAAAGGAATTACTCATAGTCACCATGCAATTCATCTGGCCTTTATGAGATGTATCTAGGGTATATTGTTGAAATTAAGAGGATTCAAAATCAACACCCATAAAACAATTGTGTTCCTATACTCCACCAATGAATCTACTGAAAGAAAAATTAGGAAAACTATCCCATTCACAATAATCCAGAAGAAATTGAAGAAGACCATAGAAGATGAAATGATTTCCCATGTTCTTGGATAGACAGAATTAATATTTTCAAAATGACCATACTACCAAAAGTGCTATGCAGATTCAATGAAATTCTCATCAAAATTTCATTCTTCACAGAAATACAAAAAGCATTCATGATATTAATTTGGAAAAATAAGAGACCCAGAATAGCCAAAGCAATCCTCAGTGAGAAAAGTGAAGCAGGAACATTACAATAGCAGATCTCAAATTATACTACAGAGCTATTGTAATAAAAACAGCATGGTACTGGCACCAAAACAGACATGAAGACCAATGGAATAGAATAAAAGACACAGAGACATACCAACATATATATAGTTATCTCATACTAGAAAAAGATGACAAAAATGTATGATGGAGAAAATATTACTTTTTGTTTTTAACAAATTGTGCTTGGAAAATTGGAAACCTGTATATAGCAGAATCAAATTTAACCCCTGTCTCTCACCCTGCAAAAAAACAACTCTATGTGGATTAAAGACCTAGAAATTAGAACAGAATCCCTGCACTGGCTAGAAGAAAATGTAACACTCTAACACATTGGCTCAGGAACTGACTTCCTTAACAAGACTACCAAAGCATAACAAGTGAAATAAAAAATCAATAAATGAGATGACATCAAATTAAAAAAAAAACCTTCCCAGCAAAGGAAACAATCAAGAGCATGAAGAGAGAGCCTACAGAATAGGAGAAAATCTTTGCCACTTGCTCCTCAGATAGGGCAAGTATCCTGTATATCCAGGATATACAAGGAACTCAAATAACTTGATATTAGTGGGCTGGGATTGTGGCTCAGCAGTTGAGAGCTTGCCTCACATGTGTGAGGCACTGGGTTCAATCCTCAGCACCACATAAAATAAATAAAGATACTGTGTTCATCTACAACTGAAATATATATATGTTTATATTATAATATATATTATATATAATATATTATATATGTATGTTATATATATATTTTATATATATATATATATAAACGACATTATAAAAATCTAAATAACCCAATCAATGAATGGGCAACAGAACTAAACAAGCACTTCTCAAAAAAAGAAATATGAATGGTTAACAAACATATGAAAAAATGTTCAACATCTCTAGCAATTAGAAAAATGAAAATTAAAACTACAATAAGATTTGATGTCACTCCAGTCAGAATGGCAAGTATCAAGAGTATGAGTAACAATAAATGTTGGCAAACATGTGGGGGAATATATACACTCATATATTGTTGGTGGGACTGCAAATTGGTGCAACCACTCTGGAAAGCAGTATAGAGATTCCCAAAAAAAAACTAGGAATGAGCTGGGCATGGTGGCGCACTCCTGTAATCCCAGAAGCTCAGGAGACTGAGGCAGGAGGACAAGGAGTTCAAAGCCAGCCTCAGCAAAAGGAAGGCACTAAACAACTAAATGAGACTCTGTCTCTAAATAAAATAAAAAACAGGGTTGAGATGTGGCTCAGTAGCCGAGTGCCTCTAAATTCAATCTCCAGACCCCCCAAACAAAACTAGGAATGGAACTACCATTTGATCCAGTTATCCCACTCCTCCATATATATCCAAATGATTTCAAATCAGCATATTATAGTTACACAACCACATCAGTATTTACGGCAGCTCAATTTACAATATCAAAGCTAGGGAGCCAATCTAGGTGCCCTTCAAGAGATGAATGGATTAAAAAAAAGTGGTATATATACACAATGGAATATTACTCAGCCATTAAGAGGAATGACTTCATGACCTTTGCTAGTAAATGTATGGAATTGGAGACTGTCATGCTAATTGAAATAAGCTAGTCACAAAATGTCAAATTTTGAATATTTTCTCCCAGAGGGGGAAGCTAATCTAAAATGAGAGGGGATAAAAAAGTATAGAAAAAATGTCAGTGGAGTGAACAAAGTGGAATACAGGGAAGAGGGGACAAATGATATAGGAAAAGGCAGTGGAATGAATCCACTATGTACATATATAAATATACCATAGTGAATCTCACCATCATATGCATCCATAAGACACTATGTAAAGAAAAATTATAAATAAATAGCAGAAAGATCAGTAGATTAGTGGGAAGGGAACAAGCACAAGGAAAAAAGGAGGGGAAGGGGAAGTACTGGGTACTAAAATAGAAAAAAAGTTTTTATAATTATGTCAAAGTGAACTCTATTGTCATGCATGACTAGGAAGAACTATTAAAAAAGGAAAGCAAAAAAAATCTAACAAAAATACTTAACTAGGTGCAAGCTAGAAGGTGTTTAGGATGCTGAAGGACACTGGCCAAGCTAGGTAATAAGTTGTTAGCTGCCAATCATGTGTGAACCTGGGGAGGATCCTTGGATGAGCTGAAGGCAGTGATTGTTTACCCAGATTGGATGCACTGCAGTATTTAATTGATAAGGTTGTGTTTATGTTCATGTGCTGCAACTCCCATGTCATATCTTTCATTACTCCCCACAGAAAATGTTCAAACCACTCCAAGTCATAATCAAAACACAAACCTGGATAGAGATCCCAGCTGCTTATGGTGTGGGGGCTGCATTCTCTAACACCTCAGGGCCTAGTTACCCTTTAGGACGAGTCAGTACCAATTCAATTGTGTCTACAAGGTGGTGATTGCCCAAGACTTTGGACTTTAGAAACACATGACACTGAACTTCACCTTGGCCAGCAAGGGAGAACATTAGGAACACTGTACTGGCAAGTAATAGTACCTTTATCCTGACAAACTAAAACTCACCCAGGATTCATTAGGCTTCAGCCAGGAAAGGGTTGTCATGATGTGCTTGAAAGAAGCTGGGGACATTCTAGGCCATTTCTAAGTTAAATCATTTGTGCAAGGAATTGCAAGGGTACTGGAAATCCTAGTTCAAAGGTAGCAGGAAAGCAAAAAGAATGAGGCCCAATTGTAGCCATAAATGGTGCAGAACAAACTCTTCCCCTGGATACAAAACAAGCCCAGAACTGGTATGATCAAAAACAAAGCTTTAAAGAGCATTCAAATCTAAAGTAAGGGTTAATCACAGTCCCCTTAAGAGGAATATTGGGGAAATGAATTTCTGCCTCACCTTAATTCACTAGCCAATAATCTTCCTTTGGTCTTTCCTTTTCACATTGTTATGTTTGATGTTCACAGTTTTTCCCTACTAGGTGCTGATGGAATTCCATAGATTGACCTTGAAATATACAGGTTCCTAATTGGTGGTCAAGAGAAACCTCAGCAAGGTAAGTAGAAACTGTTTCTCTTCCTCTAAAATTGTAAAAAGACATCCATCATCCTGGGACAGATAATGGTTCTTGAAAATGTTATATTTAAAGACATCCAAATTTCAGTTTGTTGTTATGTTCTGTGAAAATACCACCAAACTCAATGCCTTAAGTCCCAAGTTTTCAATTTCATGAATGTTTCAATGGAAATGACACAGTGCATTAAAATAGATTGGAAATCATTATCTAGAGATTTTATATCCTTTATAAATTTATATATATGAAATATATATTAATACATGTATTATATATACATATATATACATAATACTCTAATCATTAACTTATTACTTTGCCCAAGAGAATAGAACTCTGAAAGTAATACTTATTTCCAAGTTACCACAAGTAGTATATTTGTTGCTTAGTTTAAGATTTTTAGATGTTTTTGTTAGTGTATTATTATTATATATAATATTGGGGCTCATCAGGTTTTTATTAAGTGTTCCACACCTGCAATGATGGGACAAACTGGGTTAATTCTTGGAATTATTAGGGACCGTCTCATTAACTTGCCCAGGTTAATGACACTGAAACATTCTTATGAAATCATTTAATGGACTTCTTAGATTTTTTATATGAATTCAGAAAGGAGTCTGTATTTCATTTAAATTAACATAAAAACAACAAATCTGCAATTCCTAGGCTATAAATAAATAAGATCTTAATATAATTTTCAAGTATAACCTTTTGATTTAGACAAATAATTATTGCCCCTCCTCAAATGGTTTGCAAAAAATATACTATCAAGAAATGAAAAGTCAACTGTAGACTGGGAGAAATTATGTGAATTATGCAAAGAACTCTTAAAACTCTATAAAAGAAAAATTTTAAAATGAGCATGAGAATTGAACAGACAACGTATCAAAGAAGATATGCAGATTGCAAATAAGCAAAGAAAACACATACAACTTCACATGTCATTAGGGAACTGAAAATTAAAATAACAATGGGATATCACTACACACTTTTTGAGTGGCCAAAATCTAAAACACCAACACCACCAAATGCTAGTGAGGATGGGCTGCAATGAGAACTTGCTCATGGAAAATCAAAATGGCACAGTAACTTGGGAAGATGGTTTGACAGTTTCTTACAAATGAAACATACTGTGACCATATGATCCAGTGATCATGCTCCTTGGTATTTACCAAAATGAGTTGATAATTTATGTCCACACAAAGCCCTGCATATGAATCTTTATGCCAGCTTTATTCACAATTGCCAAAGTTTAGAAGCAACTAAAATGTTCTTCAGTAGATTATTAAGTAAATGACCTGTGGCAAATTCAGAAAATGAATTATTATTCAGCACTAAAAAGAAATAGCTATCAAACCATAAAAAGACATTGAGGAACCATAAGTTTATATTACTAAGTGTAAGTAACCAATGTGAAAATGCTACATGCTGTATGATTTTAGATATTCTGAAAGAGGCAAAACTATGGTGTCAGTGAAACTATGGAATCAGTGGTTGCCAAGAATTAGTGGGGAAGGAGAGAAAAATAGGCAGACCACAGAGGACTTTATTTTTAAAAAATTGTATTGGTGCATTATAGTTATACATATTAGCAAAATTCAATATGCCATACATGTACATGTGCATAACATTATTTGATCAATCTCATTCCCAAGTATCTTCCCTTTACCTCTCCTCCTCCTTACCCATGATCCACTTGCACTACTTTGCTGATTTCCCATTTATTATTATTTTTGCTACTATAATTAGTGCAATATATATGTATATGTGTATTCACATGCACACATATATGTATGTGTACATAAACGTGGCATAATTTTGTAGATTTCATTCCCCAGTAAGCTCTCCCCTCTACCCTTCCTCTTGATTGCCTTCCTCTATTGGTCTCCCTTTTATTTTCATGAGATTCTGTTTTTTTTTTCTTTTTTGGTACTGAGTATTGAACCCAGGGTGCTTAATCACTGAGTCACATCCCTAGCCCTTTTTAATATATTTTATTTGGAGACAGTGTCTCACTGAGTTGCTTAGGACCTCACTAAGTTGCTGAGGCTGTCTTTGAACTCACAATCGTCCTGCTTCAGCCTCCCAAGCTAGTGGGATTACAGACGTGCACCACCGTGCCTGGTCATGAGATTCTTTTTTAAAAAAAATTATTGCTGTTTCTTTCTCTCTCCAGCTTCCCCATATGAGAGAAAACATTCAACACTTGGCTTTTTGAAAGAGGTTTATTCCACTTAGCATGATGTTCTCTAGTTCCATCCATTTACCAGCAAATAATAAAATTCAATTCTTTATGGCTGAGTACAACTCCATTGTAGATATATTTCATATTTCTTTATCCAGTTTTTTTGTTGACAGGTTCCTAGGTTGGTTGCATAACTTGGCTATTGTGAATTATGCTGCTATAAAGATTGATATTCATGTATCACTCTAGTATACTCATTTATTTCTTTTGGATAAATACCAAGGAGTGGGATAGCTGGGTCAAATGGTGGTTCCATTCCTAGACTTTTGAGGAATCTTCATACTGTTTTGCAAAGTGGTGGCACTAATTTGCAGACCCACCAGTAATGTGTGAGTGTACCCATTTCCATCACATCCTCATCAGCAATTGTTATTTGTATTCTTGATGATTGCCATTTTAAGTGGAGTGAGATGAAATCTCATTGTGATATTGATTTGCATATCCTTGATTGCTGAAGATGTTGAAAATTTGTTTACATATTTGTTGGTCATTTGTGTTTCTTTTTTTTTGAGGAAGGTCTGTTTCATTCATTTACCCATTTATTGATTGAACTTTTTTATGGTATTACATTTTTTGAGTTCTCTTTATATTCTGGATATTAATTGCCTGTTGGAAGAGTATCTGGCAAATATTTTTCCCATTCTGTAGGCTATTTCTTCATGTTCTTCTTTCCTTTGCTGTGCAGAAGCCTTTTAATTTAATGTCATCCCACTTATTCATTCTTGGTTTTATTTCTTGAGCTTTAGAAGTCTTATTAAGGAACTTGGTGCCAGCACCAATATGTTGGAGTGTTTACCCAATGTTCTTCCAGAACTTGCAGTGTTTCTAGTTTAATTCCTAGGTCTCTGATCTCCTTTGAGTTGATTTTTAGAGCACAGAGGATTTTTAATTCATTAAACTATTCTGCAAGATACCATAACTGTGGATGTATGTACACCCTCGTGAAATATATGGAGTTTGAGTGATAATGATGTATCAGTATAAGCTCATAAACTGTGAAAAATGCGCCATGTCAGTGTGCATGGATATATTGATAGGGCAAGAGATTGTGCTGTGTGAAGATGGAAGTTATATGGGAACGCTCTGTACTTTGTGCTCAATTTTGCTCTAAACCTAAAACTGCTTTAAAAATAAATTCCACTGAAAAAAGGACATTTTATAGAGACTTCAAAGAAAGATGTTCACTCTTGATTAGAAGAGAAGTGAGCAAGGAGACATTCCCATTCTAGCCTTCTTCCTCTTTGCTTTGGATATTGTTCCAAGGAAATTGTTGCTTGGAGCTGGCACTGCTATCTTATGTCCTAAGAGAAAGAACAATTTTTAAGATGCTGACTCAGAGACCTGACATTGCTAAGCCCCTGAACCAACCCCTGCAACCACATACTCATGGACTTTTTCTTTGAGAGAAAAAATAAATTGCAACGGTTTAAGGCCAATTTTAATTGTATATTCTGAACCATGTAACTGAAAGTGTTCCAAATACTGTGCAGCATACATTCTTTTCCTGGACAGTTCTAAAACTTACCACAAAACTACTGTCATACTGAGAATATTTTCTTGATTCTGAAAAAGTCTAGATTGCCTCTCGTTCATTAACTATGTTTTCCTACCACATGCCTGTTCCATCCAAGTGGAATAATCTATTTACTGTTTTAGTATTAACACTTTTCTGCCCAATGATATTGCCAAAAAGCATTATTCATCAGTTTTTATATCCTTTGTTCTGATCACGGTTCTTAGTTGCAAATAATGGAAACTTTCTCTATTTAAATTGATAAGAAAGATAATTTGTTGACAAGATATTGAATAGTTCAAAAGATTGATGAAAAGGGTCACTGTAGGATATGCCAAATAACTGAATGTTATTTTTGCCATCAGTGATTGGATGAATCCTAAATTGTTCCCTGTGTCTTTGCTGTCATTCCATTTTTAACGTTCTGGATAAGAACATTTAATTAGCCAAGGCTTTCTACCTTCTGAGACTCACACAATGATGGATTCCTTAAACATAGGAAGGAAGTTTCAAGACTGAGCATCTTCCCTACAAAGGTAAAATAAAGACAAATATCCATTACACACTTTCTGATGCTTTCCTTACTCTCTCTCAAGATTCTCATGCTTCTTTTTTAATGGTGCCCCTAGATGGTGCTTTTCTAGAGTTATGACCCATGTTTCAAATGAATCCTTCCCTGTCCTCATCAGAATTCTTATTCCAACAGGGCACTGATCTCTGCTTTCTGATTACTAATTCACAGTTTAGAATTAATGACTGTTAGCAGCTGAAGGCATGATTTGACTCAGAAATATTTTCCATTTTAAAAAATAAAGCTTGTTGTGATCATGCTATAACTAAAGAGAATGGAACCCTAAAAATGAAAGACAAGTGGCATAAAAAATTGATTATTTCCTATTGTCTCACTCCCCTATGATTCTCTCTCCTGCCAAGGCCTAGAGTAGGATCCAAGTGTCTGGAGCATGGGTCTAAGAGCTGAAATTGAGCCATACTGGAATGAAATTTTGAGAATGATTGTGTGGACCTGAGCCTGAGAATCATAAAGAAGTAATGCCAGGTCCAATAACTTGGTTGAGGTTCAGAGAAGGGACTTTGAGAGGAATTCTGTCCCCATAACTGATCTAAAGATTTTTAGAGAGAATCTGCAGCAGCAATCAATGTAGTTCTAATATATCTGTTTGGGGCTGCCTATGTACAAATTTTGTTGTTCACTATCAGAAGTTTCTCAAAAGATAACACATTTCCAGAACCCTCTGCTACAGGGAAGATACAAGGTCTATTACTTATAAACCATGAGTGTTGAATAGACTGTTATTTAGTTGTGAGGTATAAGTCAGCTGCCTGATTTCATGGACTCAAGGGAAAAGGACTCCTTTGGAATGAAAGTGGGACCTAGAAAGGAACCTTGACCTAAGGACAGGAATCATACATTGATGGAGGAAGAGTAATGCTCATTTTTACTGCACCGTCTTCCATGTAGAACGCCCTCTTGCCATCCTTCTTTCTATCCAGCACAACCCCAACCTTGGATGAAGCCCTTCCTGATTATACCAGCCTTCAGTGTTTTATTCTATTATTTGAGTGTCCCACACTTACGAACCTCAGAACATCTGTACCACATCACTTATCACTTAGTCTACAGTATTGTGTGCTGTTTATGAATTGTGTCCAGTGTGGCAGATAGATTCAGATACTGGTAAAGATGAAACTTTTATTCATGCAGACCTGTAGCTAATTCCAACCCAATATTTGTAGTTTCAATTAGGGTTGCATTTAACTGTAAGTAAAATAAACTCAACTATAGTACCTTAAACAAAGAGTTTTCTCATATATCAAGAAATATGAAGTGGTTAGTAGTGATTTGGTAACTCAGTGATTTCAGGATTGAAGTCACTGGCATTTTCCTCACGAACACAAAAAGATTACTACTGCTGTAGCCATCATAACTGTATTTAAAGTAGAAAGAAGGAGGAAGAGGTAGTGTTCACTCTTCTGTCTCTTTTAATAAATATATTAGATTTCCCAGAATCCTCAGCACCCTTTCCCTTAGGTCTCATTGATAAGAACTATATTAAATAGTAGCATTAGTTGCAGGAAGTATAGAAAGCAAATACTCAGCTTTCTAGTCCCTGTGGAAGGAGAAAGTTATAGAGAATTAGTGTGTATTCTTTATGTCCATTGTTGACTTTTCCCCACCAAACTCTCTGCCCATGTTTCCCCATATCTCCATCTTTCAGAGATACAAAGGTATTAACTGACATTATCTTTCATAAACAGAAACTGACCTCAGAGTAGATACCTCACCCATTATTACTCTCAGCTTTGTCCTGACAACTGAGCTAAAGAACTGCTTATTTATTATAACATTTAATGAACTGGAGTTTCCAGAGTGTACCCAGTTTGTACTATCTGCCCCCAAATGAATGTCAGGAAAAAGACTTTTTTGTTGCTAAATGCTTTAGGTCTACAGTTGTTCTAAATACCTTCAAGAACTTAATTTTTTTTTTTACCAGCAAACGAGGCATCCACTCTCTTTTCCATTCAGGTCATTCCTCACTGCTTTTTTTTCTAGGAAGGCTGTTGCCTTTTGGTTTCAGTCTTGAGACTGGTATCAATATTGAATTCTGAGAACAACTGATTAGTAGACAGCACATTTTTATTTTTGCATTCCTATGGATAAACTATAGGAGGTTATGAGACATACAGTGAGCAGCAGGAAAGAGACTATATAGAGGAAAGTTAATATTTTCCACTGAACCAAGATTTGAATATGCAACTACTTATTACTTCTATGTAAAGATCTATGAGGCATATCAAACTCAATAAGACATTAGTTTTACCCATTTTCATGAAGTCTCCATCAAGCCCTTGGTTTCTTAGGCCAGGAAACTAGAAGTCATCTGGGCTTTTAATCTACCAGCTGCAGTCATTTCTAAACCAAATCTATATTCAGTCACTTCTTTTAATTTCCACCACTGCTGCAATTATTTATCAATTGAATTACTGCAACAGTCTCCTACCTTGTCTTTTCTTTCTGCTTTTTTGCCATCATTTCATAGCAGCAAAAGGTATCTTCTTAAATTTTAAATCAGATCATATAGTTAAAATACTCCAATGACTTTCTTATATTTATTTTCATGGCTTAAAGACCCTGGATTATCTGATCTGTGCAGTCTCTCCAACTTCATCTTATACCTCTCTTGACCTCATTCACTCTTCAGTCTCACTAGCCTTTTTGTTCCTCCAGCATTCCAAGATAATTACTGCATTCAGGCTTTACATTATCTGTTTCCTCTCCCTGGGATGCTCTGTATCCCAATATCCATATGGCTATTCCTCTGTACCCTTTAGGTCTCAGCTCAAATATCACCTGCACAAGCCTTCTTTGTCTATCTTGATTGTCTGCTTTATATTCAGTAATAGCATACCACGAATTGGGTGACTTAAACAACAGAAGTCTATTTCTCATATTCCTGGAGCTTGTGAAGTCAAAGATCAAGGTGTCTGCATGGTAGGATTCTGGGGAAAGGCTCTCTACCTGACTTGTAGATGGTAATCTTCTTGCTGTTTTCTCATGTGACCTTTCCTCTGTGCACGAACAGATAGAACAAGAGCAAGCTCTCTGGTGTCTCTTATGAGACCAGTTTCATTGGACCAGGGTTTCTCCCTCATGACTTAATCTTACCCAAAAAACTTCCCCCAAACCTCATTTCCAAATACCATCACATTGGGGTTTAGGGCTTCAACATATGAATTTTGGAAAGGATACAAACACTCCATCAATAACACTGTCTGAAGTAGTTTCTGGACCTCTAATCAGCCCATTCTTTATCACATTACCAAATTTCATATTGTTTTTATTATGTATCACTTCTGACATGATGTTGCTTTTATATCTGTTTACTTATTTATTCTCTGTTTCCCTTTACTGGAATGTAAGTTCTGTTAAGGTAAGGACCAAGTCTCTTTTCCTTGGTCCCTGGATTATCCTCAGTGCTTATAATGGTGCCTGACAAATTGGTAAGGGTTTAATAAATGTTGGATTAATCAATTAATTAGTTCTGAGCTTCACCTCCATCTGTTACATGACATTCACTGTGACTCCAGTAAAGGGAAGTGGGTACTGTTAAAGTTGGTACTTTTTTGTGTTTAGACCTCCTGACACATCAGTCTCTTCAGAAGCTCCAGGGAGCTTTTATATGGTTATTTGGGAATTAACTTTATTCTGCTTCCTCCATGCCAAGGTTACGCAAAGGCTGGTCCTACTCCTCTTACTCATCTCAAATAGTAACCTGTAGTTGCTGCTAACAAATGGCTTCATCTTTTTTTTCCTCCATGGGAATACAGTATGTCTGCAAACCCAAGGTGCTAATAATGCCCCTGGAAAAAGAATTATGTGCTTAGTGCAGACAATAAAACTGGAGGTGTTTGGAGGTGGAAGAGATCATGAGATGGATAGAAAAGCTTCCTGGAATGAGGGAGATTTCATTTCAACCTTAAAAAAGTTGATAAAAATTTAGGTAGGCTAGGAGGAGTGGGAAGAAACCTCCATTGCTGGAGATGGGGAAATGGCATTACAAAAAGGCCTGGAGGTTTGCAATATATTTGCATTTGCTGGGGACATGTTAGCAACCAGCCCTGTTTAGCAAACCTTAGATTCAAAGTTCTATTGGCATCTGCAACCACAGAGCTGGCTCATGGCTATTCCACTCAGTGTCTCCTATGGTGGGGAGCTAATCACTGATTGGGGAAAAGGAATGTTTGTTTCATGTTGATGTATGGGGTCACTATTTTCCCCTCAGCTTTAGGACAAGATTTGTGACTTTGAAGCTTCACGTATGAAGGAACATTTCTGAATGTATGGTTATCTCAGCTCTGCAGCTCAGTCCAAGATTAGTAGGTGGCAGGAGCACAATGACTCACAAATGTCATCTTTAGATGCTCCCACCCTCTGAGGCCCGCTCTAATTTGCACCAAATCTACCTACCTCCTCTTTCTCTCTCCATAAATCTTGTTTTTTCTCATTTTATAACCTGTGAGTTCCTCAGAGTGTTTCCTTAGCAAACACCCAGTGTCCCTCCACCACCACCCTGAGGGAAAAGGAAGGGGAGGCATCTTTCTTTCCGAGGCTCCTACTTGCCTTCCTTGAGGCCTTAAGTCCTGAGGCTTGTACTACTTTTCAAGGGTACCTTAACAGTTTTTTATGTGACATATTGTTAAATATATCTACTTTCCTGGCAACATTCATTTACTGAATGGAATATCAAGCTAATTATTTTTGTCAAAATCTCCCCAGTGTTTAGATGCTAAATTCAAATGTATGTGTGGAAATACTTGCACATGTGTGTATACTTATGTGTTTATACATACTTGCATTCTCATTAATTTTCTTGTTGCATAGTAATTACTTTTCTGTCAAATGCCTAAACAATGTCCATGATTAAATGGAATGCTGCTATAAGAACAGCCTTTGCATTCCTCTTAGCCCTGTAAGTCAGCCACTACTTCACTTTTTTGTTTTTGTTTTTCTGTGGAGGAGACAAGGCTCATCAGCTTGAAATGCCTCCGGACATGAGGAATCCAAGCCAATTCAGGCATAATTTTCAGTGCATCTATTATAAGCAAATGCAGATCCAGTAGCTTCAGGTGATGGAAGGAGAGTAAGACTGGGATAAAGATTGAGTTATTCAGGAATGTTATTCTTTGAGGAAAGCCAAAAAAATGCTTGGGAGTTACATGAAGATGTGGAAAAGACCACAACCACATGGGAATTATGACAAATTTCAGGAAGCAGGTGACAGTTCAGATAGACATTAAATTTCATTGATATTTTTACAGTCAATTTTCAATTTCAAGTGACATAATTACATGGTTCAGAATTCTAAAACTACAGTAGGGTAAGCAATGGAAATTCTCCCTTTTACCTCTATACCCAACAATGTAGTTCCCTTCCATAGCATCAGTCAATGTGTCTAGGTTTCTAAGTATCTTTACAAAGATACAAATATACAAATAAACATGCATACATATTTATATATCTATGTTAACTTCCTTTTTCTCTTTAATGAAAGAACAGCTACCATACAAACTATTCTATATCCTTGTTTTTCCCTTATTTACTGTAGCTTTGGAGATTACTCTAATTCAATACATGCAGATAATTCTCACTCATTTTAGTGGTTTACAATAAGATGCAGAAAAAATATAAATTTTAATGCAAGTTATAATGAGTCAGATTGAGCATGTTTCTGTGTTCTACAGTCATTTCTGTTTCTTTTCTGTGGTCCATTAGATAGCGTTTTTAACTCAGAGTATAAAATAGTAGAACAGCAATGGTTTGGGAATCAGATCTTTCTGAACATGAGTGTATATCTGAGAAATAAAAATGTTAGATTAAATTTCCTCTAAGGATCTTTAGCTGCTGAGATATGATAGAAGTGTAGGAGGAGGAAGTGCTGCAGCGGTCATTCAAGACAAAGAGCAAAAGATAAACAGAATCTTAGAGGAGAAAATGTAGAACAGTTTCAAGGGGCAAATGTATGCATTTGGTAGAAAGGCAAAAATCTATTACCCTGACAGTTTGGCATCATTATATGTACTGGCTGAATGTTTGGACACTCATCTAGTGATTTTAGGGGGCATGAGTAAGGCCCTTCTGAACCAAGTAATATCCAAACTCTGTTACAATTCACCATCACAGAGACATTCACACATTTGCAGACTATCACAATTGAAAGGGTCCCTAAAGGCCATCTAATCCAATGCCTATCTAACGTTTGCATCATCACCACTGCAACATTGTGATAATTACATATGTAGCCTGGACTCACATAACCTATAGTAATGGCGAATTTATAACTTCATATTCTACCACATGACTGATGGATCCTTTTCTTTTTTTTTTTTTTTTAAATATTTATTTTTTTTTTAGTTGTAGGTGGACAGAATATCTTTTTTATTTTTATTTTTATGTGGTGCCGAGGATCGAACCCAGTGCCTCATGCATGCTAGGCGAGCACGCTACCACTGCGCCACAACCCCAGCCCTGATGGATCCTTTTCAATGAATGCAAAGGTTTCCCTTGTGTTGAGCATGAATATTTTGTTTGCTCATTCAATCAACAAACCTCTCTCAAGGCTTTTTTATGACACATATGGTGCACTGTCTTAGCATATAGCACTTTATAGATCTTTTACTTATAATTGTAGTTCTACAGGGATGTAGCAATTATTTGAAGCACTTTTTCATAAATAGCATCTGACATTTTAAGACAATATCCATGTCTCTTCTTTCCCCAGAAAACCAAGTCCAGCCGGGCGCGGTGGCGCAAGCCTATAATCCCAGCACTTAGGGAGGCTGAGACAGGAGGATCGCGAGTTCAAAGCCAGCTTCTGCAATGGCAAGGCGCTAAGCAACTCAGTGAGACCCTGTCTCTACATAAAACACAAAATAGGGCTGGGGATGTGGCTCAGTGTTTGAGTGCCCCTGAGTTCAATCTCCAGTACCAAAAAAAAAAAAAGAAAGAAAGAAAGAAAGAAAGAAAGAAAGAAAGAAAGAAAGAAAACCAAGTCCAAGCTAAAGTTCTGCAGAATAAAGTTTGGAGTGTCCTCACTCCTCCAATTCACACTTCTGTTAACAAACTCCTATTTATTTTTGTGTCTAAGAACAGAACCTAAAATCCAGGTGTAGTTTGAGAGGTATAGAGTAGATAGAAACAATGGTCATTAATGACGGTAGAGCTCTTCTCTGTGAACATAGCCTAAGATGATATTAGTCTTGTTAGCACTATTTTTTTTTTTTTGGTACTGGGGATTGAACTCAGGGGCACTCAACCACTGAGCCACATCCCCAGCCCTATTTTGTGTTTTATGTAGAGACAGGGTCTCACTGAGTTGCTTAGCGCCTCGCCGTTGCTGTTGTTAGCACTCTTGAGTTATAGCAGGCTTTATAGCCAACTAAACTCCCAGAGTCTTTTTCACATGAACATTTTGAACCATAAACCACATCTTACCCTCCCTGTACTTGTGTGGTTGACTTTTTAAATTAAAGTACATGATTTTACATTTACTCTTATTAAATTATGAGGCATGGAATGTAGTTTAGCGGTAAAGCACTTACCTAGCATGCATGGGGCAGTAGTGACCCCCAGCATGGCAAGTAATAAAAAGCAACCTATTAAATTTTATCTTGCAAAAATTGGTACATCATTTCAGTCAGAATCTTTTTGGACATCAGTTTTGTCTTATTTGATTAGTTCTCTTCCCATATCTGTGTCATATGCAAATTTGATCAGCAAGTCTTTAGCGCCTTTATCCAAATTACTGATACAAATTGAGGTTGGATTAAGCCAGAGTCTAAACTATGTGCTCCTTGGCAAGTCATCAAGCTATACCTTTTGGTGTTCTCAGCAGGCTTACAGATTCACCAAGCTGGGCCATTATCTAATCCATTTGAATTTCAAGTTTACCCAATAGTCTGCCACAACAAACTTTGTCAAATGCTTTCCTGAAACCCTGAAGCCCTAAAGTTTTAATCATTCCTCTCATTTACCAGTGTAGGAACCCCATCAACAAAGAACATTTGATTGTTTTGGCATGGCTTGTTCCTAGTGAAACCATTTGAATCTCTGGTGATCATTGCTTTTCCAAGTACTCACAAACCATCTGTTTAATAATCTGTTCTGGAGTTTTGCAGGCAATTGACATCAAGCTCACTGGGCTTTAGATTCTGGAATTATCATTTTTCCACTTTGGAAAAAGAAGCAACATTTGCTCAGTTCCAATCTTTTGGCATCTCTCCCATTCAATACGGTTTCTCAAAGATGATCAATTGTTGTGCTATGATTATTTGTTCAAGCTCATTGAAAGCTGCTGGTGATGTGATTCATAAAATTCTAGAATGTTTGAGTTGGAAGGAGCCTTAGAGATTATGTAATTCAAGCTTCCCATGGTACTGTTATACCTGTTCCCCACAAGAGATATCAAAAAACTTGTCCAGACCACTCTCATATAATCAAAGAAGCCTTTATTCCACTGTCCAGCAGATGCCACTCCGGCCACTCAAAGTGGTGTGCTAAGAATGAAGCATTGAAGAAGTTTTTCCATGAGTATTTAAAGGGAAAAACCACAAACAGGTGGGATGCAGGTGGGGTTTTCAGTTACACTTAGTTACAATATTCCAACCAATGCAAGCAAGCCATGGTACAGAAGCAAAATTTTGCAGTTAGCAGGGCTCAGCCTAGGTAGCCCATATTGTGTTTTCCTCTAGTCTGTTGGGGGATGACAGGGGCTTTTCATGTTCTTCATCTCAGAGAACTGGTGTTCAGCACCAGTTCTCAGAAATAGAATAAGGCATAGAAAGTCTGAGATGGTTGCAGGGGTCAAGATGGACTCCTTGTTGCTCAGTTATTACAGTACAGGAGGGAAACCTGAGTTCCAGGGAGGGTATAGAATAAGTAAGTTAGAGGCCAAGTACACAGAAAAGCAAAGTGGAAAACATGGAAGACATATGTTCCTAATATCACTGCTTTTCTAGGAACAACTTTGCTGAACATTAATTTGCCCCTCCACTTTGAGCAAAGTCTCCTGAATTTCAGGTCCCAGAACACTGGAGGTAATGTTGGGGTGCAGTCAGAAACTTGATGCAAGCATGAATCCCTCACTTTTTCCCCATCATGTAGTATAGTGGGAATAACACTGGACCGACAGTCAAGAACCCTGGGTTTTAATCCCTGCTCTGGTTACTTGCCCTCTCTTGGCTTCAGTGTTCTCATTTCTTTAGGGGTACTTCAGATTTTGTGTTTGTTCATTCACTCAATAAATGCTTCGGTCTCTGTGCTTAATTATTTCAACCCAAATGGGCTTTTCAGATGAATTCTACAAGTGAATAGAAATAAGGTTTCATGGATTGAACAAGGATATGATAGGATGGAAGGAAAGGTCCTCTTCACAATCATTTGCTCTGGGATAGATCGACTTGAATAAGGCCAACAGTGAAACTATGACAAGAGTGTCAAACAACTCACCAGTCAAGGTAGTCAGAAATGAAGAAGAGATTGTGGAGGAGGTATAAAACCAAGATCATGGGAGTCTTTCTACACTTTCAAAACCTTAGGATCTTAAATGTATTGTCCTTCTATCTTTTTAAAAATTTTCTACTATTCCATCCACTACCTTCACCTCCATTTTCCCCCTTCCTTCTACTTGCCTCTTTTTTTAATTAAATATTTTTTGAATAATATTGCCTCTCTTTTTGTCTCTGGTGTCAGGATTTAGCTCCCTTGTATTTCACATCCACACCCCATGCTTAACACCCCTTACATTCTGCTGCTCCAGTTGCTCCTCTCCCCTCTCTACCACAACACTCAGAAAAATGCCCATTGGTATAAATGCATCCATTTCCTTCTTTTCCTCCAAGTAAGGTCTCTAAAAATGTCTGTGATAGCATGGTGGAAAGAGAGCAGCCAAATATATGCAGAACATTAGCCTAGGTAAAGGTATTCTTGGCCTTGAAATGGGCAGCACCAAGACTATTCATCCTCTCCTCCTGTGCACTCCCCTAACTTCCAATAGTTAAGTCTTCAAGGTAAGATTTCTTGTCTAGGATTGACAGGAGAAATTCCTTTATTTACTTATTCTGATGAGTTGAGCAGTATAGTCTCTGGGAAAAGGTTTGTCAACCCTCATATTTGTATAGTACTCAAGGCCTCTGAAAGAACCTTCTGGTTTGCTACTTCATTTCATTTATCCTACAATCTAGATAATGGAGGGAGTTATAACATGAATTTTAAATTTAGGTTTATTTTTCTCAATGAATAAAGCAAGGCTTAGAGAGGGGAAGGAACTTATCTGAGGTCTCACATCCATGAATTAGTGGCAGAGAATCAAGGTCCTTGAGATTGATCTGTTGTTCTTAACTTTATGCTGTGGTTCTTAGAAACTTTATGCTATGGCTTTGGAGAGGATAAGTGCACATTTTCTGTGAAGCTCATCTCTTTCCATCAATAGTGAAGGAGTCAAGAATATAGACTTTGGAGTGAGATTTCCTGAGATAGTATCTCAGTGATTTAACAGTTTTGTGACCTTAGGAAAGTTAATTAACCTCTTTGTGTTTTAGTTTTCTCATATGTAAAATGAAGACAAAAAGTATCTTTTTCTAGACTTTTGTGAGAATTAGATAAATTAAATGAACTCATATTTATAAAAGACATAGAGCAATGTTTGGTCAAAGCAAGCCTCCTATAACAAAATGTTACATTAATCATTAAATGGCCTTGCCAGTCTTCCACTCACAAGCTAACAGATCTATTTTTTTTTTTGGTACTGGGGATTGAACTCAGGGGTACTTGACCACTGAGCCACATCTTCAGCCCTATTTTGTATTTTATTCAGAGACAGGGTCTCACTGAGTTGTTTAGTGCCTCTCTGTTACCGAGGCTGGCTTTGAACTCATGATTCTTCTGTCTCAGCCTTCCACAGTGCTGGGATTACAGGTGCTGGGATTACTGCACCTGTTGCTACCAGAATCTTAATGCATTCCTTCTGTCTTTTCCCCCTTCATCCAATAAGCTTCCCAGTTTGGTCAAATGTACAACATAGTTTTATGCCAAGCACACTTGGCCTAGAAATTAGGCTTGTGAATTTGATTGTTGGTTTGACTGTTTGTAAGTATGGGACAAGAAGTGAATAATTTTCCCAAAATTAGCCTTGATTTTCTCTTCTGTACAATGAGATGTATATTATATAATGTATCACATATAATATATGTGTGGTTATATATGATATTTTATGTGTATATATATAATGTCACATAGTGATAAGTGCTATGAATGAAATAATAAAGAGTGAAGGAGCAATGGATGACATGTTGTAGTTGCTCTTTTGGGTAGGATGGTTAAGGAAGGCCTTTTCAAAGATGTGTCATTTGAGCAGAGAACTGATGAGTTAGAAGGAGACAAACATGGGCAGATATAAGCCAAGAGCATTCCAGTCAAATAGAAAAGAAGATTCAAAGGTCCTAAGACAGTCATATACTTAAAGTATTGAAAAAACAGCAAAGGAGGCTCCAATAAAGGCTGAGAATTGATACAGAAACCATATCTTGCAAAACCACATTGTGAACCACAAGGCAGATAAACTACACCAAATCAAACCATGATTACTTGCTTGCTCCCTCAACTCAAAATATTTTATTTATTTTTATTTTACTTTTTGTGGCACTGGATATTGAACTCAGGGGTGCTTTACCACTGATCTACATTCCCAGCCTTTTAATTTTATTATTATCATTTTTCATTCTGAGACAGGATCTTGCTAAGTTGCTGAAGCTGGCCTTGAACTTGTGATCCTCCTGCCTCAGCCTCCTGAGCTGCTGGGATTATAGGCATATGCCGCAATGTTTAGCTTCAAACTCTTAATGTCAGCTCATTCATACCCATATGTTTTAGAGAAGACTATAGACAAACTGATATAACAATAAATCTGCATATTCACATGTTCTAAAAATGAGACCACTGATTGTTGCAGCAAATCACTGAGTTTGCAAATACTGACTAATCTTGTCAAGATTGTACTATGAATAACTCCAGCCATCAATATTCTTTGTCCCAAGTTGCCTCCAAGTATGGATGCTTCCTTAGTATAGGAAATTTTGTAAAATTTTCTTTGACAAAAAAGATCTGTTCCTGATCTTTGACTGGTGAACTTTGTTTATTTATTTATTTATTTTAATTTGTTCTTACCAACTGTATATGATAGTGGAATGTATTTTGACATATTATACACATATGGTGTATAACTTCCCATTCTGGTTGCACATGATGCAGAATTTCATTGGTTGTGTAATCATATGTGCACATAGGAAAGAATATCTGATTCATTCTATTTCATTTCCTATTCCCATTTCCCCTCCCTTCCCTTCATTAATCTTTGTCTAATCCAAAGTACTTCTATTCTTCCCTACCTTCCCCCTTATTGTGAGTTGGTGTCCACATATCAGATAAGATATTTGGCTTTTGTTTTTTTTGGTATTGGCTTATTTCTTTTTTTAAAATTTAATTATTTTATTTAAATGCATTTCAAGTCATAGTACATAAACAGAGCTCAGTTTTTCCATTTCTCTGGTTGCAAACCAGATAGAGTCACACCATTTGTGTCTTCATACATGCACCAAGGGTAGTAATGACCCTCTCAATCAACCATCATTACTATACCCATTCCCCTTTCCTTCCTCCCCCCTCCCCCCTGCTGCATCCAGAGTTCCTGCATTTCTCCTGTTTCCCGTTCCCACCCCCCTTATGAATCCTCATCTACTAATCAGAGAGAACATTCGGCATTTGGTTTTTTGGGATTGGCTTACTTCACTAAGCATAATGTTCTCCAATTCCATCCATTTGCCTGCAAATGTCATAATTTTATTCTCTTTAATTGCTGAATAATAATCCATTGTGTATATGTACCACAGTTTCTTTATCCATTCATCTATTGAAGGGCATCTGGGTAGCTTCCATAGTTTTGCAATTGTGAATTGTGCTGCTATAAACATTGAGGTGACTGCTTTTTTGTAGTGTGCTGTTTTTAAA
>CM053417.1:75484396-75503947 GCA_028644305.1 Xerus rutilus | reverse complement strand
TTATTGATTGGGTTGTTTGTTTTTTTGGTGTTAAGTTTTTTGAGTTCTTTATATATCCTGGAGATCAGTGCTCTATCTGATGTGCATGTGGCAAAAATTTGCTCCCAGAATGTAGGCTCTCTGTTCACCTCATTGATAGTTTCTTTTGCTGAGAAGAAGCTTTTTAGTTTAAGTCCATCCCATTTATTGATTCTTGCTTTTATTTCTTGTGCTATAGGAGTCTTGTTAAGGAATTTGGGGCCTAATCCAACGTGATGGAGATTTGGGCCTACTTTCTCCTCAAATAGACGCAGGGTCTCTGGTCTAATTCCTAAGTCTTTGACCCACTTTGAGTCTAGTTTTGTGCATGGTGAGAGATAGGGGTTAAGTTTCATTTTACTGCAAATGGATTTCCAGTTTTCCCAGCACCATTTGTTGAAAAGGCTATCTTTTCTCCAATGAATGTTTTTGGCACCTTTTATTAGTATGAGATAGTTGTATTTATGTGCATTACTCTCTGTGTCTTCTATTCTGTACCATTGGTCTACATGTCTATTTTGGTGCCAGTGGTATTGGATTATTTCACTTAGCATGATATTCTCCAGTTCCATCCATTTACCAGCAAATCCATAATTTCATTATTCTTTATGGCCAAGTGATATTCCATTGTGTATATATACCACATTTTCTTTATCCATTCATCTGTTGAAGGCACTTAGGCTGGTTCCATAGTTTAACTTCTGTAAATTGAGCTGCTATAAATATTGATGTGACTGTGTCACTGTAGTATGCTGATTTTAAGTCCTTTGGGTATAAACTGAGGAGTGGGATAACTGGGTCAAGTGATGGTTCCATTCCAAGTTGTCTGAGGAATATCCACAGTGTTTTCCATAGTGGTTGCACCAATTTGCAGTCCCACCTTGACTGGTGAGCTTTAATTGGCTATACTGCAATGAGCAGTAGTAGATATAGTCAGAGAAGTATTGGGATCCAGATCATGTGGGCTCTCATAGGCTATAATAATGATTTCAGATTTATTCTAAATGTAATGGGGCTATTAAAGTGTTGTGAGCATGAAAATGATATAATCTTATTCATGTTTTGATGAATCATCCTGGTTTCTGTGTGCAAATCAAATGAGGTTAAGAATATGAAAGGGTTTTATAAAAACTAACATGCTGTACATGTCTGAGAGATTATTAATAATGAGGGTATTAGTCCAAAAGATGATCAATATATATCTGTCACAATACTGTGAGGAAGCACAAAGCACACTCAAAAATTTGCAAGCAGTTTAATGAAGGGATATTCACAGAAGTCAGAGTAGAATTAAGGGAATCAAAGAATTGAAAAGTGATGGTGAAGCATCCAGGTTGTTACCCACAGGCCTGAAAGAACAAAAGGAGTAAATGTGGATACTAGAGTGCAGAGGAAGTTGTTAATTGTGGGAGAGATGTTGCCTAAGAGCAGCTGTGGCTGTTAGTAGAAAAATGCAGTTACTGTAGAATGTGACAGGGAGACAGAGAAAAGGGTGGATTTATACACTGTCTTTACTCTTATATTATTTTCCAGCCCCTAGCCAGAGTCTCTCATAGACAAAAAACAACCAGGAAATAGAACACAAGAAGGCTTGGGTGATGCGGTCCATGGATGTCAGCCTTCAGGGACACAGTGCAGGAAGAAAGGGGTTGGAAATTGATCTAGAGGGATATACAGAGAAAAGCAAGCATAGAGTGGTTATAAACATTAGCTACAACACCGTTTTTTCTAGTCATTGCTTCCTTAGATGACTGCAAAAATCTTATAAAGATTTTTTCTGTTTTTAATCTCTTTTTCAAGTACATGCAGCTTTCAGACATATTTTTCTAAAGCACAATTCTGATCAAGTCACTTACCTGCTGAGAATATTTCTATAGCTCACTCCTGTCCTGTCCAAACCCATAGCCTAGCATTATGAAGTACTGAGTGCTGTGTGTAGTGGGACACTGAGAAGATGCTCATTAAATGTCAATTCTTCCAATCTCTTACTAGACCTCAGACTGTTAGTCTCATTTTCCTTGGTCTACCATAGCCTATCCTTGAAAACAAATCTCTAGCTTATGGGTTCAAATCTCCCCAAAATATACTGTCCTCTCATACTTTTGTGTCTTTGTGCTGTACTCCTCATCTGGAATGCCCTCCCTCCCTTCTCCACCTAAGGAAAGCTGATCTTGACTGTAAGAGCTAGCTTAAACCATACAAAATCTCCTGACATTCCTCTAAGCATAAATAAAACTGCACTAGTCTTACTTCTGTTCTCTCAGGGATCTATTCTATGCCTTTCTTACAGCATTCAGCACAGTTTCTTTTGAGAAAGGCATTATCTGCATAAATGCCTATCTGCTTGGTTAAACTGTGAGTTCTTTGAAATGAGAGGTTATTGTCTACTTCCATTTCTTTGTGCTGTGGTGTTAGCTAGCTCAGTGCCTACTACCCAAAAAGTATTTGCTGAATTAAAAGTGAATCAAACTTTTCTTGCAACCTTGTGTCCCCATTGCTAATGTTCATCACAATAAACCAGGAGACTCTACACGACCTTAAAATACCTTCTGACTCACCAAAGCAAAATTCAATTAGCTTCCATATTGTTCAAGTGTTTTGTGTATGCCATTGTATCTCATTTTCTGAGATGTGGTCACCCGGCTTTGTTATACATAGCAAACCTCAGTCTGCAACATTCATTAAGCTTGGCTCCCTAGGCCTCATCCTGGTCTCTTGTCATCAGGGCTCAGTGTCCACATTTGTCCACCCCCACATGAATTTTCAGTTGTTAAAAATGTTGTTTTGTTTCCCTGCCTTAGTACGAAGCTCACACTATGAGTAGTTCAAGCACTCTATACATAGTAGGCACTCCTTAGAAACTTCTGAGACTTCTCTAACATATCTAGTGGGTGCCTAAGCAAATGTGAGATTGTATAGAGGATAAACAAGCATAAGAGGAAAGAATATCCTGAGCCTTTGTTTCTTATGGCTGCAGACAGGGTTCATTTTCCCAAGTAGATCACTGGCTTTAGTCATGGGTACCTTCCTACCTCCCCTATTTGGAATCTGTTACACACATTTCCTTCCACAGGCAGGGAATGCTATTTGTTAGACCTTTAATCACCTATCCCATAGGCAGATAATATACCCAACATTGGATTGGTGCAGAGAGGTAGGCAGAGATGGTGGAAGTGGGAGCAGAGATGTGCAGCAATGGATAAAGCACTATTGTTGTATAATCTTTCATCTGGATCAATTTGACTTTTAAATGGAGAAATCTTACCTAATTCCAACTATTCCTGCCACAAGCCTGCTTCAGACTCTTAAACTCTTACTAGTAAAGTAAGCTTTGTGGTAGTAAAATGAAAACCTTATATCCAGAATGGATCTGTTAAATGTACTGACTCTCTTGATTCTTGAGAATAGCTTATTCCTCTACTTACTGCTTTAGCTCTCCCAGGACATTCTCTGTTCAAAACACATCTAAAATCCATTCAACTCTAGTACTGATGCCCTACTCTACACCACCATTATCTCTTCCTTGGATTACATCAGTAGTCCTTCAACTAGCTTTCTTGGTTCTACCTTTGACAAGTATTCTGCATATATCAGCCAAATCAGTCTTTTTGAATAAATCCATCATTGAAATTTCCTTGAAATAAATACAATAAATAAAATGGTTGTCCATTTATTTAAAAAAAGACTAAACAAATCCATCATATTATATCACTCTCCAGCTCAAAACCCTTTCTCAGAATAGAATCTAACCATTGCCATACAATGGTTATTCATCTCCCTATCTCTGGTTACTCTTTATTCCAACTATACTGACTTCCTTGTATTTGTAGGAAACTGTTCTATAGGGTCTTTATATTTCCTGCTTTCTATGCTCGTAGTGCTCTTTTCCCAATATTTCCCTGTTTCACTCTTTCACGTCATTCATTTTTCTTTCAGATGTTATTGCCTCAGAGAGGTCTACCTTGGCTACCTTATTAAGAACATCTATTCTCAACAGGCTGTGGTGGTGCACGTCTTTACTTCCAGCTACTTGGGAGGCTGACACGGGAGGATTACAATTTTGGGACCAGTTTGGGCAACTTAGGGAGAGTCTGCCTCAAAATAAATTAAAAAGGGGGCCAGAGATGTAGCTGAGTGTTAGAGTGCCCCTGGGTTTGATTTCAGTACCAGAAGAAGAAGAAGAAGAAGAAGAAGAAGAAGAAGAAGAAGAAGAAAAATAAGAAGTAGAAGAAGAAGAAGAAGAAGAAGAAGAAGAAGAAGAAGAAGAAGAAAAATAAGAAGTAGAAGAAGAAGAAGAAGAATAAGAAGAAGAAGAAGAAGGAGAAAAATAAGAAGTAGAAGAAGAAAAAGAATAACCATTGTTGTGGCAATCATCAAGAATACAAATAACAGTAATTGCTAGTGAGGATATGTGGGGAGGATGTACAATTATCAGTAGGACTGCAAATTGGCACAATAACTTTGAAAAGCAGTGTGGAGCTGGGCATGGTGGCACATTCCTGTAATCCCAGTGACTATGAAGGCTGGAGCAAGTTTGAAGCTGCCTCAGTAATTTAGCAAGATCCAAAGTAACTTAGTGAGACCCTGTCTCAAAATAATAAAAAGCAATGGGGATATGGCACAGTGGTTAAGCACCCCTGTGTTCAGTTCCTGATACCAAAAAAAAAAAAAACAAAAACAAAAACAAAAAAAGTAGGAATGGAGCTAATGTATTACCTAGATATCCCACTCCTCAGTGTTTATCCAAAAGAACTAAAATCAGCATAGTATAGTGATTCATTCATACCTATGTTTATAGTAATACAATTCATGATAGACAAGTTATGGAACCAGCCCAGGTGTCCATCAACAGATGAATGGATAAGAAAATGTGGTATACATAAACAATGGAGTATTATATGATATACACAATATTATGTGATACATGCACGCACACACACACACACACACACATTCACACACATACATACAATGGAGAGTCAGCCATAAAGAACAAGAAACTGGAGCACACTGTAGTAAATGAAATAAAGCAGGCTTAGAAAGTCAAAGTTCAAATGTGTACTCTCATGTGGGGGAGCTAGAGAGAGAGAGAGAAAGAAAAAAATGAATGAATAAATAAATAAAAATGGAATAATAAAAAAGGGGATCTCATAGAAGGAAGACCAACAGAGTAGAGAAAGAGGACCCAGGAGGAGGGAAGAGAGGAGGGCATGAGGAAGGGCTGGGAAACAATATCTACCAAATTATGCAATATCCATGTATGAATATACCACAATGAATCCTGCTTATATATATAATTTACAAATTAAACTAATAATAATAATAGAAGGAAGATCAGTAGAGTAGAGTAAGCAGATGGGGAGAGGGAGAGGGAAAGGAAAAATATGGGAGAATGAGATTGATCAAGTTATATTATGTAGTGCATGTATGGACATGTCATAATGAATCTCACTCTTATATACAACTATAATGTACTAGTTAAAAAAAGAATAGCCATTCTTGGATTATTCTCTGCCTCCTTACCCTCTTACTTTATAACTCATATTTCTACTACATTATTCATTTGGATTTTTACTGATTTTATGGAGTTTTAATTTTTCTTTTTGGTACCAGGAATTGAAATCAGGTGTACTTGACCACTTAGCCACATCCCCAGCCCTATTTTGTATTATATTTAGAGACAGGATCTCACTGAGTTGCTTAGCACCTTGCTTTTGCTGAGGCTGGCTTTGAACTCGCGATCCTCCTGCTTTAGCCTCTCAAGCTGTTGGGATTACAGGCATGCACCACTGTGCCCAGTGAGTTTTAATTTTTAATGGAAATATTTCTGTATGTTTACGGGATACCGTGTGATGTTTTGATCTCTGTATACATAGTACAAAGATTTGATAAGGCTAAATAACATGTCAGGCACTTCACCAAGTTATTATTTTTTGGTGAGAGCATTAAAAATCTGTCAGCAATGTTGAAGCATACAAATACATTATCATTAAATGTGGTCACCATGTAGTGCAATTGATCACTAAAATTAATTCTTCCAGTCTAACTAAAATTTTGTATGCTACTGTATTTTTATATTTATTTATTTAGGTACTGGGAATTGAACCCATGTCCTTGCTCATTCTAAGAAGTGCTTGCTTTATTACTGAATTATTTCCCCAGCCCCTATATTTCTACTTTTCCCCCTACACTAGGGATTGAACCCAGACCTTAGGCATGCTAGGCAAGTGCTCTACCACTGAGCTACATCTTCAGTCCTTTTAATTTTCTTTTTAGATAGGGTCTTGCTAAGTTGCCCATGCTGACCTCAGTCTTGCAATCCTTCTGCCTCTGCCTCCTGAATAGTTGGGATTACAGGCATGTGCCACTGCACCCAGCTTCTGTATTTACTTTTTATTATCTGCTTCCCCTTACACGAATGTAAGCTGTAAGAGGATGGGACTTTGTTTTCCCTTTTCACCACTCTATTCCCAGTAGCCAGAATGGTATCTGACATGTAGCAGATCTTTTTGAATGAATCAGTAAATGAATAGATGATGTACTTGGTGGGAGAAAGTAGTTCTACTAGATGTCATTGTTACATAAGTCTATTGAACTTGGGGCCAGACAAAAGAGCCCTGGTCTGCAACCAGCCTTTATCTGAGTATGTGATGAGAAGGACAGGAGCAATCAGATTAAAGAAAAGAGTCACTGGAGGATTATAGTCTCTTTGTGCCTAGCTTTGAGGAGCTTGCAAATGATGCTTAAAAGGAAAGCCTGTTCAAGGTTTTAGAACAGTAGAAAATTTGGGTAAAAATTCTGGGGCAAAAAGGAAAGAGGAATAGAGGTAGAATGATGGAAGAAGAAAGTGAGAGGATAAGTAAAAGAGGAGAGGGAGACCAAGAGTGGTTTGAGGAAGGTAAAGAGTAAAGAACACCAGGCTATAGTTGGGAAGTAATTCTGCTTCTTGCTGGGTTTGGAGGGGAGTTTCATAGGTGTTTGGGTCAGTCAGAAATTCAAAGAAATCTTTATGTCCTTTTAGAATCTTAGCCAACTGGGGACTCTGTGGTTGAATGACATTGTGGCAATGAAAAAAGTCTTGGCTCCAAAGAGGCAGAGGGAAAAAGCAAAATTCATGATCTAACTAAAAAGCAGATGGGCAATGGTGACTGGTATGCTAATCACGAAGAGAGCAACAAACAGATCCATTGGCTGCCATATGTGTCAAATGTACCCTTGCCATAAAATGCTACCAGTCTTCCCTATGAAGCTAAAATGTCATCCAGAGAGTGTTGCTACCTTGAATACCTGAATCAGCCCTTACTTACATATATTCCATGCCAGAGAACTTATCACTTCTCAAAACAGCTTTCGGACCATGTGCATCTGGCTGTTGGAAAATTCCTTTTAAGTTGAAGTGTGTCATTGTTATGGCATCTACCTATGTGTCCTAGGTTTGACATTTTTGCCTTCTGTACTTTTTGCATTATAACAGCTCCTCAGGTGTACGAAGACATTAGTCATGTGTTCTTAAGCTTTTCAAAGGTAAATAGATCCAACTCCTTCAACTGTTTCTCCTAGGACCTGCATTATAAGTGTCATAATCTTGTTCTCTTCATTATAGCATGGGTCTATGTGTGGCTCTCTTTTAACATGAGGAGTCCAGAGCCAAAAACATAATGAGATATGATCAATTCAGAGGCGAGTAGAAAGTTATTTCCCATTTCTGTACACTTTAATTAAGTACATGAAAAGCTGCAGATTCTAAATGAGGAGCACTTCCAGAAGTAGGGAGACAAAGTCTCAGAAAGATACTCCTCTGACATCAAACCAACAAAGCTGCATAAATGATCTTTGATTCACATTTCACCACATATTGCTTATAAATCTGGACCTGAAAAATTCCTAAGTCTAACAACAACAGAACACAATTCCAAATGCATACACTCTAGTTCCATCTTTCTGAACTATGAATATGTTACAATGATGTGCTCAGTTCTAATGGCCCAAAATCTGCCTTGATTTCTCCCTTTTTTCTTACCGGTTCAAGGGAAAGTCCAGAGGTCTCTACTTGCAAACTGTATCGCTAAGCCATTTACTTCTCTGTCTCTATTGCCATCACCCTGGTCTGAGCTACTATCTCTAGCCTGGATTACTGCAGTAGACTCCTATCTGGTTGTCCTCCTTCTATTCACCATCAAACTTCTATCCTCTGCCCTAAAATCTGTTCACAAGAAGGTAGCTAGAAATATCTTTTATGAACTTAACTCAAACAATGTGTCTTTCTTGCTCAAACTCCTTCACTGTGTTCCCTTCACATTTTGAGTGGAATTCAAACTTTTTTTGTGGTCTACTGGATTTAGCTCCTTCCTGTCTCTTATGACTTCATCTCATACCCCTTCCTCCTTGCTCGTTATGTTACACTTTACTGGTGCCTTTCCTTTCCTTCTCTTTTTCCCTCCCTTCATCTTGATTCCCTTCTTCCATTATTCCATCCTCCCTTTCCAAATTACACACAGAGAAATGAACATCATTTTTTGTGGTAGTGGGGATTGAACCTATCTGCACTTCACCACTGAGTTACATCCTCAGACCCTTTTATGTTATTTTGAAATGGGGTCTCACTAAGTTGCCCAGACTGGTCTTCAGCTTGCAATCCTCCTGCCTCAACCTCCTAAATATTGGGGATTACAAGTGTGCTCCTAACACCTAGCTTAAAATAAGCATAAGTGAATAATTTGATGAATTTTAAAATATGTACATTTGTGTACATATCACTTAAAACGAGGTATAGAATATTACCATTGCCTCAGGAAGTTCATTCATGCCCCTTTTCAGTCAATACCCATACCTCTAGTGGTAACCATTTTATTAACCTGTTCCTGTGCCTATTTGTGTGCTCTTAAATTTCATGCAAATAGAAACATGCAATATCTATTCTTTTGTGTACACCTTCACTCAGTGTAATGTTTTTGAAATTCATCCTTATTGTCACATATATCAATGATTATTGTTTTTAGTACTGAATCCATTAGTATTCTTTCTGCTCATCAGACATGCTAAGTTCATACCTTTCTGAGGGCCTATGCACTTACTATTTACTCTTTTTGGAACACTCTTCCCCTCTTGATCATCAAACAGCTCATTCCTTATCAGTCAGGTCTTATATTAAATGTCATTTTTGCTTAGAAAGTTATTCTCTGACCACTCAGGATAAAATTATTTTTTTCATCTCATACATTAGCCATCATAATTCTTCATTAATTTCCTTCATAATACTCATAAAAACATGAAATGTCTTATTCATATGGATTTGTTTCCTCATTTATTGTCTACTCCTTAGCAAAACTTCACAATGGCAGATATTTTTGTTTTATTTATGCAATTCTGTATTCTAAGCAACTGCTGTGATTATTTGGGTTGAAGGTGTATACTCAAGGAATGTAACTGCCAGATCTATAATGTAAATGGTAAAAGTAACAGTGCCTTTCATGTGCACAGGTAGTCAGACTTTATGGGATCCTTTCCCATATTTTAACTGATTTAATCCTTTAATAGTAAGAGAAAGTCAGACCAGTGATCGTTGATCCCAGTTGATGGATGAGAAAACTGGTTCGAATGTGTGAGATTAGTTGCTTGGTTAAGATCACATCAAGTGGTAGAACTTGGAGTAAGAGGAAGACTTTTACCCTTGTTGTCAAAATTAACTCCTCAGCCAAAAAGCTGTTAAAAACACTGGCTTACTGTTGGGCCCAGTGGCACATGCCTATAATCTTAGCATTTCTGAAGGCTGAGACAGGAATATCCTGAGTTCAAGGCCAGCCTCAGCAATTTAGGGAGGCCCTAAGCAACTAAATGTGACCTCATCTCTAAATAAAATATAAAAAAAGGATGGGGATGTTGCTCAGTGGTTAAGTGCCCTTGAGTTCAATGCATGACACCAAAAAAAAAAAAATCACCAAAAAGCAAAAATCAAAAAAAACCCAAAAACCAAAAACCAAAACAACACAGCTTACTCAATTGTGTGCCAACATGGCTGTCATTGCAATTGTGTTGTTTTAACAGAAATATGGTATTGAGATTCTTTTGTAGGAGATGGAGAAAGAAAAGCCAAAGCAAAAGAATGTGTCATAATAGTCATAATAGCTGGCTTTATCCAAGTTGAGAGTCCTCTGAATCTTCCTCTTGATATGAACCACAGAGACAGAAAACTTGCTAAAATACGGAAATACAATTTATTCTGGTTTTGAAATAATTCTCCATAAGTATTTCCAAACCCTTCTTCTTCAATGCTTTACTGTTCTATGTGGAGTTTGCTCTCCTGAGCAGACTCATCCTCAGGAGAAAGCAACCTGGATAAATGGCTCATGTCAGGGGCCCAGCCACCCGTGTCTCCCAGGGTCCATTAATAAATTGGCTATGTTCTCTGCACTGAGTTCCAGTGAGTTTGGTGAACATGACTCAGTGCCTCTGAGCTTGTTCAACTTTGAATGAACTGTTAAAATTGAGTTTTGGGCCATGTGAGGCCAAGCCTAACCCTTGCTGCCCTGTGTATCTCTGCCTAAAGCAGCTTACAAGCCTTTCTCTGATATCCCTTCTCTCCTGCAAACATTAAACTTCTATTAACACAATATAAAATCAAATTAGCTTTTTTGATAGTCCCTTCTTACTGATGACTCACCTGGAGCTTGCAGGCAACTCAAATCTCTTAACTAATTTTTCACTGAGGCTGCTGTCAAGTCACACGTCATCTAGGCTGGTGATAAGCCTCACACTAGACATAGCATACGTGTGTTGGGAGGTTTGGGGGCTGGAGGAGAAAAGAAATTGAAAATGTCATTCTGATCTACAGGGGCTTCTAAACTAGCTAAGGGAGTAGAAATTGATCACTACCATTTTCTTAAACCTTTATCGAACAGTTATTTTTAGGCAATCATGATGAAAGACATTTACTTTCACTTCCTTTTTTACTTTTTCCAAAAATATTGAACAGTTTAATGACAACATCTTTATTTTATTAATGGTAGAACTGAAGCTCAGCAAGTGAATCTATTTGTCTAAAGGTCATATAGAATTCCAGCTTTTCCCCTGAGTTTCTTGATTTTCAGTCTTTTTTGGAACTGAGTTTCTTCATTTTCAAAAATGAGGCTTTGGCAAGAGGATTTGTAGAGGCTTCCCCACTTATTCCCCTCATCCCCTATACTGGGGATAGAAACCAGGACACTTTACCCCTCAGCTATATCCCCAGACCTATTTATTTATTTCAGTACTAGGAATTGAACTCAGGGGTGCCTAACCACTGAGCGACATATCCAGCCCTTTTTTATTTTGAGGCAGGATATGTTGCTTAAGGTCCTCAAGTTACTGAGGCTGGTCTCAAGATCATTAAGTTGCTTAGGTCCTCACTAAGTTACTGAGGCTGGCCTCCAGCTTGCAATCCTCCTGCCTCAGCCTCCTGAGCTGTTTGGATTACAGGTATGAGCCACTGCACCTGATGCCCCACCACCACACTGATTTTGCAGCAAATTACTTATCTCTTATTGTTCTAAGATATGAAAGTAGTATCTTGCATTAATATCCCAGGTCCTTTGTATGCTAGTACGAAGGTACAGCTACTATCAGAATCTTGGTTTGAAAGGGGCAAAACAGAAAGCAGTTTCTATTTCTTACTTTGTTGTTCAGAAATGACATCTGATTCCCCTATGGAAGTACTAACTAGCTCATCCATACAATTTGGTGATTCAGAATATGGGTACTACAACCAGAGTGGTCTGGAATTCAATTCTAGCTCTGGCATTTATTGGCTATGGAACCACAGACAGTTACCTCACTTTTTGGGATTTTAGTTTGCTCATTCATGAAATAATGTTAATGATAGCTTCCTCTTAAAGTTGTTACAAAGATTAACTGAGATAATATTTATAAAATGCCCAGGGCAAAGTTGTTTCTTATTAATTGCAGGAGCAGCTGTTGCTGCTGTGTCTACTACTAATACCACTACTATCATTATCCAAATTTGCAAATAAGTACTGAATTTTTAGGATAAAATAGGCATAAAAACGTTTAAAATGTAAAAAAGAGAAGTTACTTGCTAAGAAAAGTTATAACATATGAGAGGAACAAAAGAAATATTTGTTCAATGAATAAAGAAGTTTCTGCTGTGGGAAGGACTAGCTCAGAAAGGGGAGAAAGGGGATTTATGTATTTTTTCTAGCATGGCAGGCAGTTTCCAGACTCAGTACTGTGCCTATTTGAAAATATTAGGCACTTATTTTAATATGAAACTTCAATTCTTCCTGTATTTGTAGAAAGTAATAACAATAACAAAAAATATCCAATATAGGAGCACACAGTCTAGTGGAAGAGATAGGTAAGTTTTCGGCTAAGATGTGATTAGCACTGTAAGAGATGATGCTTGAAGTACTGGGGGAATTCAGGGGGAAAGGGAGGGAAAGGACAGATGTTAATCAGATAGGCTTCAGAGAGATGGTGTCATCTGAGTTGAATATTAAAAGAAGAGAAGGTTGAATATTACCATTGGGCACAAGTTCAGAAAGATTATCCCAGTCAGCAAGAACAGCAAGTATAAAGGTACTGATGTATGAGGAAACTTTATGGGCTTGGAGAAAAGGAACCAGATTTGTATGACATATAGATAGGGTTGCCTTAGTGTGGTTAAGAGATGAGTTTGGAAATATAAGTGTAAACTGTATCAGGAGGGGATTATAGGTGTTTGATCTTTATAATTTTGTGGGTGAAACTGGCTTATGGAGTAATCTGAACAATGGAAATGTTAGCATAAAACCAGTTTGAGTATTTTTGTTAGTCTCTACTTTAAACCAT
The DNA here is from genome assembly GCA_028644305.1 of Xerus rutilus. Taxonomy (NCBI): domain Eukaryota; kingdom Metazoa; phylum Chordata; class Mammalia; order Rodentia; family Sciuridae; genus Xerus; species Xerus rutilus. Next base: position 75,491,107 of record CM053417.1, on the reverse strand, counting down.
GTTCTTTTAAATTTTCCTTTCCTGTCCCCTGATATGTTAGATGGATATTATAGTGGGTTTTTTTTTCTTTTTTCTTTTGGTACTGGGGATTTAAACCAGGGGTACTTTACCACTGAGCTTCATCCCAAGTCCTTTCTATTTTTTTTTTATTTTGAGATATGATGTCACTAAGTTGCTGAGAGTCTCACTAAGTTGTTCAGGCTGGCCTTGAACTTATGATCCCCCTGTCTCAGTTCCCCTAGTTGCTCAGATTACAGTTATATGCTACTGCATATGGCTGTTCTATGGACCTTTTAGAATGTAAAACACATAGTGTCTATTGTTTTCACCTATGGGTCCTGGTGCCAACTGTGTGTGTGTGTGTGTGTGTGTGTGTGTGTGTGTGTGAAAGATCAATGGTCTTAAAGTAGAGATGAAATGTGATCAAACTTATGGATGAAGCAGATCTCTTTGGCATAAATAAGTATGGATGTTGGTTTCAAAAGGGAGAGATTCCAATGAAGAAGTCATTGCAATAATGGAGACATTTAGTGATTCTCCCTAAATGTTTTCTTGCTGTCTTCACCAATTTAAAATTATCACATTATCTTATTCAAAATTAGATATTTGTTTTTTCTTTCTGACTAAGCAGTGATCTAGGTTCACAACTTTTGGGTTCACTTTTCACTACCTCAACCATCATAGTATTCAATATGATACTAAAGGTTGTCAAATTATAGAGAAGATTAATGAGTCACCCAGACTCCTGGGTTCTAAACTATCTTTGTCATCAAGATGCTATAACAAAGTGCCATAGACTGAGTGACTTTATTTCTCATAGTTAGTGAGGCTGGGAAGTATAAGATAAAGGTAATAAAGGTAAATTTGGTGTCTGGTGAGGGCTCTCCCTGGTTTTCAGAAGGTCACGTTCTTGCTGTGTTCATATTATTTAGAGAAAGTGAGAGTGTACTCTCATTTCTTCCTCTTTTCATGAGGACATTAATTTCATTATGAGGACCCCATACTCATGAATTAATACAATCTCGATGACTTCCCAAAGTCCTCACCTTCAAATACCATCATACTTGGAATTAGGGCTTCAACATATACATTTCAGGAGAGGACACAACATTCAGTCCATAGCATAAATCTTGGAGAAGTCATTTTTGATTGGAAACTTTATTAATGATATTTCATTGAGAGAGGTGTGGAGAAGTTTAGACTATATCACTAATTTTCAGAAAAGGTTCTGAGAGTTCCTAGGAATCTAGGTAAAGTATATTGGGGCCATCTAAGGGGGAGGCCTAGATGACAGGGTTCACAGCACTGAATTCCCACTTTAACCTGAGATTGTATTTTTTTTAAAAGTTAAATTTAAAGTAATCAGAGATTCACTTCCACTTATAAAAATTATATAAAGGGATTTTATCTTTTACCTAGTTTCTTCCAGTGTAACATTTTGCAAAACTATAGTACAATATCACAGGTGAAATATAGATGTTGATACAATCCATCATTATCATTCAAGTTTACACAATTTAATTTCAACTCATATGTGTTTGTGCATGTTATATAGGTATATGCAGTTTTATCACGTGTAGATTTGTGTGACCACCGTTGTAGCCAAGATACATCATGGTTTCCATACAAAGATCCCCTCTAATATCCTTTTATAGCTACCGATGCCTGAATCTCCTTGTTCCTCCTGCTCCTAACACCTGGAAACCACCAATACGTTCTGTCTATAATTTTGTCATTCAAAAACAACAATAAATGAATGGAATATTGCAATATGTTAACTTTAGGATTTTTTTTTACTCAGCTAAATTCAAATTTTTGCTTGTATCAGCAGTTCCTTCTTTTTCATTGCTGAGTAGGATCCTGTGGCATAACTGACAGCTATTTGTTTAACCATTCACCTGTGCAAACATACCTGAGTGTTTTTCAGTTTTTGATTATAACCAGAAAAGCTCTATGAACACTTTTACACATTTTTTTGATACTGAGGATTGAACTCAGGGGCACTTGACCACTGAACCACATCCCCAGCCCTCTATGAACACTTGTTTATGGTTTTTGTTTGAATGCAGTTGTTATTTCTCTGTGATAGATATCAGAGTTGGGAGTTCTAGATCATAGAGTAGATGGATGTTTAATTTATAAGAGACCACCAAACTATTTTCCAGTGTAGTTGCGCTATTTTTAAACTTCCACCAGCCATGTGTGATCAATCCAGTTTCTCTGCCTGATAACCAGCATTCAATGTTGTAACTATTTCTTTTTATTTTAGCTGTTCTGATAGATGTGTACTGATGTCTCATTGTGGTTTTCATTTGCAATGGCTAATGATGTGGAACATCTTTCCATTTGCTTTCTTGCCAGCTGTATATTTCTTTGGTGAAGTGTCTGTCTCTTTAGCAGACAATATAGTATAATAGTGTAAAAGTTCAGGCTCTCAAGTTAGATTTTCTTGATATACTCTACCCCTTACTACTAAGTGAACAAATTACTATTGCCTTGGAATAATTTCCTAGAATGTTTGTACTTCAGTTTTCTTATTTATAAAACAGAGATTCTAATAGTTTTTATTCCTATAGAAATGTTACTTTAGGGGCTGGGATTGTGGCTCAGTGGTAGAGCACTTGCCTCACATGTGTGGGGCACTGAGTTTGATCCTCAGCACCACATAAAAATAAATAAAAGAAATATATTGTGTTCATCTACAACTAAAGAAAATTTAAAAAAGAAATGTTACTTTAAAAGTCCCTCCCCAGACCGACTCCACCATTCTCTGACATCCAGCCATCAGCTGGAGAGAACCACCAGACAATGAAAACATTTGCTCTTCAGCTAAGAGAAATTGCGTGGCATCGGAGGTACTTTGGGACTTGTGGTTGCCCTAGGATTGTGTGATATGCTTGCTGTTTTAACTAGTGTGAACTGAGTTGGTTGTTTGCATTGTGATTGGTGTGGTGGAATATATCCTTGCATTCAAAGAAAAAAAAAAGTAAATCATTTGATGAGTATAAAGCAAGTAACACAGTGACCAATAAGCTTTAGTAATAATGATTATTACTTTATTTCTTTTGAATATTGGGAGTATATATTAGATGTGAATAGTGAAGCCTGGCTGGAAAGAGGGAGAAAATGGCAGGCAGAAAACAGGTTTGTTTTTATGAAGATAGGGGCAAGTCTCAAGCAAGGAGAGGTAAGGTCTGCTGGGAATGTCTATGGATGTGGAGGGTGAGTTGTTACATCTAGGGAACAGTATGAAGGAATAATAGGGTTTGAAGATTTGGAGGGAGCTTGCAGGAAAATTTTGTAAAATTAACAGATATGTTAAGAGCCAACTTTACTCATCAGAAGGCCCAGTGCATTGGAAGCTGCTAGTAGAGTACATCCCGCTCTTGAGATGAAAACTCAGAAAGAGAAGTGGTATTTATCACTCAGGGAATCATCAAAGAGGACAAGAACACCAGGTTGTAATTTATGATTGTTTTTATAGAAAAAAACAGGAAAATTCATATTGAGTATTGGCTTTAGCTTCTATGACCTCTGACTCATTCTGGAAAATAGTTTTAAACATATCCATTTAAGCCATACAGATTTAAAATCACAAAAGAAATAAGTAAATTCAACATACTAGCTGGGCACGGTGGTGCACACCTGTAATCCCAGCACTTTGGGAGGCTGAGACAGGAGAATCGTAAGTTCAAAGCCAGCCTCAGCAATGGCGAGGAGCTAAGCAACTCAGTGAGGCCCTGTCTCTACATAAAACACAAAATAGGGCTGGGGATGTGGCTCAGTGGTCGAGTACCCCTGAGTTCAATCCCCAGTACCAAAAAAAAAAAAAAAAAGAATACAGTAGACACCTCTGACACCAGCCAAATAATCTTTATGAAGAGGCACCAGGATGATGCCATCTTATAGACGAGTGAGGTCAGGAACTGCAGGGAAACACTAAGACCACAAATATAGGGTTCTTTATACATGGAGTGGAGGGAAAGTGCTTATAACTGTGAATATCACTGGAGGTGGGCTCACAGTAATTCCTTGTGAGACATTGATCTCCTGTTTCCTTCTTCAAACTGTTTCCCCATTTGTGCATTGAATGTCAGAGTGAGGAGGGAAGTTGAACCCTCTAAAGTTGAAATCCTGAAACCCTTAGATTTTCAGGGTCTTAGTTGTGAAAATAAAAAAAAGACATAGCTAGTGGTTCTCCATTGCCCATTTCCCAAACCAAAACCTGACAATTAGCCTTCATCAATATTTTTTTCTTTTTGTTACTGAAGATTTAACCCAGGGGCACTTTTACAACTGACTTATATCCCCAGCCCCACCTCCTTTTTATTTTAAGACAAGATCTAACTAAGTTATTTAGGGCCTCATTAAGTTGCTGAAGTTGGCCTTGAATTTGTGATCCTCCTGTCTCAGCCTCCTGAGCCACTGGGATTATATTCATGTGCCACTGTGACAGGCTCTCTTCATTGATTTTCAAAGACTGAGCACTATCAGTTATGTAGAGGGATAGAAAGTCAGGGTAATGCACTTTTAAATGTACTGATTCTGGAAAAAACCTTCCATGGCTTAACTTCTGGTTCTAATACAAACCAGTTTTGGATCATTGTGCAAGGTTTTCATTGTACTTCATATTTCATTTAAATAGTAATAATAAAGGAAACCTATGCTATACAACTGTGAAGATTATATGAGATAACATAGTATAGACCTGAAGCATCAAATGAGACCTGAATATCCCTTTGTGATTTGGGAAAACCTAGCAAGCCCACCACTGTAACATTCACACTCAATTTGTTTTCACATCTTCATCCTTCTATAACAGCATTCATTTAATGCCTATTTGAGAGCATACCACATTGAGGTACTGCTCTAGGTATGGAGATGTAGCAATAAACAAACAAGTCTCTGTCCTCAGTGTAGCTTATATCCCAAGCTCATAAAATTAATATTTCAGTCTAAGGTCAGGTAATAAACAATGATTTATATATTTATATATAAATTGAGAAAATTTTCTACTGTATATAACATTGCCTCTCTAAGGCATTGACATTTACACCAACCCCTGAAGATCAGCAATAGGAAGAAAGGGAGTACTGTTCTATTCAGAAGGAATTTAATTTCCTGGGTGCCACATCTGAAGTGGAGTAGACTGGACAAGAAGAATAATAGCCTAGAGCAAGACTGAAGAGAGTCCACATTATGTAGAGGGCTTTTGTTTTTTGACCAAGGACTGAATTCAGGGGCATTCTACCACTGAGCCACATCCTCAGCCCTATTTTATATTTTTTTTAGAGATAGGGTCTCACTGAGTTGCTTAGCACCTCACTGTTGCTGAGGCTGGCTTTGAACTCATGATCCTCCTGCCTCAGCCTCCCAAAGAGCTGGGATTACAGGCATGTGCCACCGTGCCCAGCATGCAGAGGGCTTTTAAGGCCATAATTAGGAGTTTTGATACCATTAGGATTTTTGATTCTATTGAATCAAATGGAAATCAAAATAAAAATAAATCAAATAAAATGTAATGGGATCTTTAGGACACAGTATTTTTATTTAGTGTGATCAGCTTTAGTGAGTTGGTCAGTGTTCGTGCTGTTAAATGAGATGAAGAAACCTGGATGAAGAATGAGTTTAAGGATAAAAGCAAGAATTCTCTTTTGAACATGTTAATTTTTAGATGATCGTGAAGCATTCATGGCAAGGGTGTGACACATATAGATGTACACACACATTAGAAGTACAGGTATGGAGGGGTATTTAGTTTGGAAATATATACATTTGAGAGACATTAATGTGTAGATGATAATTAAAGACATGAGAGTGAATTAAATAACCTGGGAAGAGACACTTGAGTTTAGCCGGACCAGGAATGAGTTGTGGGGAACTGCAGCATTTACAAGTCTGGTAGGAAAGGTGACTAGAAACTAGGAGGAAAATGAATATTTTGAAAAGGAAGTTGTAGTTATGTGTGTCATATGCTATTGAGAATTAAAAGGAGTTTGGGAGAAAATGACCATTGGATTGGCACCACTGAGGTTACTGTTTACAAAGGGCCATTTGAACCTAGTGATAGGAAAAGACATCAGGTCAGAGGGACTGAGGAGTGAAAGGGAGATGTGAAAGTGAATGTAGAGAGGGTCAACAACTGTTTCTGGAGATTTGACCATGAAGAAAGTGAAATAAAATGTATTTCTTACATGAAAGGGAATGTGGGTTATAGTGAGAGTTTTATTGCTATTTAACCATTTCATTAAATTCTTCAAATAATTCAATTGTCCTAAATATATTCTAAGAATTTTGCAATCATCTTCACTATTAAAGTTTAGAATATTTTCATCAACTTCAAATTAGTCCTGCATCCATTAGATGTCATTCATTCTCGATTTTCCCCACCATCTGGTCCCTAGCAACCACTAATCTAATTTCTGTCTCAATAGATTTTCCTATTCTAGATATTTCATATAATGGGATCACACAATAAGTATCCTTTGCATCTGGATTCTTTCACTAAGAATAATGGATAAAGAAACTGTGGTACATATACACAATGGAATATTATTCAGCAATAAGAGAGAATAAAATTATGGCATTTGCAGGCAAATGGATGGAACTGGAAAGCATTATGCTAAGTGAAGTAAGTCAATCCCAAAAAACCAAATGCCGAATGGTCTCTCTGATTAATGGATGCTGATGAATAAGGGAGGTGGGAATGGG
>CM053417.1:75418446-75484296 GCA_028644305.1 Xerus rutilus | reverse complement strand
CTATGATTGTAACAATTTTTTTCTATTTGCCTCAACAAATGTTTTCAGTGAATAGTGTGTACAGCTTCTGATAATTTGTTTTTTTTTCTGTTATGTTTGCCAACATGTATTAAAATGCAACTTATGGGAAAAAAAATAAAATAATTTAAAAATAAAAAAAAAAAAGAATAATGTGTTTATAAGTTTTAGTTATGTTGTTAAATATATCAGTACTTTATTCCTTTATAGTGCTGAATAAAATTCATTAGAACCTATACCAAATTTTAATGATTATCTGATGGACATTTGAGTTGTTTATGCTTTTGGCTATTATGAAAAATGCTTCTGTGAACATTTATGTACAAATCTTTACGTGGACATATATTTTCAGTTCTTCAGTAAGGAGATTTCTGAATGGTCAAAGGTAGCTCTGTTCAACATTTTGAGAATTACCAATTTATGTTTCAAATTATTTGTACTACTGTACATTCTCACCAATGTATGAGGGCTCCAATTTCTCTGTATACTTGTCAACACTTGTTATTGTGCATTATTTTCCTTATAGACACCCTAATGATTGTGAAGTGGTATTATTATTTTGATTTGCATTTTCCCATATGAAAATTTCCCTATGGGAAAAGTATGTTGAGCAGATTTTCATGTGCTTATTATATATATATTCTTTGGAAAAATGTCTGTTCAGATACTTGGTTATTTTTATCAGTTTGTCTTTTTTATTGATCTATAAAAGACCCTTTATATATTCTGCATACTAATCCCTTATCAGGTAAATTATTAACAAATATATTCTCTATTTTGTTTTTTTCACTTCTATGATATCATCCTTTCATACTTTGATGTGAGCAGTTTTAAATTTTGATGAAGTTCAGTTTAGTTTCTTTTTATTTTGTCACCTGTGTTTTTGATATTTAAGAAATCATGGTCTAACACAAAGTCACAAACATTTAATCCTGATTTCTTCTAAGAGTTTCATAATTTTACCTCCTACATTTAGGTCTTTGATCCACATTAGGTTAATGTTGTATATTTTGAGGGGTAAGGACCCGATTTCATTGACTTGTGTGTGGATATCTAGTTAACTCAGCACCATTTGTTGAAATGGATATTCTCCATTGAACAGTCTTAGCATGCTTGTTGAAAATCAACATGGATTTACTTCTATACTCTCAAATTTATTCCATTGTTCAGCTTTATACTGGTATTTGATGTCAGTCTTAAACACTGTAGCTATATAGTAAGTTTTGATATTGGAAAGTGTGAATCCTCCAATTTTGTCTTTTTTCAAGATTGTTTTGGCAATTCTGAGTCCCTTGAATTTCCATATGAATTTTAGCATCATCTTTTCCATTTATGCAAAAAATACAGTTGAAATTTTGATAAGGACTAGTTGAATTTGAATCAAGTTGGGGATTATTACCATATTAACAATATTAATTCTTCCAATCCATGAAAATGTGATATATTTCATTAATTTAGGGTATTCTTAGTTTATTTCAACAGTGCTTTGTATTTTTTAGGGTAGAAGTCTTGCGATTCATTGTTAAATGTGTTCCTAGGCATGTTGTAATTTTTGATATTCTTGTACATGGAATTGTTTTCTTAATTTTATCCAAGCATTGTTTGTTGACAGTGTATAAGAATATAAATGATTTTCACACATTGATCTTATTCAACACAGTACTAGAAGCTGTAGATAGTACAATAAGGCAAGGAAAAATAAAAGGAAAACATGAATTGGGAAAAAAGAAATATATTATGAATGTTCTTAGTGACATTGAGTTGTTCATTTAAATGTAGATAATTTTATGTTATATGAATTTCACATCGATATTTAAAAAGAGAAAATTTAATGGTGCAAAATCACACAGTCTAATTATTGTTCATGCAAAAGACATGAACAGACATTTCCCTAAAGAGTATATACAGATGGCAAATAAGAATATGAAAAGATGTTCAACATCAATAGCCATCAGGGAAGAATAATTTAAAAATACAATGGAATACAATTACATGTCTCTTGGGACTGAGGTTGTAGCTCAGCGGTAGAGCGCTTGCCTCGCATGTGTGAGGACCTGGGTTCGATCCTCAGAACCACATACAAAGCAATAAAATAAAGACATTGTGTCCATCTACAACTAAAAAAAATATAAAAAACCCCCCAAAAACAATTGCATGTCTCTCAAAATGGCTGAAGTGAAAAAATAATAATACCAAAGGCTGGTGAGGAAGCAGAGTAACTAGATTACTTATAAACTTGCTGGCAGGGTTCTAAAATTGTATAGTCACTCTGGAATATAATCTAGTAATTTCTTTTTAAATGAAGCATATGTCTACTGTATAACTTAGCAATCATATTCCTGGGCACTTATCCTGGATAAATAAATAAACAAAAATTTATGTTCAAACAGAAACCTTTGTGTAGTAATGTTTATAACAACTTGTTTTAGTAAAAATGGGGAAACAATACTGATGTCTTTCAATGTGTGAATGGTTAGACTGTGGTACATCCAAACTATGTTTACAACTTAGCAATAAAAAGGAATTTATAGCCAGGCGCGGTGGCTCACGCTTGTAATCCCAGCACTTAGGGATGCTGAGACAGGAGAATAGTGAGTTCAAAAAGGAATTTATGAAACTACATTGCTGCATCTCCAGAGTATTATAGAAATGGAAAATAGATTAGTGGCTTTCAGGGGTTAGGATGGAAGTGAAAATGAAGAGAGTATGGCTCTAAAGGGGTGACAGGATTGAAGTTCATAGTATAGAAATATTCTGTCTTATATGTGATAGTGGATACACAAACTCACAATTGTGATAAAATTTGTAAAACTTAATGTACACACACATTCAAATAAGTGCAATACATCTGGGGAAACCTGAATAAGATTGGTGGATTGTACCCATATCCATATCTTTATTTTCTTATCATACTATAGTTTTTCAAAGTGTCACTATTGGGGAACATTGGGAAAAGTACATAAGGGATCTTTGGCGTTTTTCTTACAACTATATATGAATATACAATTATCTTGATAAAAATTTCAATTAAAAAAGAACGAATGTTAGTTAGGATGACAGCACATTATGTTCAAACTGCCTAGTGGTACATTAGTCTCCTTTTCTTTGATTAGGCTAAGTCTATTTGAGAAAAAAAATGATGGGGCCCAGACTTGTTGGGAGGAGAGTGCCAACCTTCATTACAGCCCTCCTTATGTTTCTGTCTAATGGAATAACAACTGGACTCCCAAAGTTACATTTTGTGTTCCCTTAGGGGCTCTTTTGGAGACTGCTGTAGACAGAAAGGCCTATGGGAATCAATCATGCCCAATCTGTGTCTTGGAAAGGTTGATTAGTAACTCTCTGAGGTGCTTGCAAATCCCCAGCATCATCATTAGACTTTGCCTGATTGAAAATTGTGTTCACCTTCTCACCTATCCACAGTTCTTAAAGTAATTTTCTGCCTACTTGAGGCAGTAACTAGCCCCAGATTTTAGCTTGCAGTGCTCTAGTAATTAGTTTGGACAAAGATACTGGAAAAGGCCTGTGAAGGTCACTAGTCCATCCCAAGGCAGAGCTAGTTTAATGGCCAAGATTGGGCAATCAAGATGCCAAACTTCAGAATGAGTCATGTTTGCTTTAGCATTGGACTTTCTGGGGTGCAGGTGAGAGTACAGTGCCAGAAAAAAACCAACTCTGATTATTATTAAGGATCTGGGGAATTTAAGTAGTAAATTTTCAGGATTGGTGATGTAGCTCAGTGGTAGAGCACTTGCCTTGCATGTTTGAGGTCCTGAGTTCAATCCCCAGCACTGCCAAAAAAAAAAGCACATTTTTAGTACTCTGCCTCAATGCCAACTACCCAGACCCCTTACACCACCCTCTGGAAACACCTCATAATATCTTCTTGTATATGAGTGTATGGGTTAATTTGTCTTGGATTGTCAGATGTAGTGGGAAAGAGATTGGATTTTGACTCAAGAGACCTGGGTTCTTACCCTTCCTATATAATTAACTTTGCAACTGTGAGAAAATCCATTTTCCTCTTTGGGTCTCAGACTCCTTCTTCATGAGATGAGGAACTGGAACAGATATTCATTTCCACCTCTGAAGTGCCATACACATTTTCTTTAATGAGGTATCCCATTTTAGATAGTTACATTTAAGAATGGATACAGGTGGTAATAATTCATTCCACCTACAAATTCTGAATGATGGTGATTTTAGTGCCTGGATGAGAGGGTACCAATCTGCCTACAGGCAGAGCTTCTGGGTTCCAGTGACTATAAATTGACACATTGCTCTTTGAATAAATTACGGATATGGGAGAGCTACCTTGAATAATGTCAATAAGCAGAAAGGTAATATTGGCAAGTTTATTCATGAGGTCACATTGACACCTTCATTGTTTAGAGAAAAACAAAATCACATTTGTTTGCATTAGAGGAAGTTGATTTAGCTGATTGTGTCGTCTTTGTCTGTCAATGAGAGATAATATGCTTGAATGTCACTGATCTGTCAGAATTGCACATAAACACCTTTCCAGAAGGACAGTTTCTGACAAGGTTCTGTCTTTGGTTGAAAATATTAAATGTTTTTTTTTTTTTCTGAAAATACCTGAAGTAAAACTATACTTAAGAAAGAAGTTGCATGTGGCCTCTTGATGACTCATTTGTTCAAGTTCTGTTTGTTTGTCTGTTTTTTGGTACCAGGGATTGAATCCAGGGGTACTTGACCACTGAGCCACATCCCCAGCCCTATATTGTGTTTTATTTAGAGACAGGGTCTCACTGAATTGCTTAGCGCCTCGTCATTGCTGATGCTGGCTTTCAACTCGCGATTCTCTTGTCTCAGCCTCCCAAATTGCTGGGATTATGGGTGTGTGCCACCGCACCCAGCTCAAGTTCTGTTTTTAATATTAGTCACCCATTATTAAATATACTTTCCAGTTTATACAACCTGTGTTCTTCATTATTGTATTGGCTCCACACAGCAAATTGGAATTTTACTCATATTTTGATCTCTTTCAGAATTGTGAAATCAAGGATTTGATGGCATAGGGTTGGTGGTATTCATGGTGCCCATTTTTAGGAAAATCCAGTTGCTGCAGAAGAGGAGCTTTGCTGGGCAACAGTTCCTACTTTTTGGAAAAGATGAGCCCTAAAGTTAGGCGGGAAATCAAGAGGTAGAGTCTCAGGCATTGGAGCAAAGGGCTTAATAAATCTAAAGAGGATGGGAAGTGTGGAAACCTTGGTCTCTCCATTGAGAAAGTGGTGGCCTGTGGGTCTGCTCCTTTGATCTCATTAGCTCCATAGGCATTTCCCCTCTCTGTTCATGCATCTTTTCTGCAGTGGGCTGCCTCTCTACTTTGCCTCACTTGTTACCTCAGACCATGCTATATGCAATTCTGAGGTCTTATCTAACACAATTTAAGGTCTTAATTTCACCAGGTAGCACCCTGAGCACAACACTACATCAGTGGCCTAATATTTGATCTAGAGTGAAAGGACTTAGCTATGGTTTAAATGAATATCCCCAAAGGTCCATATGTAAAAGTTTGCTCCCCACGGTGGCGGTATTTGCAAGAAATATGGGCCTCTGAGTGGTGAGGCCCAGTGTGAGGTTATTTAGAGATGTGCCTTTGATGGGAATTATGGGAAAATGTTCTCTCAGCGCCTGTTTACTTGTTCATGATGTAATTATGCAGTGTTTTACTTGTTCCTGCCATGATATGATACCCTTGCCAATAGTCCAAGCCAATGGGGCTGCCTGATCTTGGGCTTGAACCTCCAGAACTGTGAATCAAAATAAAACTTTATAAATATCCTGTGTCAGGTATTTCACTATAGTAACACAAACCTGAATTACTACAAATCTGAAAATAACAGGCCATATAGGAAATGGCAAGAAATGTGTTTTATTAACAAAGGAACATGTGCATTATACTTAGGTTAGTTGTATAGCTAGATAAGCAATTATTGTGCATTATATGGACAATTAAATGAAGAAATTATATATCTACTTGGGTAGTTAAGTGAATATATGAGCTAAATTACTTTAATCACTCCTTTTTGTTATACATATTTCTATTAATAAGTGAAATTAGACATATTAGCACCCTCCAGGAAGAATCACTATTAACATTTTGGTATATGTCCTTTTACCCATTTTTGTCTAATGTAAACATTGCCTATTCAACATCTCCATTTGGATGTATTTATTTGGATATCAATTTATAGGCATTTCAGACTTAAAAAGTCCAAACAGAAATTCTTATTTATTACTTTTCTTTGCCCTTGGCTAATATCAATTTCTCCTCCTACGGTCTTCCTCATCTCAGGAAATAGCAAATGCATTCTTCTAGTTATTCAGGCCAAAAATCTTTAGATTGTTCTTAACTCCTGTCTTTTTCTTTTTTTTTTTTTAGTTTTTTTTTACTTTATTTTTTTCCCCAAAAGTTGCATTTTAATACATGTTATCGAACATAACAGAAAAAAAACAAATTTTCAGAAGCTGTACACACTATTCACTGAAAACATTTGTTGAGGCAAATAGAAAAAAATTGTTACTCCTGTCTTTTTCATACTCTACATTTAATTTCTTAAATTGTAGGTTCTTCCTTTAAAATACACCCTAAGAATCTGAGCACTTCTTGGATGCTATTCCATAATGGGGTGGTATGGGATGAATGGAGGAATTTTGGATTGGCCAAAGGGGAAGGAGGAGGGGGCTTGGGGGTAGGAAAGATGGTGGAATGAGATGGACATCATGACCCTAGGTACATGTATGATTGCATGAATGGTGTGACTCTACTTCATATACAACAGAAGTGAAAAACTCTGCTCTATTTGTGTACAGTGAATTGAAAAGCCTTCTGCTATCATGTAAAACTGATTAGAACTAATAAAAATTTTATTTTGGCCATAAAAAATAATCTGAGCACTTCTTACCACATCTATATCTATTAATCTGGTCCAAGTCACTAGCAGAAACTCTCTTATGAGAGTTGGCTTGTTGCAATACTCTCTCTCTTCTCCTAGGGATTGAACCCAGGAGTATTTAACTACTGAACCACATCTCCTGCCCTTTTTTTATATATTTTTTATTTTGAGACAGGCCCTCACTAAATCGCTTAGGACCTCTCTTAGGTGCTGAGGCTGGCCTTGAGCTTGCTATCCTCCTGTCTCAGCCTCCAGAACTGATGGGATTACAGACATGCACCACCATGCCCAGCTGCAATAGTTTCTTGACTGGCCTCCCTGATTTTCATTCTTTGATCTGTTCTCAACATAACAGAGTGATCAACAGGTCAGATCTGGTCACACATATTTGCCTCAAATCCTCCAAAGGCTTTCCAGGTCAGAGTTAAAAAAGCAAATTCTTTACTATGATCTGTAATGCCCTTCATTATCACGTACTACTTTTCTGACCTCATCTCCTACTTTCCTCCAGTCACACTGGCTTCCATGCAGAGTTCATTTTTTTTTTGGTACCAGAGATTGAACCCAGGGGCTCTTAACCACTGAGCCACATCCCAGCCCTATTGTGTGTTTTATTTAGAGACAGGGTTTCACTGAGTTGCTTGGCACCTAGCCGTTGCTGAGGCTGGCTTTGAACTCATGATTCTCCTGTTTCAGCTTCCCAAAGTGCTGGGATTACAGGCGTGCACCACAGTGCCTGGCCCCAACACTTTTTATTTATTTATTTATTTTTGTTTTGAGACAGGGTCTCACTGAGTTACTTAGGGCCTTGCTAAGTTGCTGAGGCTCGCTTTGAACTTGGTATCCTCCTGCCTCAGCCTCCTGAGCGACTTGGGTTATACTATGCAGTTCCTTTAACATGCCAGCACCTTCCTTCTCAGAGATTTAACTAGCTGTTTTCTTTTTATAGAGTGTTCTTTTTCTTGATAACTGCATGGTTTACATTCTTACCTTTTCCAAGTCTTTTCTCAAATGCCTTCTCAGTGAAGTACTAATCTCTCATCTGAACTTAAATTTTTACTTCCTTGATGCTTCCTATTCACTTTCCCTGTTTCATTATTTTTCTTTATACTTATTCAAGCATTCTCATATTTAGGGCCATTTAGTTCTTTTGTAGTTTGTGCCTTACATAAACAATACTGCAGTAGACTTCCTTGTACTAATTCTTTAGGTTCATCCTTCTCTATTTCAATAGCATAAGACTTAGACTCATTTAAACTGAAGAAGAAAAAAATGTTGGATGACTTCCTGATCATTTGTGGGTTTTTTGGACTGGGTTATTTTACAGCAAAGTATAGGCAGCAGCTGCTATCAGTTGTCATCATAGACAAGATAGGAATTGGTGGGCTTTATAGTACTATGAAAGACTTGTCTCTGAAAAATTGAGATGTACTTGATTAAAATACTAAAGACAATTATATGTTGTACTCACCTATAGTTTCTATGAGAACATTGTCTGCTCAACCCTTATGAGCAAAGTTAGCGATTCATCCTGCCTGAAGACAAGAGAGATACTTGAAAATGCTTCAATTTCTTTACTTAACTAATTACATTTTGGTTTGCTGGATAGAGATAGTGCTAAGTAAGGCACTTGCTTTCAGAGTTCAGGGATTTGGGAGGGTTTAAGATTTTTATCTTGCTGGGTGCAGTGGCACAAGCTTGCAATCCCAGCAGCTGGGAGACTAAAGCAGGAGAATTGCAAGTTCAAAGCCAGACTCAGCAACTTAGTGATGCCCTAAGTAAATTGGTGAGACCCTTTCTCAAAAAAAAAAAAAAAAGTGCCAGGAATATGGTTCAGGGGTTAAGCACTCCTGGGTTCAATCCCTGGAACCCCCAGGCTTCCCCAAAAGACTCTTATCTTGCATGCTATATAGTGCTAGGAAGTTTCCCAGATACCGTCCATTGTATATACAGAGGCGAAAGAAGCTGCAGAACCTCCGAATCCCCCTCTACACTGCTTTTCTGTGTTTGGAAGGGACATATAGTTCCTTTCTCTTTTCCTTGCCATACCATCTGATGCTCATAGTTCTATTCCATATTTTTCCTCTGGTAGATATTTCTCTTTTAAAATTTTATTTATTTATTTGATACTGGAGATTGAATTTAGGGATGCTTTATCACTGGACCACGTTCTCATCCCTTTAATTTTTAATTTTTAAATTATGGGACAGAGTCTCACTAAGTTGCTCATGGCCTTGCTAAATTGCTGAGGCTGGTTTTGAACTTGTGATCCTTCTACCTCAGCCTCGTGTGTTGCTAGGTTTATAGGCAAGAGCCATCATACCTAGCTTATAGACTGTAGATATTTCTCATGCTTTGTAGTTCAACACATTTGAGCCCTTCCTATATTGGAGTAATTGAATACATTATGCTTACTATCTCCCTAAGGTATAAGCATATTCTCTCTTTCAGCTAGAACAAGTGCATATAATATAGAATCTTCTAATTAGCTGTACCCAATTGAGAATGCAATTTGGAGGAGGACAGGTGCTGAGCAGGATCCTCTTTCTAGAGGAGGTAGCAGTGGCAATGTGTGGTTTTCATAGACAATGGTGGTGGAAATTCTGGCACTGCTGGTGTGACCTGTGGTTCTTGTTCCCAGAGATATGTTCACTGAGCAGTTTTGTGTAGTTATTTAGGTTTTATTTATGTCAGTATAGTTTCCCAACCTGATTGCCTGTATTATCCCCGTCCATCCACACACTGAAGAGATCTTGTGAGCTTATTTACAACCAAGACCAATGACTACATATACTCTTCAAGTGTTTTTCTATCCTTTGCTGACATTCAATTAGTGATGGAAACTCTACATCTAGGGGTCAAATTAGACCTGGTTTGGGTCTGGAATTTGCTACTTTCTGGCCACATGACTTATAGAAAATTTCTTGCCTTCTTAGTCTTTATTGGGTTCATCATTCATAAACCAAAATATAGTAAAAATAACTTACAATGGCTGTGAGTATTCAGTTAAATGACGTGTAAAGTGCTGCAACATAATATAAAAAAATTTGTCGTTGCTAACCTCATTAGTCATTTGTTTTTATTTGAAAATAACATAAATTAATAATATTCTGGTAAGAAGTTTGGGCTCAAATATGTACTGGCTAGGTTCAAATATCAACTGAGGAATTTCCTATCTGTGTGATCTTGGAAAAATTGCTTAATTATTTTATGCTTCAGTTTAACTGTCTGTGAAGTGAAAATATTTGTTGTTATATCACAGGATTGTTGTGAGGATTAAATGAGTCAATGTTTATAAAGTGTGTACTTAGCAACAGTGTCCAGCATAGAGGAAATGCATGGTACACGTTCCATTTTAGATTGTTGTGTACTATGTCTCTGCTTTAGACAATGGCTGCTATGTCCATTCACAGCTGCCAAGTCAAGTCTTTGTAAACTACCCTTCCCTGCTTGACTGAGGTAAACTTACTAGATTGTTGGTTTGCAGTTACTGCAATTGTACTGCTGTGCATTACGAAGACAGTTTAGCCCAATTACCTCTGCCAACAGACCCAGGCTTCCCTATTGCTTTTTGTCCCAAATTCAGAGGATATTATGAAGGCACTTCTTCAACCTTCATCTTCAACTCTGATGGAAAACTCTGGAGGACACATAAAAGAGGCATAGTTCATAGGAGTGCAAAGCCCTTAGCTATTAGTTAAAGATTGACAAGATGGTGCTCTTTAACTACCTGAGCCTCTGCACCTACAGATCACTCTTCCTTGAAGATTGTTCCTCTCCATTTCAAGCTACTTAAATGCATCACCTCCAAAGAAGCCATCTATTCCCTTCTCTCACTCCTCTGTGTTACCATAGCCCCTGGCATGTAGCACTAGTGTAACACTTAACTACCACAAAGTACTGTTAACTGTCCAGTTGTATATCTGTTTCCTGGCGCTTGGTATATAAAGACACTCAATGAATATCAGTTGTATAGGTAACATCCACAATTTATTGAGAACTCACTGTTCGGCATTGTTCTAAGTATATGAAATGTATTGCTAATTTATAAATCACAAAGTTGCTAGGGGGTGAAGTTGGTAAGGTTATTATTATTTTATAAATTTTTTTAGTTGTAGATGGACACAATAACTTTATTTTATTTATTTATTTTTATGTGGTGCTGAGGATCGAACCCAGTGCCTCACATGTGCTAGACAAGTGCTCTACCGCTGATCTACAACCCCAGCCCAGTAAGGTTATTATTATTTCCACGTTAGAAATGAGGAAAATCAGGGTCAAAGAAGTTATCTACCATTTAAAAAAATTGAGTAATGGCAAATATGGGCTATTGAACAAATAGCCCAAATGGCAAATTTGGGCAAATCCTGAAGTTTCCACTTAGCTGATTGAGCCAGAGGAGGTGAAGGATATCAGAGAAGATGAAGAGGGGAACTAGAGGGAGATAATCCATGGATCCCTTCAATATTTGAGGAAAGGCTGTGTGTTGAGATGATTATTGAATCCAAAGTCTTGGAATATAGATTCAGCCTTGCCCTAAACTTTCTATGTGGCAGTAGGGCAAAAACTTATATATTTCAAGGCCTTAATCTTCTGATATACAGTATCCTATGGAAGGAAATGGCCTAGATGATCTCTTAGATGCCTTCAGACTTGAACCTTTAACTAAGTTAGGATCAGAGAGGTGATCACCATGGCTTCTGGTATCTTGTTACTTGAAGAAAGAGAGTTTTCTACTGGCTATGAATCTCTAGGACAAATGCTTAGGGTATTGGGGGTAATGCTTAGCTTAATGGTGAAAGGCCTAAGTAATTCCCATGATAGATTCCATTCCAAGAATCCATTCCCCTAGCATCATAGCATTATTTACTTCATAGATCCATGCCAAAGTTCTGAGCATTAGTTCATCCTTGGAGGAGCCATTGAAATGTTAAGTAGTTCTTGATTCACATGCAATGGATTGGCAGTTTCTTTTTCTCCTCTGTCTACTCCCTGAAGTCCCATTTATACTCAAGTTTTTGCCACAGGGCAGAAGAAACTTGAAGAATTCTTAGAGAGCTGGTGGCCAGTTCCTAGCATTAGAAAGGGCCTGGCTGATCTCTCAATGCAGCATTCCCTTCCACATTCTCTTTGACTAGGATCTTCTTGCATACTTTTAAAGACAGAGAGGGCATGTTCTCCCAGAGCAGTGTATTCCATACATGGAAAGTTCTGAGTTTTAGAAAAGTCTTACTTGAGTCGAGGTGATGTCTGTCTCCATGTGGCTTTTACCATTCAGCGGCACTAGCTCTGCTAACCAGAGCTATTCAGAGTATGTCAGTTGCTTCTGTCTTGTGACAGCTACTCAGTAGTTTGAAGGCAGAGATTGTTATCTGTTTCTGTTCTTCTTTGGGACACAAATCCCCAGGTCATTCATACCATTTCTGATGTGATTTGTAGCCATTTTTCTTGGCTGCTTGTTCCTCTGACCATTTCTCAGGTCATTTGCTATTGCCTTAACATGATACAGAGCTATATCATAGCACACATTGGTCCTGACCAGGGAAAAGGGGAATAAGGTTGTCTTTCATTTGTTTCCTTCTGGATACCAGATTACTATTAATATCATCTATTGCCATATGACAGTGGGATGGCCCTGGCTTATAATATGGGATAAACACATATATGGGTACACCTAAGAAATACTAAAAGGGTTCTCATTTTTGAATGCTTTCAATTTACAGATTATCTGTCCCAGTACCTAGCCTCTTGATGATGGACCTCACAAGTCCCATGGGAGATGATCATAAGAAGATCATAAAGTACCCTAGGTTACGACCAGAATATTTCTATTTATTTAAACCATCAAACACCTCTCTGGCCATTTTTCATTGGGCTAATGACCTTGATAGCTATCTCTAGGTTAATTATCAGTTAATGTGAACACCATTTTGCTAACCATGTCCATATGCACTACCCAAGGGAAGGTAGCCAGAAACAAATCATGCAAGCAACTGGAGAGAAGTGTGACTTTTTTATAATAATGATTCTTAACATATGAACATTTCACAATTTCCAGAGTAATTTCACATTCATTTACTCATGTAATTATCCTGGGACTCTGGTTATGATTGAGCCTGGGAATGGGTTTTGGTGCCATATGTTGATGACAGCATCAGGTACTGTGACTTAGATAAACACAAGCTGTCTCTTTCATCTTCTTCACCAGAGGCCTTGATGCTAATAGCTCATTTTGTTGAAAGAACAAAGCCAAACCTGCCATTGGGTTTTGAAGCACCCCCCCACACACACACGGGTGGTGAGGTATAATTTGAAAAGTAAGAAGGGAAAAGACTAGATGGAGATGAGTATGAGGAGAGGTAAGATGAACTAAAAAGAAAAGGCTTTTCACTGAAAGACTGCACAGAGACTTGAATTACTGAGGAACCATACATGCAAATATTTGCGGTCAGATTTGGGAACATTCTTGACGTGTTTGAGGAACAGAAACATAGCTAGTTTGGTCAGAACAGAACAAATGAGGATGAGACTGATGGGAGGAGTCATCAGAAAAGTAGTGAGGGTTGTTATGAAAGGGCAAGGGTTTGGGATTTTACTAGGATTGAGATGAAGGGCCGCTGGTAAGTTTTGAGAAGAATAGTGACATTTATTCATTCAACAATCCCTGAGTACCTGAAACATCACAGATACTGGGGACACAGAGAAAGATAAAACTTTCTCAATTCCTTTTCCCATATTAATTAGTTAAACCATCGATAATTCTTTAATTACAAATATATTGTAAAAACTTCTAGATACTCTATGGACACAAAGTAGATAAAGATAAATTGCTCATGCTCATATTCTATTAAAAAAGAGGCAATTATAATTAAAAGTACTCTGAGAGCAGAAGGAAAAACCAGATAACTGGGAGGAACCAAGAAGAATTTCAACAAGGGCCCTTCACTGAATCTTGAAGGAGGAAGAGGAATTAGTAGGTTAGGGAGAGGGAGAGATAGCAGGGATAGAGAAAGAGAAAAAGTATTCCAGTCTAAAATAGTATCATATATGACAGAGGGTGTTGTTTCTTCAGTCTTCAGGAGGTAGACAGGAAATTCAACATTGAGCATACCTAGAAGAAACATTTTGTTTTTCCTCACTAAATGTACTACTCCTCCCCCAGTTTATCCTGTTTTAGCAAATTGTACCACCATCCAAGAAGTTATTCAAGAGGAAACTTAAGAATCATCCTGATACTTCCTTCTCCTTCACCCCTTACATTCAATCTAAAAATAATAGCAAATAGTAATATCTCCAAAATATGTTTTTTAAAATGGCTTTTTATTCAGTACTGGACATTGAATCCAGGAACACTGTACCACCAAGTCACATTCCAAGCTCTTTTTTTTCAGCTTGAAACAGGTCTTGTTAAGTTGCCCAGAATGGCCTTGGACTTGTCATCCTCTTGAATCAGCCTCCCTAGTTGCTGGGATTACAGGTGTGTACCACCATACCTGTATTCTAAATATCTTAAAGGGTATTTTCATCATTTCCACACCCTATCCCTGTTTAGGCTGGTGTCAGCTGAACAACTACAATGTCTCCTCTTTTTCAACCTTGTCTTCATATAACCCATTCTTCCCATAGAAAATGGAGGAGTTTTTAAAAATTTAAATTAGATAACACAGTAGTACCCCATTACCCATGGTATCAGTTTCTGATCATCAACCATGATGTTACATATTAATTTTACATATTGATGTAAAATTGCAGAAACAAATAATTCATAAGTTTTAAATTGCATTCAAAATAACATGATAAATTCTTGAGTAATCTTGCTCTATCATATCTAAAACATGAATCATCCCTTTTCCTGTGTATCTATCCTGTATATGCTACCTGCCCTGTTGCAGAGGAGGGAGCGAGCGAGTGAGTGAACTCAATAGAGAGATCACATTCAGAAATTTTATTAGAGTATTTATTTATTTTTCTATTTTGTTATTAGTTACCATTGTTAATATCTCGCTGTGCTTGATTTATAAATTAAACTTTATCATAAATATGTACTTATAGGAAAATTACAGTATATGTAGGATTTAGCACTATGCACAATTTCAGTTATTACTTTGGGGTTTTGGAACTGATTCGCTATGTATAAACTACTATATTACTCCTGTGCTTAAAACTCTTCATAATACTTACAGTAAAATTAAAACTCTCTACCTTGCCCAATAAGACTGTATCATTTGGCCCATGCCTATCTCACTACTTACTTTCCTACAATCCTACAGCCACACTCGTCTTTTTGTTCTTCAAACTTGGTAAGCTTATTTTCTCTGCAAGGTCTTCTTTATTGGTGCTTTTCACTATGCCTTGGATACCATTCTCTAAGATCTTGGTGTGGCTGTATGGCCTTCTTATTATTCAAGTCTCAGCTAAAATGTCAAATTCTTCAGGAGGCCTTGCCTTGGCACACCATCTAAAAAAGCCATTATCCCAACATGTTATCTTTTTTCTTTCAGGGAACTTAACATAATCTGAAATAATTTTGTGTATTTGTTTATGTATTTATTGTCTGTATTTTACCCACTAAGACATATTATTAATAAGAGCAAAAGCTGCAAATACCCAGTACCTGGCAGTTTATCTGGTAAATAGTAGGTGCACAATAAATATCTTTGAATGAATAAATGAATATGTGAATTAAAGATAAATGCAGACATTTATTGTTCTGCCAAAATACAATAGTTTCATTTCCCCTAGATCTACCCCTTACAATACAACACCCCAGACATAATCTCAACAAAATCATAGTAAATTTCTTAAATATGGAAAGATGAAGGCAGGCTTTCCAGGGAATTTGAAATTTGAGGAACAGCATGGCAATTTATGTTACTTATTTTTTCATATATTCTAGACAAGTCACTACAGAAACCTCCATCTTAGAACTCTCAATGAGGACAGACAGAAAAAATAAAACAAAGCAAACAAAAACATTAGAAAAGAATTCTAAGAAAAAATTTGTTCCTCTGGTATGGTTTGGATGTGGTTTGAGTATGTTCCCCAAGGATTCATGCTTTGCAATTTAATCCCCATTATGAGGTACTATGAGTGTGGAACTTAATCTGGGAGGTGATTAGGATTAGGTCAACCCATCAGAGTAGAGTCACCCCACTGGTAGCTAAAACCACCAGTATGAAGAAGGAGAGACAAGAGGATGCACATATGCTCCCATGTGATTCCCTGTTCTGCTTTGAGATTCTGCTATCAAGAAGGCCATATCCAGATGCAGACCCTGGGCATTGGACCAGAATTGGAAGTCAAACCTCTTATCTAGCCCTGGGCATTTCATTACTGTAATAGAAAATAGACCAATATATCCCCTTAACCAAAGGATGGCTTAAAAATAGAAAATCTTTCCAGCCTTAGCCATGCTACTGACACCTGTAGAAAAGCTGTATGACTTTCATGCTCATGGAAGGAGACAGTGATGTAATTCCTGGGCCAGAGTAATGTTGGTGAGGCCCAGTGGGAAGCTAATTTTTAATACCCATCTAGAAAAGGCAGCAGGTGTACTGTTTCCCTTGCTACAGTAGTGTTAAGGGGATACAGCTGCAAGTTAAGTCCTGGGGGTTTCTGATAATTTAATCTCAGTGGCAGGGTATGGGGATATTTACTCATAAAGTTTTGATGCTCTAGTAGGGCTAGGTTTAGCTCAATCCTGTAGATACAATTTCCATTTTAATAAGGAGTCTCTGTTGTAGGTCTATTTTTTTTTTTTTGGTACTGGAGATTGAACTCAGGGGTACTCAACCACTGAGCCACATCCCCAGCCCTATTTTGTGTTTTATGTAGAGACAGGGTCTCACTGAGTTGCTTAGCGCTTCACCATTGCTGAGGCTGGCTTTGAACTCGCGATTCTCCTGTCTCAACCTCCCTAAGTGCTGGGATTATAGGCTTGCGCCACAGCACCTGGCTGTAGATCTAATTTTATAGGGATCTTTCCCCATTATCCTAGCATAATAGGAATTACAGTCTGTAGAGTTGTAGGGTAATTGGTTCTACCTCAGTGAGGGACTTGATTTCTTTTGGTATTGGGGATTGAACCCAGGAGTGCTCCACCACTGAGCCACACCCCCATCTTCTTTTTATTATTATTATTATTTTTAAAATTTAAGACAGGGTCTTGCTAAACTGCTAAGGGCCTTGTCAAGTTGCTGATGCTGGTCTTGAAATTGCGATCCTTCTGCCACAGCCTCCAGAAGTGCTGGGATTACAGGTATGTGACATCACACCTGATAGATCTTTGATTTTTTATAAGTGCCTGTACAACAGGTATTGCTTCTCTAGTAGTAAATACATTTGGCCTGAGTTTGGGAGCTGCTATCTCCCAAAGTCTACGAGTAGTCATTTATTTCTCCAGTTGGTCCAGAGATTCCAGGAAGCAAATTTTGGAGTGACTGAGACATCTAACATTAAAACCTGTCACAGAGACACAAGAGCTAAAGTGATAGTTTGCTTCATTTTATCTAGTGCCTATTGTTGCTTTATCCTCACTGAAAAGTAGATGGGTGACTTTAAATGGAGACCAGAAAATTTTGGATGTGAGAAATAATTTGGCATTATATTCCAAATATTCCTCCAAATGTTGGCCCTCCTTTAACCATGTGGGAAGTTGTAGCATTTGGAGCTTATCTTGTTGGATTGGGAAGAAATTACCCTTGTGAATTTGAAAAGTAACTCCAAAATTTAAAAGTCAGGGAAGGGTTTTTTACCTTATGCATATTCCCTCTAAGTTTACCTCATAGCAGAGTGCAATTTGATTCATTGTACACAGATGGAGGATAACATTTCATTTCTCTGGTTGTATGAGATGTAGAATCACAACATACATGAAGTCATACATAAAGCTAGGGCTATGTTGTTCATCATATTCCACCACCTTTACTGTCCCCAAGCCCCCTCCCCCGTTCCACCCCTGTGAACAGAATTCCTCCATTGTTCCCATGTCCTCCCCCCTATTATGGATCAGCATCCACTTATCGATGAGTACATTCGGCATTTGGCTTTCTGAGATTGGCTTACTTCACCCTCTAAGTGAAGAGCTTACTTAGAGTTGTGATGATCTGTTAGACAAAGTTCAAAGGAGGTCCAGTGAGGGTAATGTAATTTGCATAATGCCAAAGCTGAGTTTCTCATGGAAATGCAGCACAGGTGTCTAACTCATGTCAGCAAAGCTTATGTAAAATCTCAGTGTTAGTAAGTACTTTATATACAGCCAGGAAAAGTTTTACTGTTGACACTCAAAGATGAAAGTACATTAATTATTTTTAGTTCATTGAAATTTTTACTGAATATAAATGTTAGCCAAAGCTATAACTCCAAATCATTTTCCCAGGGTATTTTGAAAGTCATTCATAAGGTGACAATATCTGCCAGAGGTGCTTTAATAAAGTGGATAGCCTTGTTTTTTTTAATCTTTAGTTAGCTTTCACTCAGTAGTGACTTTAAGCACAGGACATAGCTGGGAATTAAAAGTTGAAATGGTAAGAATCAGTATTCTTTCTTTAGTTAAGTCAGTTATGATATGCCAGAATCCTTCAGTACCAGTCTTGCTTTAGTCGATTCTGTAGCATATATACTACTTTTATTGGCAGGTGAAAAGTTAATTCATTTCTGCTGGATGAATCCCACCAATAGTATCAAAGCCACTTCAGGGGCTGGGGTTGTAGCTCAGTGGTAGAGTGCTTGCCTAGCATGTGTGAGGCACTGAATTCGATCCTCTGTACCACAGAAAAATAAATAAATAAAATAAAGGTATTGTGTAAAAAAAGCCACTTCATCCAAGATGTTAACTCCTAACTGTGGAAGTACATTCCAATAATGGGGAAAGGGATAGTATTAAAGGAAAATTATTCATGACACTTTTTAAAATGATAAGAAAGTCTTTATTTCAAGAATATTGCAATAGGTTGGTCTCAAGACTATTGTATGGGGGAGAGATATTGGGCTGAACTCCAAATATGATAAAGATAAGTAAGTTTTATAGCCAAGGAGTAGTTGGGGAGGTTCAGGGATGGAAAATTACTAAAAGGAGACATTGAAAATGGGGATATTCTTAAAAAAAAAAAAGAAAATGGGGATATTCTTGCTAGACTGGCCTAACAGGATTTTTGCTGAGTGCAGGTCAGGATGATCAGATGTCAAGAGTAGGGATTATCTTTAAACTGACTTAGAAGAATTCTTGCTAAAATTGATCTCCTTAGGACAAGGCCTAAGAATGGACTTAGTGAAAAAGTGGTTCAGATGAGCTTGTCTAGAGTTTAATCTAGAGAGGAATATTTGTCAATAGTCTTTGGGGAATAACCAAGACAGAAGTATCCTTTGGCAAAACTAGCCCCATTGTAATAGTTAAGTAGTTAATTACCTATTTTATTAATCCTTCTCCGTAGCCAATCACCTCCTGGGATAGTCTCATTAAAACTATGGCACGTGCTTATAATCCAAGCAACTGGAGGCATCACAATACCAAAATTTCAAGGCCAATCTTGGCAACTTTGTGAGACCTTTAGCAACTTAGACAGATTCTGATTCAAAATAAAAAAAGGAAGGACTGGGGATGTAGCTCACTGGTAAAGTACCCCTTGGGTTCAATTCCAAAAAATAAAAACAAAATACAACACAACAATAACAACAACAAAAAAACACCCTGACTGCTTCCTAGGAATAGGAATATTTGGGGGCATTTATATCCAGTAGAGTTAGTTGATGTCTTTTAGTTTCAGGGTCCTTAACTACTGTTATGCAGTAGAAGAGTCTGCTTGAAGGGGCCAGCTTCTGTGGCTAAGAGATCCCTATGTAGGGATAGGGCCCTATCATTGTAGGACTTCAGGGGCAGGCTTTGAAGGCAAGGCTGGTTTTGAATGTCTATGGAAGATTGTAATCTGATCCTAGTAAGTATTGTAATTGCTTCACACATTTAGCAGATATAACCAATTTTGGTCTTCCTTGTTCATTAGAATCCAATATAACCACTTAGGTTCATTTCAGAGTTCACAGTTAAGCAGGGACTGACTTTGGTTGGTTTATTTGACCTAGGAAGTGAGCCACCTCACTTTTGATGGTGATTTTGATTTAGGTCAGGAAGGGTATTGTTTATAAATAGACAGCACTCGGCTCCGAGTTTGTCTTCCATGAATTTCTGTTGAACACATGAGATGTATGACCTTATGAATTATTTTAGCATTTGCCATCCTTGCCAGTAAAGAGAGTTTATATTGGTCAGGATCCCCTTAAGAAATAACTGGATGGATCCAGGATAACTGGATTAGCTTCCTCTTGAACTTGCCAAATCATCATGTGGCATGTGTCTTTTAACTAATAAGCTCACTCCAACATCTCCAGCTGACCAAGGAGATCTTTGGCCTTGGCTAGTATTTTCTGTTAATGGTATTCCTGGACTGTTATGAGGCCTAATGTAAGTTATCCATCCTTCCAAGCCATAAAATCCACAATAAGTTGTATGTTTAATATAATGGTCCAAAGCTTCATCTCCTGTAATTCTTTCCTTTCACAATAATTGTGCAGGGATCTCCAGCAGGGCCAGCATTTTTTCATGCTGTATTTTGGCAGCCAGTTGTTTAATTTTGGCCTGTTAGGTGGAGCTTACCTCCACCAGGTAAGTTCTTTATAGCTAGGCAACCCCTTTTTCACTTGGTTCTTCGATTATACCCTTAAGAAGACACGAGGCCCCAAGGAACAAGGGCAATATATGTCCTCCTGCAAACTAGAATTGGTTTCTCCTCCTTGACCTTCCCCTCTCTTTTCTGTCTTTGTTATATTGCTGATGCCCAGCAAGAAAGCAGAGGGCGATTTGCCTATCACTGTCACAGTTCTATTGTGTTGCCTTTTACTCCAGAAGCAACAGACTTCTTCCTGAGAGTCTTCCACCCCATCCTGTCTCCCTGAATCCCAGAAGTGAAGTTCCTACCACTTCTTTAGGCTGCATTTTGGTGAGAAGCAGACAGGAGCAGAACCCAGCACATATCTCATGGTTTAGAGTACTATGCAGTAGGATAGTCAGCCACTTTGAAGTCCTGAGAGGTATAGTAATATAAACTTCTTTCTGTCTCAATCCAAGGGAAGATATAAACACACGTGCTCTGGAACAAAAGATTTCCAGTAAAAGTAAAAGAGGAGTGTTGAAGATGTCTCCCCTCCAGAATACCGGCCTATGTCTGACATTTCTGACTGTTCATTTATTTGTCATAATGGTCCTTAATGACAAGGACATCCTTTTGTCTCAGAGTATCCCAAATTGCCAACCCAACTTTGGGGATCTCCTTCCACTACAATTCTTTATGGAGTTAAATATACCTTACACTGGTACAGAGGTATGAATTGCTCCCCCTTTCATATTCAGGCATACAGATCTTACAACATCCAACAGGTGTCTACTTGTGGATCCAGGTGAGCAGGCTAACCTCCTTCCCTCGACATCTTGGCACCTATGCTCCATTAATAAAATCAGTTCAAAACTCAAGATTTCACTTAAATTCTGGCACTACTTCTTTGTAAAGCTAATGAGGCATGGAGTAAGGAATGTTATGGTTTGGGTCTGGAATGTCCCCAAAAGCTCATGTGTTGGAAACATGTTTCCCAATGCACAAAGATTTAGAGTGGGAGCTTTTAGGCAATGATTAGGGCTCTGATTTCATCAGTGAACTAATTTATTTGCTAGATTAAGCCATTTATAACTGAATGGATTATTGAAAGGTGGGACCTAGCTGGAGGAAGTAGGTCACTGTAAACATGCACTGTAAGGGTTTATCTAGTCATAGGCCCCTTCCTTTTCTTGTTCTTCTCCTTCTTCTTTTATCTATCTCTATCTCTATCCCTATCCCTATCTCTATCTCTATCTCTCTTTCTCTCCTTCCTGACTGCCATGAGCTGAAAAGCTTTCCTCTGCCATGTTTTTCTGCCATGATGCTCTGTCTCACCTCACCACAAACCCAAACAATATAGTTGGCTAACTGGACTGAGACCTCTGAAACCATGAGACAAAACAAACTATTTCTCCTCTAACTCGTTCTTGTCAGGTATTTTGGTTACAGTGACAAAACCTAAAATAGGGCATAATATAGTGTAAAGCAATGCCACACCAAATTGATGTGGAAATGTTGTAGATTTTGAGTACCAATTATTTTAGGCCATCCAGGACTGCCCTATGCATGTTTACTGTGCTTATGAATGGATAGAACCCTAAATTATTTCATTTCTGATCAGTTCCAAATTCCATCCTAATCACCATTTGTAGAGGATTTGAGGCAATTCATAGCTGACCAAGAAATAAAGATATGACTACAAAGTAGCAGTAGCATATACAAGCTTTATGTGGAGGAAGTTCCTCATAGCATGGAAATACCCAGAGAGTTTGATATGGGAATTGCCACTCAGAAGGTAAACAGGGAAAGGGAATCCCTGGCAGGAGAAAGAAAGGGAGCTCACATGTCTAGGTGATGTTAGCATGACAGAGAGTCTCTAGGTCAGAGAGCTCCAAAGGGCAGTATCAGCTTAGAGTATTTATAGTCAAAGGGTTTATATCATCTATGGCTAGTAATTTTTACCCCATTCACCCTGGCTAGCAATATTGGGTAGTGTTTTGCAGAGTATGAAAAGCAAGCAGGCTATAAATGGTTAATCATTTCCTTATTTGGACTATGCCTAAAGCAATTGAATGTATAATATTTTGATTTAGAGCTAATAGGTCTTAACCTTGCTTTGAAGAATAATCAACTCAAAAAGACAATATGCAGAGATCAGTTTGAGTTTATTTACATTATAAAGACAAATAATCAACATATATAGTAAGGGACATTCCTAACAGCTTTATAGAAATAAAAAGAATTAGAAGAGAATACTATGAACAATTATATTATGACAAATTGGATATCATGGTCAAAATAGATATGTTTCTAAAAGTACACAAACTATCAAATCTAACTTCAGAAAAAATACACACTCTAAATAAATTTATAACAAATTCAGAAGGAGGTTGAGTCAGTGATCATAAAATGACCCCTTACTAAAAAAATATCATGAATAGATGACTTCACATTTAGAAAAAGAATAATCACCAATTGTTAAATTAATTCAATAATTTAAGGGGATATCTGTACCCAAATCATTGTATAAGGCCAAGATTATCCTGAAATATAAGCACACAAACACTTGAAAGAAAAAAAATAGAATGAAAAACTGTTATCCAGCTGAGCATGGTGGCACACACCTGTAATCCCAGAAGCTCAGGAGGCTGAGGCAGGAGGATTGCAATTTCAAAGTGAGCATCAGTAACTTAGTGTGGCCCTAAGTAAATCAGTGTGACCCTTTCTCTAAATAAAATATTTACAAAATGGGCTGGGGATGAGGCTCAGTGGTTAAGTGCCCCTAGGTTCAATATCCCCAGTACAAAAACAGAAACGTAAACAAAAAAGCTCCAAATCCCTCCCACCCAAAAACTTCAAGAAACAAAACAAAACAACTATACTTATTATCCAGTATAAAAACAGGTATAAAAATTCTCAATAAAGCTCTTGGCAGAACAAATACAAAAGCATATTGAATGAATAACAAACCAAGTGTTATTTCTAGGAATGCACTATTGGTTCAACATATTAACATTTCTCAATGTAATATACAACATTAACATAATAAAAGAAAATACACAAGTACACTTATTACCATTGATGCAGAAAGAGTATTTGAAAATATTCAACTTTTTATGATAAAACATTTGAAATTCTATGAAGAGAAGATTTCCTCAATATGATAAGTGCCATATGTAAAAAATCCAGAGCTAACATCATACTCAGTGGTGCTAAGATCAGGAACAAGATAAGGATGACTCTCTTTACAATTCTACTCAAAATAGTACTGGAAATCTATCCAGGGCAATTAGACAAGAAAAAGAAATAAAACACATCCACTTTGGAAAGGAAGAAGTAAAACTATTTATGATTGCAAACAGCATTATGTTACATCTAAAAAATCCTAGAGTACATTCACACACATACACACAAACTGTTACAATTAATAAAATTCAGTAGTATTGTAGAATACAAAAGCAGTATACAAAAATCACTTTTATTTTTATGTACCAGCAATGAACAATTTGAAAATGAAACTAAGGAAAAATTATAATAAAATATAAAAATTCCATTAGAACAGCATTAAAAAATGAAATAATTAGGAATAAATTTAAACTAGGGGGCACACTTCTTGTGCAATGAAAACTATAAAATATTTCTGAAAAATAAACCCGGCCTAAATAAATGGAAAGACATCCCATATTTGTAGATTGGAAGACTTGATATTATTAAAATAGAAAAACTGTCCAAAATTATATGAGTCAATACAATATCTATCAAAATTTCAATAACATTTTTAAATAAAAATGGAACAGCTTATCCTAAAATTCATAGGGAATTTAAACAGATGCAGGATAGCCAAATCAATCTTGACAACACATGAAGTAGGATGACTCATACTTCCTGATTTCAAAATTTACTATAAGACTACAGTAATCAAAACACTTTAAGGCAGTATGGAGATTCCTCAACAAACTAGGAATGGAACCACTGTATCTAGCCAACTCCTTGGTAGATATCCAAAAGATCTAAAATCAGTATACTATAGGGATACAGCTATGTCAGTGCTTATAGCACCACAATTCACAATAGCCAAGCTATTGAATCAGCCCAGATACCTGTCAACAGATGAATGGATAAAGAAAATGTGGTGTGTATACACAACAGAATTTTACTCATCCATTAAGAAGAATAAAATTATGGTATTTGCTAGTAAATGCATGGAACTGGAGAATATCCATCTAATTGAGGATAAGCCAGACCCAGAAAGTCAAAGGTCAAATTTTTTCTCTCATATGAAGAAGCTAGACCACAAAAGGGGAAAAGGTGTGTTGGGGGCAGATCTCATGAAAATAGAAGAGGGATCAGTGAAGTAGAGGAAGGGAATTGAGAGGGAAGTAGAAGGGACAGAATAAAAGTGACTAAACTATCCTATATACATATATGAATAAACCACAGTGGATTTCACCTTCATGTATACCTATAATACACTAATTAGAAAATATATAAATAAATAGAAGAAAGACCGGCAGAACAGAGGAAAAGGAATGGAGAAGGGAGAAGAAAAGGGAACTATTGGGGACTGAATTGAAGCAATTTAAATTCCATGCTTGTATAATTATGTCAAAATGAACCCCAATATTACGTATAAGCATAAGGCACTAATAAAAAATGAATAAAACAGTGGTATTGGTATAAGGTTAGACATATACACCAAAATAATGGAAATAAAAGACTGGAAATAAATTCTTACATTTATGGTCAAGTGATTTTAGACAAGCATACTAAGATCATTCAACAAGGAAAAGAAAAGTATCTTTAAAAAATGATTTTGGGAAGAGGAGATATCGACATGCAAAACAATGATAGTGGATCCTTACCACACACCATGTACTGAAATTAACTCTAAATAAATCAAAGATTTAAATGTAAGAGCTGAGGGCTGGGATTGTGGCTCAGTGGCAGAGCACTTGCCTTGCATATGTGAGGCCCTGGGTTCGATTCTCAGCACCACATATAAGTCAATTAATAAAATATAGGTCTATCAACAACTAAAAAAATATTTAAAAAAAATAAAAATAAATGTAAGAGCTGATGCCCAAACTCTTAGAATAAAACCTAGGCGCAATTCTGCGTGACTTGTAGTTTGATAATTGTTTCTACATATACCAAATCATAGGCAACCAAATAAAAAATAGATTAATTGACCATTAAAGTTAAATATTTTGGCATACGAAAGTGCATTATCAAATGAAAACAAACCAAAAAGATGTTTCATAGAATGGGAGGCAATATTTGCAAACCAGGTATCTTAATATCCAGTGTGTACATAGAACTACTGCTACTTGAAAAACAGAAAAAACAACCCAATTAAAAATGATCAAATGACTTGAATAGGAATTTTTTAAAAAAGGATATAAAATGGCTAGTAAACACGTAATATATGTTCAATGTCATTAGTTATTAGGGAAATGCAAATCAAAACCATAATCAGCTATCACTTCATACCTACTGGGAAAGCTATAATTTTTTTTAAATGGAAAATAAATGTTGGCAAGAATGTGGAGGATTTGGAAGCCTAATAGATTAATGGTGGTAATATAACATGGTGCAGCTGCGGTGGAAGACAACTTGGCAGTTCCTCAAAAAGTTAAGCATAGAATTACCATATGACCAAACAATTCTATTCCAAGGTATATACACAAATTAATTGAAAAGAAGGACTGGAAGAGATAATTGTATGCCAATAATCATTGTAGTGTTATTCTCAATAGCCAAAATCTGGAAACAACATAAATGTCCACTGACAGATGAATGAATTAACAAAAGGTGATATATACAGTCAATGTGATATTCAGCTGCAGAAAGAAATGAAATTTAGGCGCATAGTACAACAAAGATGAACTTTGTAAACATTCTGCTCAATCAAATAAACCAAACAAAAAAGATACTATATGATCCCACTTGTTTGATATATCTAGGAGTACTCAAATTCATAAATCAAGTCTAATTGGTAGCTGAGTGCAGTGATGCACACCTCTAATCCCAGTGGCTTGGGAGGCTGAAGCAGGAGGATTGCAAGTTCAAAACCAGCCTCAGGAACAGTGAGGTG
Source organism: Xerus rutilus (assembly GCA_028644305.1). Classification (NCBI taxonomy): domain Eukaryota; kingdom Metazoa; phylum Chordata; class Mammalia; order Rodentia; family Sciuridae; genus Xerus; species Xerus rutilus. The sequence continues at coordinate 75,457,621 of CM053417.1, read as the reverse complement.
CTAAGCCACTCAGTGAGACCTTTCCTCTAAATAAAGTACAATATAGGGCTGGGAATGTGGCTCAGTGGTTGAGTGCCCCTGAGTTCAATCCCTGGTAGCCCCACAAAGACTAAGTTTTGAGAGGAGTTGAGGGGAGTTCAGATAGAGAATTAATTGCTTTATTAGTACAGGTTGGAAATGATGATAATGTAATATATATAACACTAAAAAAGCAAAACTGAAAAAGAGTGGCTAAAGAAAGTTCTCTTACCAAAAAGGAAATAGTAACAGAGGAATATTTGGAACTTCAGAAAGGAAAGAACTCTGGGATAGGTAGAAATAAGAATAAAAATTACTGACTCAATTCTCATGTGTTCTTAAAGTTGTATGTGATTATTGCTATAAAAACACCATCTGACTAGGTATTTAATATGTGCAAAGAAAATACTTAAGACAATTATATCTAAATGAAAGAAAGCTTTCCTACATTCAAAGAGGCAATATATCTACATCAGTTTACTTTGATAAGTATACTGTACATACATTATATTATTTAGAGAAGCTACCAAGAAAATTATACAAATTGATACTCTGAAAAACTACAAATTAATGATTAAGAATTCCTGAATCATATACTTTTAACCCACATGAAGGTAATAAAAGATTAAATAGAGGAATGACAGCAGAGGAAGTAAACAAATAAGCAATGAAATGGCAAATTTAAGCCTTAATGTATCAATAATTACCTGCAATGTGAATAATCTAAATGCACCAATTAAAAGAGAGAATAAATTAAAACAAAACAATTTCCAAACAATATGTTGTCTAAAAGAAACTCAGTTTGGGTGTGCTGATATAAGGTTGAAAGTAAAACAATGCATAGGCATCCCGTGCCAACAATCATAAAAATAAAACCAAGATTGGCTAACTTAATATTGGGTAAAGTAGATTTCAGAGTTTACTAAAAATCTAGCAAAAAAGAGGAGTGTTTCATTGTGATAAAACCATCAATCCGTAAGAAAGACATAACAGTTATAAGTGGATATATACCCAATGAGAGAGCCTTAATATACACAAACCAAATCTGATAGAGCTGGAAAAAATAAAAGAAAAATCCACAGTTATAGTTGAGATTTCATTATCCCATTATCAATAACTTCAACTCAAATAGAATAACTAGACAGAATAGCACCAAAGATGTACAAGATCTAAGCAACACAAATGACTAAAACATGACATATATAGAACATTCAACCTAATAAGAATAGAATACACCTTTTAAAAAACTGCCGAGATAGACCATTTCCTAGTTAATCAAACAAACATCAAGAAGTTCAAAAGAAATAAAATTAACTGCAATGGTTCACTTCAGCTGTTGCTATAGTAGTAAGGGCACACATAGTTAGGACTCAGAATTCAAAGATCCTTGAAACTCATGATGGTATTTGACCTTATTTCTGTTTGTAGTGGGAGGCCACAGGTTGAGGAGAGAAGGGTAATGGATCACAATTCTGGGGAATGGTAAGAAATTTCACAAGTTTCTGGAAGATGAGATATACCTTGGTAGTTTTTTGCCTAAGTAGGTTACACATAAATACTACCTGCAGAGCCCTGATGTGATCAGTGACCTGATTTCCTGGATCACTTATTCACTGAAGCTTTTCAAATATGACCCTTACATGTGGAAATGAATAATACTCGACAGAAGTAGCTCTTTTACTTGAAGTCTTCAACAGCAGACAGAGGGAAGAATGGGCACAGAAAGGATTTTCATTTTTTGTATAATTTAAGGTTATAAGTATAGAAACCAAGGAGTCTCTGAGAAGGAAACAACTGACCTTTATGGAACACTTTAAAACACAGGTTTAATTCTTAGACTTGTGATATGTTTAAAAGTATGATGGTATCCTAGCAAAGAGTGTGTATGTTTAAAACAACTCCACAGATAACAATTGGAGACTAAAGAAACAGAAGACAGAAGAAAACAGAAGAAAGAAAATCATCTATATCAAACTTGGTAATGAGCATGAAGAGAATGTCAGAGAGGGAAGTATAGCAATGGCCAGGAGCATTATCAACAAGATGAGACTTTGAAATTATTACTGTGTATGAGTGTGTGTGTCTGTGATTACCATCAACCAGAGTGAAAAACTGTCTTAGAGAACCCAGAAGATGCACTAACTCTGAGATGGCACTTATTCTCCACAGGAATAGCATTAAGAAAAGATATGTAGAAACATATGCCTCCAAAGAGACTTGTGGAACTGCATCAACTAGATGCACAAGAAACACACCTGAATGGAGTTTTGCTAATAGAAAGGTGAGGGCACTGGGAGAGAGGAACAGAAGGAATGGTCTTCTGAATGTATGTGAGAGTCTACAGGCTGGACAGAGGAGGTAGGTGATGCTTTCCTGATGTGTATTATTCAATGGTCACTAAGAATAAAGAACAGTGGAGACATCAGTTAAAGAAGGGGATTTAAATTTTTTTAAAAAAAATTAGCCAGGTGTGGTGGCTCCCGCTTGTAATCCCAGCACTTTGGGAGGCTGAGACAGAAGAATCGCGAGTTCAAAGCCAGCCTCAGCAACAGCAAGGCGCTAAGCAACTCAGTGAGACCCTGTCTCTACATAAAACACAAAATGGGGCTGGAGAGGTGGCTCAGTGATCGAGTGCTCCTGAGTTTAATCCCTGGTACAAAAACAAAAACAATTATTTGTTATTTTTAGTTATACATGATAGTAGAATGTATTTTGATATATCATACATACATGTAGTATAATTTCCCATTTTTTGTGGTTGTACATTATGTGTAGTTACACTGGTCGCATATTCATATCTGAACATAGGAAATCATGTCTGATTCATTTTACCATCTTCCCCATTCCCACCTCACTCCCTCCCTAACCCCATCCAATCTGGCGAATCTCCACTCTCCCCCACCAACTATTGTGAGTCAGCATCTACATATCAGAGAGAACATTTCGTCTTTGTTTTTTAGGGATTGGGTTAGCATGATAGTCTCTAGTTTCATCCATTTGCTGGCAAATGCCATAATTTCATTCTTCTCTATGGTTGAGTAATATTCCTCTGTACCACATTTTGTTTATCCATTCATCTGTTGAAGGACACCTAGGTTGATTCTATAGCTTAGCTATTTTGAATTGAGCTGCTATAAACATTGATGTGGCCATGTCACTATAGTATGCTGATTTTAAGTCCTTTGGGTATATGCCAAGGAGTAGGTTAACTGGGTCAAATGGTGATTTCACTTCAAGTTTTCTGAGAAATCTCCATACTGTTTTCCAGAGTGGTTGCACCAATTTGCAGTCCCACCAGCAATGTATGAGTGTACCTTTCCCCCTACATCCTTGCCAACATTTATTGTTACTTGTATTCTTCATAATTGCCAAAAAAGGGAAATGTTTAAAGAAATAAATGTGACTATATAATAAATTCTCCAGTGAGTTGGAATTTAGTCCTCTAAGTACTCACTATGTGCCAAGCTCTATACTGGGTACTGAGCATATAAAAACCAGTCAGAGACCGTCACTTTCCTCAAGGAGTTCTGAGTCTTGTAAGAAAAACTGAAATATACATACACAAAGAAAGATGTAATAATGAAGGAGGTTGTCTTACATTATCCAGACATGTGATTAGAGCATTATTTAGCTAAAAGCATAGTACCTAATAGACACATGATGACAATTTCATTGTGTAGAAGGTAAAAGAAACAATTAATTCATTTATTCATGTGAGAAATATTTATTGGACATTTATATTTATGGACATTGCACTTGACAATGAAATTATAGCAATGAACAAAAGTTAGTTCTGAAATTGTTCTCATGGTTTATGTACTCTAGTGTAAGAAGACAGAGTAAATATTCATATGGAACCACAAAAGATCCTGAATAGATACAATAATCTCAAGTAAGAACAAAGTATTAGGGCATTATACTACCTGATTTCAAAAATACCACCACAAAGCTGCGGTAATGAAACAGTATTGTACTGGCATAAAAAGATTATGTAGATCAAAGGAAAAGAGTGAGTAGTCCAGAGTTATATATTCAGATATTTACATTCAATTGGTGTTTCATAAAGGTTAAGGTAAAGCTGGATAACCACATACAGAAGAAGGAAGGCTGGATACCCATGTGCAGAAGAAGGAAGTTGAAGAGAGAGAGAGAGAGAGAGAGAGAGAGAGAGAGAGAGAGAGATGAATATAAAGAGCTGCATGAACAGTGTTCCAAGCAGAATGAACAGCTAGTAAGGAATGAAATGTAAGGAATGAAATGAGTCTAGTAATTTCTGCAAAGGAAGGGGGATAAAGGCCAGTATGATTGGAGCAGTATGAATAAGGAGAAGAGTGATGATGGATGAAGTTAAAGAGGAAACCAGGGTCCAGATTATATGGGAATTATATTATGCTCCTTTATTTTTTCAATATAATGAGAAGTCATTAGACAGTTTGAATAGGGAAGACAAATTGGCTGATTTACAGTTTAAAGAGTTCACTATGACTACTTTCTCTAGAATGAATGGCTAGGAGGCAAGGATAGAAACAGAGGTCCACTAAATTGGTAATTGCATTGATTCTCATGAAAGGTAACAGACATTTAGGACAGGGTAGTATCTGTGGAAAAAGAGAGAAGTGAATGGATTTAGTATAGGTTTCAGAGGTTAGGACCACAAAACTTGCTATTGAATTAGAAGTGTGGGAGAGATGACAAATTATTGGCTGAGCAATAAGAACTTCTGCTCTAGATTCAATCTGAACAAGATAGACTTACTGGCAGTCTATAAGTGATAAAAAAGAAGACAATACCTGGCATGAAATTTAGAAAACAGAATAGTGGTAGGGATTATGGTGGTGAGGTAAAATTTTGGCTATAAAAGCCTCAAGCTCACTTCTTAGTCCTAGGGTGCCTTTTTATGTGCCCATCCTTATAGCTTCCAAGACTAAGACTATTTTTCCCACCTTTTTCCTGAATCTCTGTCCTCCTAAGATACACTAAAAATTATGAAAGAACATTCTAACCTCCACCCATTCCTGCTATTTTCATTCTATATACACACTTAGGAAAAATTCAGGTTCTGAGCGATAAGCTGTTGGTAGTGAGTACAAACTCAAACTTGGAACCTTGATACCATAGCCATTTCATGCCTTTTCCAGTTCTGTACCCAAAAGATAGAAAACCACTTAAAAGGGTATTCATCAAATTTCCATATGCCCTTGAGGCAAATCTTTTACCTTTTTTTTTTTTAAATTTGAGGAACATCAATAATGAATGACTCTTGGTAGCATAAGGAGTGATTTGCATCCTTGCTTTCCTTAGTGATGTTGTGTAACAGACACAGATGGAGGCCCTATCAGTCAGGAAAAACAAAATAATCTCCAAGGGATGCATTAATTTCCTTTCATTTAAAGGCAAAACAGCATCTGCATACTCCATTCAACTGTTCTGAGAGCAATCTGGGGCTTCATGACTTCCCTTTGCCAGATACTTTCATTGAACTAAAGGTGGGAAGACATCAGGAAATGCATTATATAAAAATCCATTGAACTTCAAAGGAACATGCTAGGTTCTGGGCTTGGCAAGCCCTGGGGAGATCCGAACTTTCTATAGATCATCTGCAGTTACTCCCTCTATAGCATCTCTGCTCCTGCAATCCATAATATTCTTGGTGCTTTGTGGATGTACTATTTTAAATAAAGACTACTATTTTAATTGCTTGCTCTGCACTCAATACTGTTCTACTATTTCATTTAATCTTCACAACTATTTATAAGGAAGCTTCTACTTATTACCTTCATTTTATACACGAGGAACTAGAGTATCCGAGTAATAATGTGAGCTGCTCAACAAAGTGAATAAGTGAAATAAACTAAAGCTGATCTGATTCCAGAACCTATTTTTTAGAAGAACAATTAATTTTATTTTTTTTCAGTTCTTTAAGATGGAATATTATAGTTATGCACAATATTGGGGTTAATTTTGACATAATTATACAAGTATGGAATATAATTTCTCCAATTCAGTCCCTATTACTTTCTCTTTCCCTCATCCTACCCCTCCCCCTATTCTTTTCCCTCTACTCTATCAATTCTTCTTCTATTTATCTATATTTTTTCTAGTTAGTTCATTATATATGTGTATATATATGTATATATATACACACACATATATATGTGAAATTCATTGTAGTGTATTCATATATGTACATAAGAAGTTTTGTTCAGATTCATTCTGCTGTTACTCCTTTTCCCTATCCCATCTCCCTCCTTAAACTCCTTCCTCTACATTATTCATCTCTCTTCTATTCTCACTGGCCTTTGCTTTCTTATTTTGATCTTGTTTCCACATGTGAGAGAAAGCATTTGATCCTTGATTTCTGGGTCTGGTTTATTTCACTTAGCTTGATATTCTCCAGTTCCATCCATTTACTAGCAAATGCTATAATTTCATTCTTCTTTATGGATGAATACAACTCCATTGAGTATATATAACACCTTTTCTTTACCCATTCATCTGTTGATGACCATTTGGGCTAGTTATGTAGCTTGTCTATTGTGAGTTGTGCTGCTATAAGTATTGATGTAGCTGCATCCATTTAGTATGCTGATTTTAGATCTTTTGCATATATACCAAGAAGTTGGCTAGCTGGATTGTGTTGTTGTTCGATTCTTACTTTTTTTAAGGAATTGCTGTACTGCTTTCCAGAGTGGTTGTGCTAATTTTAGGTCCCACCAATAATGTGTTAGTGTACCTTGGTTCTCAAATCTTCACCAACATTTATTATTATTTGCATCAAGAATCTATTCTTTTTAAAAATATTTTGCTTGTTAATGGACCTTTATTTTATTCATTTATTTATATATGGTGCTGAGAATTGAACTCAGGGCCTCACACATGCAAGGCAAGTGCTGTACCACTGAGCCACAGCCCCAGCCCCCAGAATCCATTCTTAATATCTTCTTTCAATGATTATTCTCATTAGACCCTAATCCACTTTTATGCTTTTGCATGCACCATTTCTTCTACCTAAAATAGTCCTCCATTTCATTTCTCCTTTGAAAATTTCTATTAATCCTTCAAAAATCAACCTCATTATTTCTCCTCTGTGATACCTTCTATACCTCTCCCAGCTATAAATGGTTGGTCTCTACTTTGTGATTATATGTTGATTATATTGCTAATCATTGTAATTGAAGGATTCACTACTTGCTTAATTTCTTGATTATGATGGTAGCTCTTAGAAGAGGGGAACTGAGCACAGGTAAAGTAATTGATAAACAAATGTTAGACTGATCCTTAATCCAGTATTCTGCTAAATCTGTAAAGGAAAATACAGATCTTGTCCTTTTTTGAAAGTGGGAGATACATCCCTTTATTAAGAGCTCAAATTCCACCCCATAATTATTTGTCACTTTAGCTAATAAGCTTCAGGGAAGCCTGGTAGGGCCAAGGCAGGATGGTACAAAGGATCTCAGATGATCTGCTCTGACAAAGGAGAGATGGAGTCTGCTCTTCTTGGTAATGACAAAGGCTGAGTTGGAGTGGAGCAAAATATCAAGAGTGAATAGAAAATACAAACCAAACTTATTCAGTAAATGTTATAAAAGTAAATATCATAAATTATTTTCCAAATCCCACCAGACTGAAACAGACCTCTTAGATCTTATGAAGCATAGTTTGAGGATCAATGAAAAGCCTTCTTATCTCACTCAACCAGGTGTACTACTCCCAGTGGTGACAAAGCTCATTTAGATAAACTGTTGGCTGCTAGTCATATAAAAGATTTGAAGAGGAGTTCAGAAATACTGAATACATGAGGGGAAAGTCAGGAAGAACAACTTGCATTCTATGTCCTGTATAGGTCTTGGAAAGTTTTGCCTTCAAGTTTTATTTCCTTCTAGGTGTAAGGGCCTTGAAAATTCTAGGTGATGCTTCTGGTAAGATTGGTCCCTAAAGGATGACCCTGTAATCCATGAACAACCATCCCAAGATCATTTTAGCATGAATGGCTTACACTCTTGAGAGTAGAAGAACCACACTCTATTAGGTTGCCTTATACTGTTGATATGGATGGCTCATACTTAATCACGAGAACCAGATACATCTCTTTTCAACTCTGTTCAATGACTTCATTCTTGTGCTTAAAATTAGCCATATTAAGAATAAATGCACCATTGGCAATAATAAACACAAATCAGAGCTTTAAAAATTTTCCCCAGAGACATATTTATTAAGTATTTCCCACCATACCACCACTTATAGCCACAATGAATATGGTTAGGTAAAATTAGACATCTGCTGAAGTCTTTGGGAAGATCTTATTTTTTAGTTCAGAGAAAATACAAACAGAGCAATATTTTAAAAATCATAAAAGTGTTGAAACCTTTTGACTCAGAAATCTCACTACCAAGAATTCATTCTAAAGCAATAACTTAAGTGAAAATGAAAAGATACAAGCAATAAAATGTACACCATACTTTTGACTGGAACTGAGAAAATTTAAATAGTCTGAATCATCAGCAATTAGGCAATAGTTAAGTAAATTATGCTATAATCACTAAATGAAATCTTTTGTAGGCATTAAACATAATTATAAAATCTGTAAAAATATGGAAAATGCTTATGTTAATTTAAGTGATAAAGCAGAAAACAATTGTAGAGTGTGATTACTACTCTGTTGGAAGAGTTCTGCTGTAAAGCAAAGACTGGAAAGTAAAATTTAAGGATGATATTAGTTTTCACAGAGTAGGCAGATGCTCAGTAAATATCTCAATCCTTAGTTCAACAAAATATTTTGTTTTCTGCCTTATCTGTGCCCTATAGTGTGCAAGGAATTGAAGTTCCACAGAGCATTCAGAAACATTTCTTTTTGAAGGAATTATTTTAGGTTGGTGGAATAATAGTAGGTTTGTTTTTCTTCTTTACAAATTCTAGAAATGATGTTGACATATTTTAATGGAGAAGTTAAAAGAGAAAAACAAAGTTAGAGAATAGAAAATAAAAATGCTTCAGGGAGTTGGCAAGCTGTGACAAATAGCCAATTGGAGTATGCATTTGCAAATTATTCTATGTAAGAGGAAAAAGGAGGTATCAAAAAGACTGGGAATTGAGAAGAATTTCTTGGACTCTCTCTCCCAAACCCAGGTTTTGGAGGAGTGTGAACCAAAGCTGTATAGAGGGGAGTGTGTAAGCAAGGTTGGATGTAAGAAGAAATGTAGAGTTGCTAGAACAATCTGCAGAGACTGATGCCTGCATTGAGCTGAGACTGAAGAAAATGCTAAGGACTCTCCACATTGGTGGCAAGAAGATTGTGGTTTGGCAACAAGAGTGTAAGCCTGCTGCTTGGGCAAGTTTAATGCATATATTGGATAATACAATATGTTAATGCTCAAAGTCTGGGTTATCTGACACACATTATATGGTACTGGAGGAAATAAATTTGTGAAAAATTCACATATATATTATGTGCTGGGCACTGAGCTGGGCACTTTCCCAGAATCACTTGAATTTCTTGGGAACACAGAAGCTCCCATTCCCAATCTCATTTCTTCTAGGCATAAAGATGGTATTTCTATTATTTTTAGTGATACCTGTACCAATTCTGCACAAGTTCATGATTAGGGCTCACTCTCTAGTCGACATTACATGGGGAAAGACATAAAAGCACAGGATGGGAAATTGCATCCAAATGGATTCTTCAAAATATTGCCCCATTTTGTCAATCTAGTTTGAATTGTTTTGAAATCATCAGTAGTAGTAGTTTTAATATTTTACAGAGTTTTATGTTGTAGTCCGTGGGAGAGATAGGTTGTAGTGGATGTGCTCCATTTTGGCCAACATCAGAAGTATACCATGTGTTTCATTCTCAAGATTTCTCAAGCTGATTTTCTCTGAGTGGGGAAATCTGGGAACCTACATAGTCACCTTAGAAAATCTTTATCTACTGCATAATAGAAGATCTGAGAAAGAATATATATTATGAATGTATTCTCAGTATAGTAATGACTGATTATATTAGTAAATGATCTTGTTATAATTTGGATATGAGGTGTCGCCCAAAAGCACACGTGTGAGACAATGTCAGGATATTCAGAAGTGAAATGATTACATTATGAGAATTGTAACCTAATCAGTGGACTAATCCATTTGAATGGATTAACTAGGTAGTGGCTGTAGGCTGGTAGGATGTGGCTTGCTGGAGGAAGTAAGAAACTGAGGGCATGATTTTGGGATTTATATTTTGTCTCTAGTGTGCCCCACTCCTTCTTTCTTCCTGGATATCTTGAACTGAGAAAATTTTTCTCTGCCTCACTCTTCCACCATGATGATGTTCTATTTTGCTTCAGGTCCAGAGTTACGGAATAGCTGACCATGGACTGAACCTTTGAAACTATGAACCAAAAATAAACTTTTCCTCCTCTAAGTTATTTTTGTCACAACTTTTGGTCACAGTGATGCAAGTTTGACTAAAACAGACCTCAATAAACTAGAAAGGTGAGAACAAATTAAAGTCAAAGCAAGCAGAAAGGTGAAAACAATAGAGATAAATGCAGAAATCGATGAAATTGAAAAAAATGAGAACCTTCAAGTCACCAATATGATAAATAAAAATGATGACATCACTATTGATCTAAAGAAAGGAATATTATGAACAACATCATGTTCATAAAATCAACAACATAAAGAAAATGTGTCAATGGATTGAATTATCAAAGCTTTCTTAACAATTATTAACTTAAAGAGTCCTAGATTTATTAAAGAAAGTGAATTTGTCATTAAAATTATCTAAGAAAGAAAACTACTTGTTCATTTGGCTGATATTGAATTCTACCAAAACTTATGGGGAAAATACTGATTTATATAATCACTTCCATTAGAAAAATGTTCCTAAAGAATATTTCCCAACTCATTTAATTAGGACCTTTATTTCCAAACCAGACAAAGACCACACCAGAGAAAACTATTAGCCAATATTCGTCATAAACATAGATGTAAAAACTGTCAACAAAATATTAACAACAACAACAATAATCCAGGCACATGAAAACTTCATAATACATCACCACCAAGTAGGGTTTATCTCAGGAATGTAGGACCTCGTTGAAAATCAATATTATATTTATTTCACCATATCAATAGGACAGCAATGAATATTATCTCAAATAAATGCAGGGGAAAAACATTTGACAAGATCAACATCCATATCTATCTAAAAATAACAAAATTAAAAAATAAAAGTCTGAAAAAAATCAACATCCATTACTAATAAACACTCTAAGCCAACTAGGAAAAGAATTTCTGTGATCTGATAATAGGTACCTGTAAAAAAGAAAAGAAATAAAGGAACATATTGCTTCTATTTGCAGACTACATGACTGTCTATATATAACATCTAAGGAATGTTTAAACATATTTTTAGTTGTATATGAACACAATGTCTTTATTTTATTTATTTATTTTTATGTGGTGCTGAGGATCGAACCCAGTGCCTCATGCATGTGAGGCAAGCACTGTACCACTGAGCTACAATCCTAGCCCCACACCTAAGGAATTTATAAAAAGTTTCTAGAATTAGAGTAATTCATTTTTTAAATTCACATAACAGGTTAATACCAAAAGTAAATTATATTTTTATATACTAACAATGAACAATTAGAAATAGATATTTAAAAGCATTACAATTTGTAGGAACACTTAAGAAATTATATGGATATCTAAATTCAACGCATATCTAAAAAACTTCATATAGGATCTGTGTTCTAAAAACTACAAGATAGTGTGAGAAGAACTAAATAGATGGAAAAATGAACTGGAAGATGTAAAATGTTAGATAAAATTTTCCCTGAAGTAACCTATGGATTAAATAAAATTTTACTAAAAATCAATCAGAAAATTTTCAACCAATACAGTCTTATGCTAAATTTCATATGGAAAGGGAAAGGAACTAGAATGAAGAGAATAATTTAAAAATATATGAATATAATTGGAAGATTTACACTAAAATAATCAAGACAACTTGGTATTGTTGAAAGGATGAATACATACAGCAATAGACCAGAATGAAGAATCCAGATTTGAAGAGTCCAGTATACTGAAACTTCATTAAATTATTTATTAGTTCCAAATTTTTGGTGGTATCTGAAAGGTTTTCTCTGTGTAAGATAATATTGTCTACAAATAGGAATAATTTAACTTCTTCCTCTCAGTTTAGATGGCTGATTATTTTTTCTTGTCTAATTACTCTGACTAGGACTTCTAGTACTATATTGAATGGTAGTGTCAAGACTGCTCATCTTCATCAACTTAGTGAGGCCCTAAACAGCTTAGATAGACACTGTCTCAAAATAAAAAAATAAAGAGTGCTGGGGATGTGGTTCAGTGGTTGAGTACCCCTGGTTCAATCCCTGTCATAAAAGATCAACTCAAAATGGATTAGAGACTTAAATTTGAGATATGAAACCATAAGTATTAGAAAAAAAATATAGAGCAAAAGATCCTTGACTTTGGTCTTGGTAATGATATTTTCAGATATGCTACCAAAAGCACAGGGAACAAAAGCAAAAATAAATATGTGAAACTTCATTCAATTTAAAAAACTTAAGCACAGCACATGAGACAATGGATAACATCAAAAGACAACCTATAAATAGATTTAAAGATAAGAATTAGGGCTGGGGCTGTGGCTCAGTGGTAGAGTGCTTGCCTAGCATGCGTGAGGCACTGGGTTCGATCCTCAGCACCACATACAAATAATAAATGAATAAAATAAAGATCCATCAACAACAACAACAACAAAAGAAAGGTAAGAATTATATGATTATATTAATAGATGCAAAGAAAGCATTTGACAAAATACAGCACCTTTTTATGTTCAAAACACTAGAAAAACTAGGGATAGTAGGAACATACCTCAACATTGTAAAAGCTATCTATGCTAAACCCAAGGCCAACATCATCCTAAATGGAGAAAAATTGGATGCATTCCCTCTAAAAACTTGAATGCATTCCAGTTGCATTGGAATGGATGCATTCCAAAAATTGGATGTATTCCCTTTAAAAACAAGACAGGGATGCCCTCTTTCACTACTTCCATTCAACATAGTCCTTGAGCCTCTAGCCAGAGCAATTAGAGAGGTGAAAGAAATTAAAGGGATATGAATAGGAAAAGAAGATCTCAACTATCAGTATTTGCCTATGACATGATTCTATACTTAGTGGACCAAAAAAAAAAATTCCACCAGAAAACTTCTAGAATTAATAAATGAATTCAGCAAAGTAGAAGGATATAAAATTAACACCCATAAATCAAAAGTATTTCTATACATCAGTGATGAATACTCTGAAAGAGAAATTAGGAAAACTATTCCATTCACAATAGCCTCAAAAAAAAATACTTGGGAATAAATTTTAAAAAAGAGGTGAAAAACCTCAGACTGAAAACTACAGGTCACTAAAGAAAGAAATTGAGGAAGACTTAGAAGATGGAAAGATCTCTCATGCTCTTGAATGGCAGAATTAATATTGTCAAAATGGCCATACTACCAAAAATGGCGTACAGATTCAATGTGATTCCAATTAAAATCCCAACGTCTGTTCATAGAAACAGAAAAAGCAATCATGAAATTTATTTGGAAAAATAAGAGACCAGAATAGACAAAGCAGTCCTTATCAAGAAGAGTGAAGCAGGACACATCACAAACCAGACTGTAAACTATAATACAAAGCTATAATAACAAAAATGGCATGGTATCAGTACCAAAATAGACATGTAGACCAGTGGTACAGAATAGAAGACACGGAGACAAACCCACATAAATACAGTTATCTCATACTAGATAAAGGTGCCAAAAACATACATTGGAGAAAAGGTGGCCTCTTCAACAAATGGTGCTGGAAAAACTGGTAATCCATATGAAGCAAAATGAAATTATACCCCTATCTCTCACCATGCAAAAAACTCAACTCAAAATGGTTCAAGGACATAGGAATTAGGTCAGAGACTGTGCATGTAATAGAAGAAAAAGTAGGCCCAAATCATCATCACATCAGATTAGGCCCCAATTTCTTAACAAGTCTAAAGCACAAGAAATAAAATCAAGAATCAATAAATGGGATGAATTCAAACTAAAATACTTCTTCTCAGCAAAAGAAACAATCAATGAGGTGGAAAGCCTACAGAATGGGAGAAATTTTTTACCACATGCACATCAGATAGAGTACTAATCCCCAGGATATAGAAAGAACTCAAAAAACTTAACAGCAAAAATAAATAAATAAATAAACAACCCAATCAATAAATGGGCTAAGGAACTAAACTTACAGTTCTCATAAGAAGATATATAATTGATCAACAACTATAGGAAAAAATGTTCAACATCTCTAGCCATTAGAGAAATGCAAATCAAAACTACTCTAAGATTTCATCTCACTCCAGTCAAAATGGCAGTTATCAAGAATACAATAAGTGAATAAACATTGACGAGGATGTGGAGGGAAAAGGCACACTCTTACATTGCTGGTGGGACTGCAAATTGGTGCAACCAATCTGGAAAGCAGTATGAACATTTCTTAGAAAACTTGGAATGGAACCACCATTTGACCCAGCTATCCCACTCCATGGTTTATGCCCAAAGGACTTAAAAGCAGCATACTACAGTGACATAGCCACATCAATGTTTATAGCAGCACAATTCACAATAGCCAAACTGGAAGCAACCTAGATGCCCTGAAATAGATGAAAGGATAAAGAAAATGTGGTATATATACACAATGGAATATTACTCAGCATTACAAGAGAATAAAATTATGGCATTTGCAGGTAAATGGATGGAGTTGGTGAATATCATGCTAAGTAAGCCAATCCCAAAAGATCCAAGGTCGAATGTTTTCTCTTATAAGTGGATGCTGATATATAAGGGGGGCATGGGAAGAATGGAGGAACTTTGATTGGGCAAAGGGGAAGGGGGAGAGAAAGAGGCATGGGGGTAGGAAAGATGGTGGAATGAGACAAACATCATTACCCTAGATACATGTTTGATTACACAAATGGTGTGAGTCTATTCGTGTACAACCAGAGATGTGAAAATTTGTCCTCCATTTGTGTACATGAATTGAAGGGCATTCTGCTTTCATGTATGACAGATTAGAACAAATAAAAAAACAAATTAGTAATATAAAAAAAAGACAACCTATAGAATAATGAAAATATTTACAAATGATATATATGATAGGGGATTGATATATAAAAACTCATGAAACCCAATATAGGGGAAACCCCAAAACTAAACGTATAAAAATAATTCTGTGAAATCCAATTAAAAATGAGTGAAAGACCTGAACAGACATTATTTTCCCGAGGAAAAATTACAAATAATGAACAGGTATATGAAATGGTGCTCAACATCACTAATCCTCAGGGAAATGCAAATCAAAACCACAATGAGATATTACTTTACATTTGTTAAGATGGTTATTATAAAAAGACAAGAGTTAAGTATTGGTGAGGATGTGTAGCAAAGGGAACTTTTGCACACTGTGGTTCAGGATGTAAATTGCTACAGTTATTATAGAAATCAATATGGAAGTTAAATAGGTTTAATATATGATACAGCATATCACCAAAGGAAATGAAAGTAGGATCTTGAAGAGATATCTGTTTCCTCACATTCATTGCTGCATTATTCTAAGGTATTCATTGTTCTAAGATATAGAACAACCTAAGTGTCACTGATGAATGAATAAAGAAAACGTGTATGTGTGTGTGCATGTAAGATATCTATACCTACATCTCTATTTATATATAATGAAGTGTAATTCAGCCACTAAAGAGAAAGAAATCTTGCCAGGCATGGTGGCACACGCCTGCAATCTCAGCATCTCTGGAGGCTGAGGTGGGAGGATCACAAGTTCAAAGCTAGGCTTTGCAAAAGTAAGGTGCTAAGCAACTCAGACCTTGTCGCTAAATAAAATACAGAATAGGGCTGGGAATGTGGCTCAGTGGCCGAGTGCCTCTGAGTTCAATCTCCCATATCCCTTCCCCCAAAAAGAGAAGGAAATCTTGCCATTTGCAACAGTATGGATGAACCTAGAAGATAATTGAAATAAGTCATATGAGCCGGGCGCGGTGGCTCAAGCCTGTAATCCCAGCACTTTGGGAGGCTGAGACAGGAGGATCGCGAGTTCAAAGCCAGCCTCAGCAATGGCGAGGCACTAAGCAACTCACTGAGACCCTGTCTCTACATAAAACACAAAATAGGGCTAGGGATGTGGCTCAGTGGTCGAGTGCCCCTGAGTTCAATCCCCAGTACCAAAAAAAAAAAAAAAAAAAGAAATAAGTCATATGCAGAAAGACAAATATTGTGCAATCTCACATATATCTTACATATACACACACACTAGGGATTGAACCTGGGTGCTTAACTAGTGAGCCACATCCCCAGCCCTTTTTATTTTATTTTATTTTTTTGAGACAAGGCCCTGCTAAGTTATTGAGTCTGGCTTTGAACTTGAGATCCTCCTGACTCAGCCTCCTTACCTGCTTGGATTACATATGTGTGCCACCACTCCTAGATTGAAATAAAATCTTAAAAGTTTGGGCCAGATATATTTGAATAGGCATCCCACCCACATCAGCTCCTGTTTTAGATTAATTAGTCAATAAGACAGGATGAGAATTAAGTTTTGACCAGTGATCAAAATGTCTCTAGATCTTTCACAGTATTCAGTGAGAGTGAGACTCAGGTGATGAGATATATTTTAATCTGTGCTCCTTACCTTCCAAATAGGACCAATCATTACTCCTTCAGTTCAAAACCAAACTGCTAATTCTGAACCCAGGCAGTTCACATAGTTACTACCTGCCTTTCACTGGGAGCTGTTTCCATGGCATTTAATTACTTTCCAGCAAGAGATTTACATTTATAAGGAGGGATTAGAATGGAAAATCTAAGCAGATTTCTGAAAGCTTCAAGTGAAATCATAAATGTCTCTAATACTGTGATCTGGTAAATTCAGCAAATCCCCCAGATATAGGAAAGCATAAGACTAAGGAGAGAGCTAAGACCCCAAATCAGCAGCAGGATGCAAAACATTTTCACGATATATGGAGGGAAGGGACATTTAGGAGGGAATATCTCTCCCTTCAGAAGTGTTTGAATAAGGATGTACATCCTTATGTAAAAGTGAGAAAGACAAATGGGGAATTTATCACGTAAAGGAGGTAGTTTGGATTGGGGGATTTTAGGGATATTCTAAGGTGTGGAGTCTTGGTATGGGACATTAGTTTTTTTTTTTCTTTATGAAAAACAAATGCTAGAAATTCAAGTATTTTCTGCATTCATAGGATTTCATTCTTGGAATATATGATCATGGGATTTCATTATTGAAATTTATGATCTAGTAATTCTTATAAATATTGCAAATAAGTGCTCACTACTATAGACAAATCAAGCTCAGCAAGCATTTATGAGCACAAACTCTGTAGGTAGCTAGCCATACCTTCTCAACTCGTATGCTCTGGCATGTTGATATGCCTTTAATGGGATACAGACATGTCGATATATTGATCTACTCAGTTCCTGGGTAACCAGGTAGGACTCAGGGCAGCTAGAGTTCATATGCTGCTCCTTCTAGGTTTTAGCAAGCTCTTCTCTTTCACCCATTTTCTTTGAAATCATTGTTTTTCAAATCTTCCAAGCACACTTCACTTGTGAATACACAGTTTTCCTTCTTTCCAATCCCTATGCCTTTTCTTATTTTACTTGCTGTATTAATCTGCTCAGGCTGCCATAACTAATTACCATTGGCTGAATGGCTTAAATGACAGAAATATATTTTCTCATGGTTCTAGAGAGTGGAAGTCTAAGGTAAAGTTCTGGCAGGGTTTGATTTTGGGTAACCTTTCTCTTCTTAGCTTGCTTGGTGTATGCTTGGGGTGGAGAAGAGAGAGGGGGGACTGAAAGGAGAGAACAAGCTTGATTTCATCTTTTCTTGTAATTACACTAACCCTATTAAATCAGAGTCCCACTCTTATGACCTCATTCAACATTATTTACATCCTTAGAGGCCCTATCTCCAAATACAGCCACATTGAATGTCTGAGCTTCAACATAAGAATTTGAGGGGACATAATCCATAACACTTGCCTTATTTCACTGGCTAGAATTTCTGATTTCTGGTATGACATTGAATACAAATGGTGAGAGCAAATATCCTAGACTTACTCCTGATCATAGAAAGTATTCAGTCCTTTATGATATGTAATGTTAGATTTTTCAAGTTGCTACTTGTCATATCAATGAAGTTTCCTTATTTTTCCAATTTTAAGAGTTTTTTTGCGGGGGAGGTATTGAGGATTGAACTCAGGAGCACTGAACCACATCTCCAGCCCTACTTTGTATTTTATTTAGAGACAGCATCTCACTGAAGAAAGTGAATTTGCTTAGCAGTTCACTTTTGCTGAGGCTGGCTTTGAACTCTTGATCCTCTTACCTCAGCCCCCAGAGCTGCTGGAATTACAGGCTAATTTGAAGAGGTTTTTAAAATTATTGATGGATAAGGAATTTTCCTCTACTTATTGATGTATTATGTTTTTAAATGTTAATATGGTGAATTACATTGGTTGATTTCTGAATATTAAACCAACCTTGGCTTACTGAGAGAAGCCCCAATTCCTTGTAGTGTTACTATTTTGATATACAATTGGATTCAATTTATACATACATACATATATATGTGATTTTGCCATTTTCTTATAATTATTAGAACATTAATTTTATAAAATAATGGATTTTTTTATTCAAGCATACATATAATGAACTTTGATCATATTCACCTTCCCTATTTTCCACTTTTACCCTGCTACCTCCTCCCCATGTTCCTCTAACATTTCCTAAAGGCATCCTTTCTGCTTTCATGTTGTCCCTGGCACAGATTCCACATACAAGAGAAAAGAGATGATACTTGTTTTTCTTTAACATGATGGTCTCCAGTTTCATCCATTTCCCTGTAAATGACATGGTTTCATCTTCTTTTTCACTGAATAATACTTGCTATGATTTGGATGTGAAGTGAACCCCAAAAACTCATGTGTGAGACAATGTGAGAAGGTTTAGAGGATAAATGATTGGGTTATGAGAGCCTTAAGTCAATCAGCGAATCCTGATGGTAACTGAAGGTGGGTAGGGTGTGGCTGGAGGAGGTGTGTCATTGGGGGTGTGCCTTTGGGGTATATATTTTGTATTTGGTGAGTGGAGTCTTTTTCCCTGCTTACTGATCATCATGTGAGCTGCTTCTCTCTGCCACACTCTTTTGCAATGATGTTCAGCCTCACCTTGAGCTCTGAGTAATGAAGCTATCTGCATATGGACTGTAACATCTGAAACTATGATCCCCCAAATAAACTTTTCCTCATCTACATATGTTCTTGTTGGTTATTTTAGTCACAGCAGCTAAAAAGCTGAATAAACAAAACTATTTTGTGTATGAGCAGCATATTTTCGTTATTGATTCATCCACTGTTTGGAATCTATTCTGATTCCATATATTGGCTCTTTTGACTAGTGCCATGATACACATGGATATGCATGTCTATGGCATGCTGACTTTGATTGCTTTGGATATATACTCAGGAATATTAGGGCTGCATCATATCATTGTTTTATTTTTAGTTTTCAAGGAACTTCTATACATATTTCTGTAGTGGCGCTACTAGTAACATTCCCACCAACATTGTATAAGATTTCCACATTCTCAGCTGCATTAGTTACTTTTTTGTTTTCTTAATAATAGGCAATCTGACTGGGGTGAGATTTTTTTTTTTTTTTGCAATACTTAGGATTGAACCCAGGGTGCTCTACCATTAAGCTACATTCTCAGCCCTTTTTCACTAATTTTTATTTCAAGACAGGGTCTCAAGCTTGTAATCCTCCTGCCTCAGCCTCCTGATTATATGGAGATGGACTAGTAATATAGTTTTGATTTGCATTTTTCTCATGTCTGAAGATGGTGAACAATTTTTCTTATAATAATTCAGCATTTATATATCTTGAGAATTCGCTAATCAGTTGCTCATTTAGTGATTGGATTACTTGTTCATTTTTGTTAACTTTTAGTTGTTTTTTTAATATACTTTCTGGATATTAATAGATTTTTGTTGAGTATCTGGCAAATATTTCCTCCCATTTTGAAAACTGTCTCTGCTATATTGTTTCTTTTGTTGTATAGAAGCTTTTTAATTTGACATAATCCCTTTTGACAATTCTTGCTATTATTTCCTGAGCTATTGGAGTCATGTTCAGGAAATTGTTACCTATACCAATATCTTGAAGTATTTCCTCTGTTTTACTCTTGAATGTTCAAATTTTCAGGTTTTGCATTAAGGTATTCCATTCATTTTGATTTGATTTTTGTACAGAGAAAGACATAGGGAAAGTTACAATTTTCTACATGCAGATATCCGGTTTTCCAACACCATTTGTTAATGAGGCTGTATCTTCTACAATGTATATTTTTGTCTCTTTTGTTGAGAATCAGTGGGCAGTAGATATGTAGATTTATTCTTGGTTCCACTATTCTATCCCATTGGTCTACATGACTATTTTATGGCAATGACATGCTGTTTTTCCTACAGTGGCTCTACAGTATTTTTTAATGTTTCTTTTTAGTTGTACATGACAGTAGAGTTCATTTTGATATAATTATACAAGCATGGAATGTATCTTATTCTAATTGGGACCCCAGGTTGTGGTTGTACATGATGTGGCATTATGCATGTCATGTAGTCATATATGAACATAGGAAAGTTGTGTTTGATTCATTCTACTGTCTTTCCTATTCCCATCCACTGAACTTCTATTCTTCCCTCTCTCCCTTATTGTTTTAGGCAATACAGCAATGTTCAGAGGTGAAAAGATTGAATAATTAAGGCTCTGATTTCCTTAGGCTCTAGAGTCTGTATCTGTCTCTAGGCCCTTTCTCTCTCTTTCTCTCTCCCTCTCCCCACCCCATCCTGGCTGTCATGAGCTAAGCCACTTTTCTCCTCCATGCTCTTCCGTTATGATGTTTGTGCCTTGAAGCCAGCCCACCATGGACTGAATCCTCTGAGACATGAGACAAAATAAATAT
The DNA here is from genome assembly GCA_028644305.1 of Xerus rutilus. Taxonomy (NCBI): domain Eukaryota; kingdom Metazoa; phylum Chordata; class Mammalia; order Rodentia; family Sciuridae; genus Xerus; species Xerus rutilus. The sequence continues at coordinate 75,436,498 of CM053417.1, read as the reverse complement.
TTCCTCCTCTAAGTTAATCTCATCACAGTAATAAAAACATGACTAATGCAGTGGTTTATTATGTTTATTGATTTGCCTATGTTGATCTAAACCTGCATCCCTGAAATGACAACAAATTGATCATAGTGTATGATCTTTTTTATTGTTATGGTTGTCCTTTTTTAAAAATTTAAGTCCTTTTTAAAATCAGTCACAATAGGTTTTTTAGTCATTTACCTTTATTGATACATTATAATTATATGTCATTGTATGATCTTTTCAGTGTCTTGTTGAATTTGATTCATAAGTGTTTTTTTGAGGATTTTTGCATCTATGTTCTTCAAGGATATTGTTCTATACTTTTCTTTTTTGATATCTCCTTATTAAGTTTTGGTAGCACAATAATATTGGTTTCTTAAAATGAATTTGGAATAGTTATTTTCCTTTCTATTTTATGGAATAGTTTAAGGAGCATTTGAATTAATTCTTTAAAATTCTGAAATATACTGGGGCTGAGATTGTGACTCAGTGGTAGAGCACTTGGCACACATGCATGATATAAAAATAAATAAAATAAAGATATTGTGTCCATCTACAGCTAAAGAAATATTTTAAAAATTGTGAAATATATCACTGTGAATGTGTCTGGTCCTGGGATTATTTTTTGTTGGGAACATTTTTATTAGTGCTTAAATCAATGATTTTTCATAGTCCTGCTTTGATTTTTGTAAACCATATGTGTCTAGGAACTTGTTTATTTCTTCTAGATTTTCCAATTTATTGTAACAGTTTTACAAAATATTTTCTAATGTTCCCCTCAGTTTCAGTGATATCTATTTTAATATCTCCCTTTTGACTCTAATTTTATTTATTTGGTATTTTCTCTTTTGGTTTATTTGGATAAAAGTTTTCCAATTTTGTTTATCTTTTCAAGGAATCTGTTTCATTAGTTAAAGATCTGATCTTTTTTTTCCTTCTTGTTGTTTTTTAATTGGTTTGTTCTTGTTTTTCTAAAACCTTGCAGTGCATCATTATGATATTTATTTAAGATCTCTGTTATTCTAATGCAGTCACTTAGAGCTATAAACTTTCCTACTATAGCTGCTTTCTCACTTTCCCACAGGTTCTGGTATGTTGTGTTTTCATTTTCATGTGATTATAGGGATTTTAATATTCCTTCACACCAATTTCTTCAATGACTTGCACTCATTCATAAGTATGTTGTTCAAACTCCATGTCCTTGTATATTTCCTGCAGTCACTCTTGCTGTTGACTAATAATTTCATTGTTATGATTATATAAGATGAAAAATTATTATTTTTCTTATCTCTTAAGATTTGCTTTATGGTCTAAAATGTGGTCTATTTTTATTTTTTTTATTTTTTGGTACCTGGGATTGAACCCAGGAGTGCCTAACTATTGAGCCACATCCCCAGTCCTTTTTGTGTTTGTTTGTTTTGGTAGTGGGTATTGAACTCAGGGGCACTTAACCTCTGAGCCACATCCCCAGCCCATTTTTGTATTTTATTTAGAGACAGGGTCTCACTGAGTTGCTTAGCACCTTGCTAGGTTGCTGAGGCTGGCTTTCAACTATCGATCCTCCTGCCTCAGCCTCTCGAGCTGCAATAATTATAGGCCTGTGCCACTGTACCTGGCTAAAATGTGATTTGTTCTTTAGATAATGTCATGTGCTGATAAAAGCAATGTATTCCACAGCTGTTGGATGAAATAGTCTTATATGTCTGTTAAGTCCATTTGATCCATAGTGTAACTTAACTCTGATGTTTCTTGATTTTTATTAAAGTCACCTGCTATCATTCTGTTGAGGACTACTTCTCCCTTTATGTTCTGTAGTGTTTGCTTCTTAATGTTGGTCGCTCTGGTGTTCAGTGCATACACATTTACAATTGTAATTTTTCTTAATGGATTGTTTTCTTTATCAATATGTAGTGGCCAGATTCAGTGGTGCCCATCTGTAATCCCATCAGCTCAGGAGGCTGAGGCAGGAGGATTGCAAATCCAAAGCCAGCCTCAGACACTTAGCGAAGCCCTAAGCAACTCAGTGAGACCCTGTCTCTAAATAAAATATAAAAAGGGCTGGGAATGTGGCTCAGTGGTTAAGTGCCATTGGGTTCAATCCCTGGTACCAAAACAAAACAAAACAAATGTAGTGAACATTGTCTCCTCTGACCAATTTTGTTTTAAAGTTTATTTTGTCGTGTGTGAGTACAGATGCTCCTCCTTGCTTTCAAATTCCATTTTCTTGAAATATTATTTTCTATCCTTTTACTTTCAGTCTGTATATATCTTTGCTAATGAGGTGAGTTTCTTGCAGACAATGAATGGTTCAGCTTTGTTTTTAATCCAATCAGCGAGTCTGTGACTCTGAATTGGAGAATTCAGACCATTTATTCAGACCAGGGTTATTGCTGAAAGATATGTATTAATTTCTGTCATTTTCTTAATTTTTTTCATCTGGATATTTTGAATTATCTATGCTCATTTCTTTCTCTCTTATTCATTGCAAGGGATTTATGGTTTAATAAATTAATTCTTACTGATTATGTCCTAATTTTCATTCATTCTTCTACTCTTATAGTAAGATTTATTTTTCCTATGGTCCCATGATAGTTTGCCTTGTTTCCACTTCTTTGTGCAGGATTCTTTTACATATCTACTGTAGTGCTAAATTAGTGGTCATGAATTCATTTAGTTTATATTTATTTTGGAAGGAATTTGTTTTACCTTTAATTCTGAGGGATAACTTTGCTGGAGATAGCAATATAGGTTGGGAGTTGTTTTCTTTAAGGACTTGAAATTCATCATTTTGTGCCCTCTTGTCCTTTAGTGTTTATGCTGGGTAATGTGTTATTCTAATGGATTTGCCTTTAAAAGTGACTTGGCACAACTCTTTCGTGTCTTTTATTATTATTTCTTTGTTTTGTACTTCTGAGAATTGAACTATAATATGACATGCAAAGGTTCTTTTTTGGTCACATCTATTTGGGGTTATAAATGACTCGTGAACATGAATGTCCATATTTTTCCCAATATTTGGGACATTTTCTGTGGTTATTTCCCTGAATAGGTTTTATATACCATTAGGCTATACCTTGGCTCCTTCATCTAAAACAATTATTTATGGATTTGGCCTCTTATTCATGTCCCATTTATCTTCTGCATTCTGTTAGTATTTTTAAAATTACTTGTCTGAACATGACAATTCATAAACCTTGTCTTTGTGCCTGGGTATTCTTTCTGTACTTGATGTAGTCTATTGGTGAGGCTTTGAACTGTTTCTTATTTAAATTACTGAGCTATTCATTTGCAAGATTTCTTTTTCTTTTTTAGAATATCTCTCCATTGAGTTGTTTTTCATATTATGTACTATCTTCCTTAGTTCATTCAAGTATCTGCATCAACTTTGAAATTATTTAAAGATTAATTTCTTGAATTATTTGTCCAACACTATATCCAAATTTATATCTTTAGATTTACCTACTGAAGAGCTATGAACCTTTGAAGGAGTTATGTTACCTTGATTTTTTAAAAAAAGTTATTGTGTATCTTTATGAGATTTGTTCATTAGTTGGAATGAATGTCTCTTCTACTTTTATGTGAGGGTCTCCTTAGTAAGCAGCCTTCTCTTGAGGGCTCGCTCCCTAGTACCACTCAAAGAGGAGAAAATAAACTGTGGTAATAAGAACACACAGACAAACCACATGAAGAAATATAGTAAAAAAAAAAAACCAAAAATTGTATCACCAATAATAATAGAAAAGAAAGGGGAAAATAATATAGAAGAAAACAAAAAGGTAAAATTTCTCAAATGTAGAAGTAATGATAAAATAATAAAAAGGACCAGAAAAAAAGGAAATAAGAAAGGAAAAGAAAATGAGAAAGGGGAGAGGAAAGAGCAATTAAAAATGCACTTAAAGTATAAAAAGATAGGCTAGGCATGTGGCTTAGTAGTAGAGTGCTTGCCTAGCATGTATGAGATACTGAGTTTGATCTCTAGCACCAAAATAAATAAATAAATAAATAAATAAGTAAGTAAATAAATAAATAAAGTCAAATTAGCTAAAAGTAAGAAAAGAAGAAAAGAAAAAGGAAAGAAAAAGAAATGTGTCCAAAAATTCCTCCTAGGCAAGACAGTTGGATCGGAGAAGGCTCTTTCCAGATACTTTTTTAAAAAATTGATGCATTATAATTGTACATTATAGTGGTATTCATTATACCATATCTCTACATGTTCATATCATAATGTGTTCAATCTCATTTCCATACTGTGCTACCATACTGATCTCCCTTCTATTATTATTTTAATTAGTGCATTATAAATTATATATATATATATAAACAGGTATCATTGTGGTATGCTTGTACATGGACATAGTATAATTTGGTAGATTTCATTACCCATTACTTCTTCCCCATTCCCTATTCTCTTCTCTCCCTCTTGGTTCCCTTTCTCTACTCATTTTCCCTTATATTTTTGTGACATCCCTGTTTTATCACTCTCTGTAGCTTTCACATATGAGAGAAAATATTTGACCCTTGTCATTCTGAATTTGGCTTTTTTCACTTCATATGATGTTCTAGGTATTCTGGATAAGTAGAATCAACCAGGTATGGAGGGTACTGAGTCACAGCTGGAGCCTGTTTTAATTCATCTGTGTTCCCATAAAACAGATTTATAACATATCTAGGCTGCATCTTATCCCATGTTTTCTACTGTGCCAGGCTGGTTAATGTGGAGTTTCATTTGTTATGTATTCATATATGAACATAGGAAAGTTATGTCTGATTCATTCTACTGGCTTTCTTATTCTCATTCCCTTCCCTTCCCTTCACTCCCCTTCGTCTAATCCACTAAACTTCTGTTCTTCCCTCTCCCACTTGTGTGTTAGCATCCACATATCAGAAAGAACATTTGATCTTTTGTTTTTGGGATTGGCTTACCTCACTTAGTATGAAAGTCTCCAGTTGTATCCATTTACTGGCAAAAGTCAAGTTTATTCTTTTTATGGCTGAGTAATATTCCATTGTGTATATATGTCACATTTTGTTTTTTCTTTTTGGTACTGAGGATTAAACTCAGGGGCACTCGACCACTGAGCCATATCCTCAGCCTTATTTTGTATTTTATTTAGAAACAGGGTCTCACTGAGTTGCTTAGAAACTTGCTTTTGCTGAGGCTGGCTTTGAACTTGCAATCCTCCTGTCTCAGACCTTTGAGCCACTCAGATTACAGGTGTGTATCCATTCATCTGTGAAAGGCATCAAAGTTTAAATATTGTGAATTGAATTGATATAAACATTGATGTGCCTGGGTCACTGTATTATGCTAATTTTAATTCCTTTGGATATATACCAAAAAGTGGGATAAATGGGGAAAGTGGTGGTTCCATTCCTAGATTTCTGAGGAATCTCCAGATTGCTTTACAGAGTGGCTGCTCCAATTTTCAGTCCCACCAGCAGTATGTGAGTGTACCCTTTCTTCCACATTCTTTCCAATATTTATTTGTCTATTTATTTATTTATTCTTGATAATTGTCATTCTGACTAGAGTGAGATGGAATCTCAGTGTGGTTTTAATTTGAATTTCTCTACTTGCTAGAGGTGGTGAACATTTTTTTCATATATTTGTTGACCGTTTGTATTTCTTCCTTTGAGAAGTATATATTTAGTTCCTTTGCTCATTTATTAATTGGGATTATTTATTTTTTGGCATTAAGCTTTTTGAGTTCTTTGTATATCCTGGAAATTAACACCTTATCTGAGGTGCATGTGGTAAAGATTTTCTCCCATAGTAGACTTTCTTCAAACTGTTGATTGTTTCCTTTTTTGTGAAGAAGCTTTTACATTTGACACCATTCCACTTATTGATTGTTGATTTTCCTTCTTATGCTTTAGGAGTCTGGTTGTAGATATCAGTTCCTAAGCTGATATGATGGAAAGTTGGGCCTACATTTTCTTCTAGTAGGTGTCAGGTCTCTGGTCTAATGCCTAGGTTCTTGATCCACTTTGTATTGTCAGCTCTGGTTAATTTTTGCTTATGGTATGAGATGAGAGTACAAATTCATCATTTGTGCATATGAATATGCAATTGTTTTAGCCCTATTTAGAAAGGAAACTATTTTTTCCACATTTACTGATTTTGGAACCATTTTCAAATTCAATGGATCATAAATATATGGATTTCTCTGTGGATGTTTGATTGCATTTGTAGATATACATGTCTATTTTTATGCCAGTCCTATACTCTTTTGATTGCTGAAGCATTGTAATACATACTAAGATCAGGAAATATTACTTTGCCAACTTTTGTTTTTCTGTTTAAAGATTTATTTTTGGGATTTGATGTCCTTAAAATTCCATATGAACATAGATTGGGTTTTGCATTTTTGAGAATACATGTATTTTTTTAAATTTAAAGTTTTATTGTTTTCTTTTTATTGTTTCAATAAAGAGACTTATGGGTATTTCCTTATTTTTAAAATTAGCATATTTTAATTTTTGGAATAGTTTTAGATTTATAGAAAAAGGAGTGGAAAGTAAATAGAATGTTTCCATATATCCCTTCACACCATAACTTATGTATTATTTATCCATTATTGATATCTTGCATTAGTGCAATACATTTATGGTGCATTACTACTGATGTCATCATTAATATTGATTCGTTACTATTAACTAAATTTTTACAGTTTATGTTAAGGATGCTCTTTGTTGTATACATTTTCAGGGTTTTGAAAAATGTATAATGACATATATACAACGTAAGAGTATCTAACAGAATAATTTAGGGGCCGTAAATACTTTCTGTGTTGTACCTATTAATCTCTCCTTCTTTTCTCCTGAACCTTAGGAAACTCAGGGGCACTCGACCACTGAGCCACATCCTCAGCCCTATTTTGTGTTTTATTGAGAAACAGGGTCTCACTGAGTTGCTTAGCGCCTCGCCGTTGCTGAGGCTGGCTTTGTACTCGCTATTCTCCTGTCTCAGCCTCCCAAAGTGCTGGGATTACAGGTGTGTGCCACTGTACCTGGCTTGTCTCTTTATTTTTGATTTTTAAAGACTTTCATATAGTTGAGATCATACAGTATGCAGCCTTTTCTGATTGGTGTTTTTCACTTAGAGGTATTCATTTATGATTGTTCAATGTATTTTCTTTTTTAAAATTAATTAATTAATTTATTTTTTAGTTGTAGGTGACAGAATATCTTTATTTTATTTTTATGTGGTGCTGAGGATCAAACCCAGTGCCTTATGAAGGCTAGGCGAGCACACTACCACTGCGCCATAATCCCAACCCCTCAATGTATTTTCATTACTTTACAGTTCATTTCTTTTTTGAGTAGTAGTATTCCATAGCATGATTTTACCATATATTGTTTATCCATTTATCTGTTGAAGGATAGCTGTAATTATGAGTATAGCTGCTCAAACATACATGATACCGAATGACGGAAGGTATATAAATAAAAGAAATACTTTTTCTTTGCCTCTTGCCTCATGACTCTTTCATGTTGATCAAATTTAGTAAGAATGTAGAAAGCAAAATAATTTTAATACCAACACAAAGGGCAGCTTTCCAAGGTACAGAAAGGAGAAAGAAAAAAACCACAAAAAAACAAAAAATAAGCCAGGGGAATTGATCTGTGGAGTAGTGGATGCTATGAAAAATAACTAACATACCTTGATACCTTGAAATTTCCATCAAAATTAGCACAGTAATTTTCTCTGTTTTAAAAAATGAGAACATGTATTCTTTGGGCTGAATTGTCCAAGTAATGATGTAATGCAGAGATGTTCTGGGCTGGGATGAACTTTTTTTAAGAAGAACTCTTTCTTCCTTGCCAGCCCACTCAGTTCACATCCTGTCAGCAGGCTGGAAAAGGGAAAGAAAAAGAGGGCTTTTGAGTCATCAGCTAAAGTGAAGGGCACATGGTCATATGAAGACGTTGCCAGTGGCAATGTTTACTTTAAGTTTACACATTTCACTAGCTATATGCAGTGACTGTTATACAATGTGAGATAAATGCTAGCAATTACTCAGAAAAATATCACTTTGGATTAATTGTTAATAAAACATACCTGCTCAGAAAATGCCCTCTTAAAATTTCATGGATTATTGAAAGCTTAAAAACTAATGAATGCAAAGGCCTGGGTTTGAACCCTCTACTGGGAAATCTTCCAATTCTTGTTAGTCATTTGCACTCATGTATGTGTGCAAATGCTTACACATTGTCAGGTGGCATGCTGGACACTGAAGTCAGAAATGAAGAAAGCGTTCTCCCCACTTTCACGATGCTCCAAGATGAGTGGAGCATGTTGACACAGAGATCTAGAAGATCTGGGTTGTAGACTCATATATTCCAAATTCTTACTGAACTGACTCATTTGTTGCTCAGAATTGTTCTTCCCCTTCTATTGTACATATTAAGCCACCATTATAATGCCCATTCATTCAAGAGAAAATGTGGTAGTCTTTCAGATCCATTTATTTTCTCCCTCTTCAGTATCTGATCTGTATCTTCAGGCTAGGCCTATCTTCTAAGCTATAGAGCATACAGGCTCATCTTGTTGTCCCACAGGTATCTTACATCTAATGTGTTTTAATATGGACTCATTTTCTGCCCTGTTTTCAAATGTGTTCCTATTTTCAAAATATCAATTTCCATTACGGAATTACCATATGCCCCGCCACTCAATTCTATAAACTCCTTATGCTTTCTTTTCCTCTCACTGTTTTTCACCTCTTCCAACTTGAAGACAAATCATTTGCATTCTTTCACTGTCATTCCCGTTTACTCTCTCTTTTCTGTTCCTTCTAGTAACCTCCTTAGTGAAGCCCTCATATATCTCCACTTGAATATTTTGAAAAATTCCATGAGCATGATTAATATATCACTCACTATGATGAAACTTATAATACAGGGAAATGAATGTTATAGTAGTATGGATGTATGAAACATTATGGTAAATAGAGTAGAAGACTATTGCATATGTGGACACTCAGAGAACCTGAGCTAAGGAGACCAAGTGCAGAAGTGCCTGGAGCCCTTAAGTGTCAGACCTTCAACCCTCAGACTGGATTCTGCTACCATTTCCCTGATGGATGCCAAAACACTTCTTGGGATATTGGGCTAGTTCTGAATCCCAGCCTGCTTTTCTGGGGCCCTAGAACTCTACCTTTTTATTATGAGCCTCTTTGTAAAGACTGAATTGTACTCCTTTATGCACTTAGCTGCTGGCAGGAGTCCTCCTCTGTGATTTATCCTGCCCCTTCTATGATTTTCCCAGCCTTCATCTTATTTTGTCTTCACACCAATAATGTTGGGTTTTAATAGTTAAGTGATTTGCTTAAGGTTACAACTAGGTAGTGAAAGAGCTCAGTAATATTCTCACATCTAATGAATTCATATTTCATAGTCTATGCAGGTACAGAAGTGTCCAAGATAGAAGAATTTTCTCCTGTCTTTTCCTTTTATCTATGTCAATCCAGATTTATCCAGCTGTCTAGAAACTGTTGTCAAAAACCCAGACAAAAACCATTTCAGTCTGTGCCTCCAGTTTTGGTGCAGCAAATTGTCTGAATTGTTCCAGTCTAGTGCATCAGACCATGCCAACATTTCCATTTCTCTCCCCGGGATATTCTCTTTATCCTTTTGACTCTAAGGGTAATTTCAAGTGTTGTCAGGACTGGTTAAAGGTTTGAGAAGGCTTCTTCTCTTGTACTGAGAAAAGGAAATACCTGAAAGCAACTGTGCAGAGCTCTTGGGGAGTTTAATGCCAGCTGTGCTGTGCTGTTTTAGCTTAATTTCATTGGTCTCAGGAAAAGGGAGGCCTTCAGTACTTACCCCCTGAGAAAATTGGAAAATTTCCTATTCTAAAACAAATCTTAATCTGCTTTGTCACTACTAGCACCAAAAATTCATTCAAAGACTTGGGAAACTAAGAGCCTTGAAAAAGACAAATAAGAGGAACAGGAACAAGATGTTGGAGGTGGCAATTGGACTAGGGTTTCATGGGAAAAGAGAAGAGACACAGAATCTGCTGCCTGGGATGTTTGGTAGAAAAGCATTTTCACTCCTTACACTAAGGACATTGGCTGATGTTTCACAGCACTCAGGAAGGCTAAGCATGTAGAGAGGATTGGTTTGTTTTTCATTCTCAAGCTAGAGCCTCAAAACTAATGCTGACAGCCTGGAATTAGCCTGGGCTATTTTCTTAAGTTCCTACATGGTACTGATGCCTGGGCAAGGAATGAAACAAAATGATTACATTGGACCAAGTATTATTCGGGTGGTTTGTACCTGCCTGTCAACATTGTTTACTGATTAGTGTGAGATTTATGATTTGCACCTGGTCTCGGTGAGCCTCTAGAAGAACTCTGCTGTTGGGACGGTTATATAGCAGTAATGTGCCTTTGTAACCAAGAAAATATTTAATAATTTCACTCATTTTGGAATCCCTGTTTCAATGTACATGTCAGTGTTTCATGATCTATTAAAGTGCATTAAGCTATAACCCTTACAGAGGGAAGACAATTAAGAAAACACAGAACAGATCCATTCCTGTGTTCTGTTTTTTGGATCTTAAGTATGTTCCAAAGGTCCATGTGTTAAGGGACTTGGTCCTCAGGGCGCTGCTATTGGGAAGTGATACAACTTTTAAGATATTGAGCCTATTGTGAGGTCTTCAGGTCGTTGAGTGTTTACCATTGAAGGAGATAGCAGGACCCCATCTCTTTTTCACTTCCCAGCCAAGAGGTGTTTTGCTTTACCACATTCTCCCATTATGATGTACTGCCTCATCCAAGCAATGGAGCCAGCCAATTTTGGACTGAAGCCACTAAAACTGTAAGCCAAAATAAAACTTTTCATAGGTGTTTTTCTCAGGTATTTGTTATAGTAACAGAAAGATGACTACTAACCCTGTGAGATAGATTTTTATTGTGATACATATTGCATTTAATATTGTTGCTATACTCTTTTCTATGAGAAACTGTACATTTATAAAAATTTTCATTTTGGATTCTATAGATCTTCTTTAGCAATACAACCCAGTTTAACTACTACTGTTAGTACACAGGGAAAGGGAATGAGGAGAACAGAAGATAAAATAGAATAGGTTCTCATCTGTGAAAGAGCAGACTGGCTCTTAGGGAACAATTTTAGTGTGAGTCATTCTGTTAGGTGTGTTGTGCCCATTATAATATTTCACTCTCCTGATGATGCTCAATTTACAAATGTGAAGAATAAAATTGGGAATGGTTAAGTAATTTACTTAAGTAATAGCCAGTGAGTGGCAGAACCACAATTTGAACATAGGGCAGTCTGACTTCAAAATTATACTCTTCTTGATATACTATACTATCTCTCCAGAGCTCTAGTACCTCTGGATTACAGCTTGCAGATGTGGAGTGGCAAGAAAGGAAAGCTGTGAAACACTTCTAGGGTTAACCATTGGCCTGGATAACCCAGAAGAGACTGTAAAGTGCTCAGACCTTCCTTTGAGTATCAATCTTAATCAAACAGTAGATAAATTAAGGCACAGAAACCTCCTTGATTTTCCTGAGCTCCTAAGGTATCATGTCTCAGGTCTGCTAGGAGATGCTGCCCAATTTTCTATAAAATAAAGCCCAAATTATTGGGCCAGACATTATAGCTCTTCAAAATTGAACCTAGTCAATATTTCTAGCTTTAGTTAATTATTCTTTGCTACAGACACTAGGCTTCAGTGATATCCAGATTCTCCTCATTCTAGCAAAAATATGTCCTGATTCTACTTTTCTACTGTCTTGCTCTCTGAATAAAACAAAGTTCCTGCCCTCATGGAGCTTATACTCTCCTAAGTATATACTATGCCAAATGATGTTAAATGTTATAAAGAAACAATGTAGAATATAGGATACTATTCAACATTATACTGTCAAGGAATGCCTCTCTTATTCTTAGGAGGCAACATTAAGCATATAAGGAAGAAATGAGAGAAAAAGAATATGAAGATGTGGAGGAAGAGTATTTCAGGCAAGTGTAGAAGTGAAAAGATCAGTAAAGTAACTATCGTAATAGCTCGGAGAAAATGGTGATATAATAAAGGAAGGTCAGGTGATGAAGGCAATGGGAAGTTATGGATTTTGGGACTATTTTGAAGGTAGAGATGACAGAATTTATTTGCTCATGGATTGGATGTAAGGAGTGAAATAGAGAAGTCATATATGACTCTAAGATTTCTGGCCTAAGTAACTGGAAGACTAAACTGCAAAGAAGAATACTGTGTGAGTAGTAAACATTTTACTGAGGAGATTGGAGGTGATTAGGCCTTTGTGTTTTAACATGGTAAATTTGAGTTGTCCATTAGAAATCCAATGAGAAAGGTTAAAGTATACATTTGCATTAGGGAACAGCTTTCTAGAAAAGACCCAGGCTGGAGAGAAAATGCATAAGTTGTAAAAGTTTTAAAATCTATTATATTGGGTTAAAATTTTATCTATCTACTATCTATATATCCATTTATCTATCTACATCTGTGTATATCAATTTACTTTTTTAAAGATGCAAGATTTTGTTATACACTGATAAGTATGATTCAGTAAAGAAGTAAAAGTTAACAATGTATGAAAGATAGGGGAGAATTGCTAGATCAATGTCCATGAATACCTAGAATAAGATTAAGCATTTTTATTTTCGAGGAGAAGTGGTTGATCAAAGAGGAATTTTGGACATCACATGCCCTCTAAAGAAAGACCACCATGCCAGTTCCTTTCTGTCCTTTTTATGAGAAGTTTTCTCAGTATGTACAGTGAAATTTAAATTGCTATGGGTATGATACCAGTAAAAGAATGCCTGATTTGTATGAAAAAGTATAAGTGAAATATTCCTTTCTGTATTAAATTAAAAGATATGCAATGAGACCAGGACACTGGTGTGTGTAGTGGACATCAATTGAAGATCAAAATATATGGAATCTAGTTTCTGTTACTTACTTGGAGTCATGTGTGACCTTGGGGGTCTCTTTTTTTCTGTAGGCCTCAGTACTGCTGTTTGTATAGTGAGGATTATTTGGTCATACTATCCTAAAGGCCCATCAACTTTTAAGATTCTGAGGATCTCTAGTTTTATCCTTTCTACAGAGACAGTGTTCTTTGGAGCACAAAATATTTAATTTTGAAGAAGTCAGTTTTCTCCAATTTTCATTAAATAATTAGTGCTTTAAGTATTGTGGCTAATAAGTCTTTGTCTACTCCAAGTAAAAACAATAACAAAAACAAATAAACCAAAACCAAAACCAAAACAAAACACACCTGTTATGTATTTGTCCAGGGGTTTTATGCTTTTTGTTCTTACATGAATTTCTGATTCATTGTGAGTTAATTTTTCAGAATAGTGTGAGTTTATGTACAAATATCAATGCTTTGCATGTGGATCATCAGTTGTCTCAACACCATTTGTTGAAAAAATATATTTCCTCCACTGAATTGTCTTGACAACTGAAAATTGTTGAAAATCAATTGACCATTGCTTTGAAGGTTTATTTCTAGGTTCTAAATTCTGTTGCATTGATTTACTCTAAAGTCAGTAACACATGGTCTTAATTATTATAATTTAAAAATTAGGAAGAACTCCAGGCACTGTGGCACACAACTGTAATTCTAGCAGCTCAGAAGGATGAGGCAAGATTGCAAGTGCAAAGCCAGCCTCAGCAACTTGGTGAAGCTCTAAGCAACTTAGTGAGACCCTGTTTCAATATTTTTAAAAAATTTAAATAAAAAGGACTGGAGATGTGGCTCAGTGGTTAAACACCCTTGGGTAAAATCCCTGTTACCTCCCCTCAAAAAAACTGGATGAAAAACTATTCTCCCCAGTTCTGCTCCAGAGTTCCTGTGGACCGGCAGGAGCCACAGAGGGCCCTGATCTGCCCTCAGGAACCTCCACGGTTGTGCAGCCAAAGGGAGACCAGGGACTGCTACCTCTAGCCACTGGGGAGCCCAAATTCAGGGCAAGAGTCACTCCAGAGAAACCAGCACGAGCCAACCCCGCCCAAGGGCAGCCTGGGTCCTCCCAGTTCTGCTGCAGAGATCCTGTGGACCTGCAGGAGCTGCAGAGGGCTCAGATCCACCCTCAGGAAACTCCACGGGTGTCCAGCCAATGGAAGACCAAGGACTGCTAGCTGCTAGCCACTGGGGAGCCCAAATTCAGGGTAAGAGTCACTTCAGAGACTCCAGCAGAGGCAGACCTGCCCAAGAGCCACCTGGACCCGCCTCAGTTCTGCTCCAGAGTTCCTGTAGTCAGGCGAGACAGAAGGCCCAAAGCTGCCCTTAGGGAATGCCATCGGTTCCCAGTTGAAGACGACCAGAGTCTGCTAGCTTCCAGCCCCAGGGGAGCTCACACTCACTGTAAGGGTCACACACAGATTCTCCTGCTTGTGACTCTGCCTAAGTGAGACCTGGGCCCACCTCCAGTTCCACTCCAGAGTTCCTGTTCACCAGCAGGAGTGCAAGAGAGGGGCAAAACAGCCCTCAGGGGCTGCCTCAGGAGCCCAGCCAAAGCCACTCCCACTGCCCTCTAGAGGTACATCCACTACCTCCGCCACCAACTTTAGTGGCAGTAGTGCCCATCTGGGGACAATAGGGGGACAGAAGTAGCTCCAAGGTGAGACACAGGTAATCTGGAGTGTCAATACAAGATTATAGGATAGAAGTTGTAATACCTCAGATTGGTATACACAATCAACATGAAAAAAAACAAGGGAAGAAAGTACTCCAAATAAATCTGGATACCACTATAACAGAATACATTGATAGCACAGTTATTGAAATGTCAGAGAAAGAATTCAGAGTGTACATAATTAAAATGATCAGCAAACTGAAGAATGACATAAGTGAACAATTACAGGCAAAAATTGATCAATCCAACAAAGAAATAGGAGAGCAAATAAAGGCAACCATCGATCATTCTAACAAAGAGATAAGAGAGCAATTACAAGTAGCAAAAGATTACTTTAAGAAAGAGCTAGAGGGACTGGGGCTGTGGCTCAGTGGTAGAGCGCTTGCCTAGCATGCGTGAGGCACTGGGTTCGATCCTCAGCACCACATACAAATAATAAATGAATAAAATAAAGATCCATCAACCAAAAAATATTAAAAAAAAGAAAGAGCTAGAGATTGTGAAAAAAAAAAAAACCCAACCAGAAATACTTGAAATGAAGGAAACAATAAACCAAATAAAAAACTCAATAGAAAGCACCACCAATAGACTAGATCACATGGAAGACAGAACCTCAGATAATGAAGACAAGATATATAATCTTGAAAATAAACTCGACCATACAATGAAGATGGTAAAAAATCATGAGCGGAACATACAAGAAATATGGGACAGCATCAAAAGACAAAAACTGAGATTTATTGGGATAGAAGAAGGTGCAGAATTTCAAACCAAAGGAATGCACAATCTCTTCAATGAAATAATATCAGAAAGTTTCCCAAATATGAAAAATGAAACGGAAAATCAAATACAAGAGGTTTACAGGACACCAAACGTACAAAATTTCAACAGATCTACACCAAGGCACATTATCATGAAAATGCCCAGCATATAGATTAAAGATAGAATTTTAAAGGCCACAAGAGAGAGGAACCAGATTACATACAAGGGGAGACCAATTCGTATCTCAGCAGATTTTTCAACCCAGACCCTAAAAGCCAGGAGATCATGGAATAACATATTCCAAGCCCTGAAAGACAATGAATGCCAACCACGAATCCAATATCCAGAAAAACTGAGCTTCAGATTTGATGACAAAATAAAAACCTTCCATGATAAACGAAAGTTAAAAGAATTTACAGCAAGAAAGCCTGCACTACACAGCATTCTTGGAAAATATTCCATGAGGAGGAAATGATAACCAACAATGAAAATTTACAAAGAGAGGAATTACACTAAAGGAAAGACCATTCAAAAGAGAAAACAACTCAAGGTAAAAACCAAAAACAAACCAAAATGACTGGAATTACAAATCGTATCTCAATAATAACCTTGAATGTAAATGGCCTAAATGCACCAATTAAAAGACATAGACTGACAGACTGGATCAAAAAAAAAAAAAAGACATGACAGTATGCTGTCTTCAAGAGACTCTTCTTACACGAAAAGACATCCACAAACTGAAAGTGAAAGAGTGGGAAAAAACATATCACGCACATGGATCCCGCAAATAAGCAGGAGTTTCCATCCTCATAATCAAATAAAGTGGACTTCAAACCAAAGATGGTGAAAAGACACAAAGAAGGTCATTTCATACTTCTTAAGGGAATCATACATCAATAAGACATAACAATCATAAATATCTGTGCCCCAAATAATGGGGCTTCTACGTATATCAAACAAATCCTTCTCAAATACAAGAATCAAATAGACCACAACACAATAATACTTGGAGACATTAACACAACTCTCTCAACATTGGATAGATCTTCCAAACAAAAACTTTATAAAGAAACCATAGATCTCAATGAAACTATCAATAATTTAGACTTAACAGACATATATAGAGTGTTCCATCCATCAACGAGTGAATACACTTTCTTCTCAGCTGCACATGGATCGTTTTCCAAAATAGATCATATGTTATATCACAAAGCCAGTCTTAGCAAATATAAAAAAAAAAAAGTTTCTACCCTACATCCTATCCGACCACAATGGAATAAAATTACAAATCAGTGACAGCTTAAAAAACAGAAACTAGCTGAGTGTGGTGGCTCAAGCCTGTAATCCCAGAACTTAGGGAGGCTGAGACAGGAGAATCACGAGTTCAAAACCAGCCTCAGCAATGGCAAGGCACTAAGCAACTCAGTGAGAACCTGTCTCTACATAAAACACAAAATAGGGCTGGGCATGTGGCTCAGTGGTCAAGTGCCCCTGAGTTTAATCTCCAGTACCAAAAAAAAACCCCATAAACTACTCCATCACCTGGAAACTAAGTAATATGCTATTGAATGATGCATGGATAACAGAAGACATCAAGGAAGAGATAAAAAAATTCTTAGAGGCAAATGAAAACTCTGATACAACATATGAAAATCTCTGGGATGCCATGTAGGCTGTGCTAAGAGGAAAGTTCATAGCATTAAACTCATTCATTAGAAGATGTAAAAGTCAACAAATAAATGAATTGACTCTTTGTCTCAAAGCCTTAGAAAAGGAAGAACAAATTAACACCCGAAGAAGTAGAAGACGGGAAATAATCAAAATTAGGGCTTAAATCAATGAAATAGAAACAAAAGAAACAATTCAAAAAAATGACAAAACAAAAAGCTGGTTCTTTGAAAAAATAAACAAAATTGACAAACCCTTAGCCACCCTAATGAAAAAGAGGAGGGAGAAAACCCAAATTACTAAAATTTGTGATGAAAAAGGAAATATCACGACAGACAATAGTGAAATACAGAGGATAATTAGAAACTATTTTGAAAATTTATACTCCAGTAAAATAGAAAACCCTGAAGACACCAACAAATTTGTAGAGGCATATGACCTACTCAAATTGAACCAAGAGGACATACACAACTTAAACAGATCAACTTCAAGCAAGGAAATAGAATATGCCATCAAGAGCCTTCCAACCACGAAAAGCTCAGGTCCAGATGGATTCTCAGCTGAGTTCTACAAGACCTTCAAAGAAGAAATAATACCAATTCTGCTCAAATTATTTCATGAAATAGAAAAGGAGAGAACCCTTCCAAACTCATTTTATGAGGCAACTATCACCCTGATTCCAAAACCAGACAGAGACACATCAAAAAAAGAAAACTTCAGACCAATATCCCTGATGAACATAGATGCAAAAATTCTGGCAAGTCGCATACAAAAACATATCAAAAAAATAGTGCACCATGATCCAGTGGGGTTCATCCCAGGGATGCAAGGTTGGTTCGACATATGGAAATCAATTAACGTAATACATCACATCAAGACTTAAAGATAAGAATCATATGATTTTGTCAATTGATGCAGAGAAGGCATTTGACAAAATACAACACCCTTTTGTGCTCAAAACAGT
>CM053417.1:75351747-75417946 GCA_028644305.1 Xerus rutilus | reverse complement strand
CTTTATGTATGACTGCATGTATGTTGTGACTCTATATCACTTACAACCAGAGCAATGAAATATTATCTTCCATCTGTGTACAATGAATCAAATTGCACTCTGTTATCATGTAAGCCTAAATAGAACAAATAAATAAATTAAATGTAAAAAAAACTATTCTGACATTGTTCTACTTGTCATTTGCTTTTTGTATTTCCATTTGCTTAATTATTCTTTAAACATTATTTTGTAGATTTAATGTATCAAGTTGTGCTTTTGTCAATTTTACTACTTTTATTTTTATTATTATTATTTTAAAAATATTTTTATACTTGCTGATAGACCTTTATTTTATTTATATGTGGTGCTGAGAATCGAACCCAGTGCCTCACACATGCTAGGCGAGTGCTCTACCACTGAGCCACAACCCCAGCCCCTGTCTTTTATTATTTTTGATGCTATTTTAGTGCTAGATTTATCAACATATAATTTACATAATTCACCCTTGCAAAGTGTACAATTCAATAGATTTTACTATGTTCAGAGTTGTGCAACAAACCTCAAATTCATTTAAAATATTTTTATTATTCCAAAAAATATCACTGTACTCATGAGCAGTCACTATTTTACCGCAACTCTCCAGATGTAGGCAACAAACAATTACATTGGATTTGTCTATTCTAACATTTTTTTTAAACAGTCTTGTGATGTTGCCCAGGCTGGTTTCAAACTCCTGGGTCCAGTGATCCTCTTGCCTGAGCCCCAAGTAAATGGAATACAGGTGTGTGCCACTGCATTTGGCTTTATTCTAACATTAATTAATGAAATCACACAAAATGTGGTTGTGATTGATTTTCTTCTCTTATAAAGTTTTCAAAGCTTATCCATATAGTAGTATGTATAAATTGTTAATTATATTATATTGCCAAATAATATTCACCTATATGGATATTTTATTAATTCATTCATTGATAAATGGTTATTTTGTATAATACTAGTGTGAACACTGGTAAAGAAAGTTTGCTTGGACATATGTTCTCAATTCTCTTGGATTTATACCTCAGAATGGAATTGCAGGATCAGATGGCAACTTCGTGGAACTGCCAGTCTTTTTTGCAAAGTGTACACCCCATTAGATAATCTTAACATCAGAATATGAGGATTCTGATTTATGCATATCTTCACCAACACTTATTACTGTCCATTTTTTAATAATATCATCCCAATGAGCATTAAATGGTATCACATTGAGGCTTTAATTTGTGTTTCCCTGATGACTGATTGTTTTAAAAATCTTTCCTGTGATTTTTGGTCATTTGTGTATCTTCTTTGCAGAAATATTTTATCGATATTTATACTGGCTATTTATGTTTTTATTACTTAATTTTATAAACTTTTCATGTAATCTAACCACATATCCCTTGTCAGATATAGCTTAGAAATTATCATTTTGTGGGTTGCTTTTAATGTTCTTTTTTTCTTTTTGGTACTGGAGATTGAACTCAGGGGCACTCGACCACTGAGCCACATCCCCAGCCCTATTTTGTGTTTTATGTAGAGACAGGGTCTCACTGAGTTGCTTAGCGCCTCGCCATTGCTGAGGCTGGCTTTGAACTCGCGAGTCTCCTGTCTCAGCCTCCAAAAGTGCTGGGATAACAGGCTTGAGCCACCGCACCCGGCTGCTTTTAATGTTCTTTATGTTATTCTTTGAAGCACAAACCTTTTCTAAATTTTGTTGTTTTTTTAAAATTATACATAACATTACAATTCATTTTGATATAATTGTAAAAGCATGAAATATAATTTTCTCTAATTCATTCTCCTGTACTTCCTCATACTCTCCCCCTCCTATCATCCTCTGTTCCTTTCCCTCTACTTTCTACTGATCTTTCTGCTATTTACTTATAGATTTTTTAAAATTAGTGTTTTTGGGGATATAAATGATTGTGAAGTTCACTGTGGTATATTTATATATGTACATAGGAAAGTTAGGTCAGATTCATTACAGTGTATCTCCTTTTTCCATTCCTTGCCTTCCCTTCATTCCATTTTATCTAATCCAATGAACTTCTGTGCTTTTTGTAATCCCTCCCCTATTGTGCATTACCTTTCACATATCACAGAAATCATTTGACTTTTGGTTTTTGGGGATTGGCTTATTTCACTTAGTATGATAGTCTCCAGATTCATCCATTTACCAGCAAATGTCATTAAGTCATTCTTCTTTATGACTAATACTAAATTGTGTGTGTATACCACATTTTCTTCATCCATTTATCTGTTAAGGGGCATCTATGTTGGCTCCATAGCTTAGCTATTGTGAATTGTGCTGCTATGAACATTGATGTGGCTGTGTCACTGTAGTTAGATGATTGAAAATCCTTTGGGCACATACTGAGAAATGGGATAACTGGGGCAGATGGTGGTTCCATTCCTAGTTTCTGAGGTATCTCCATACTGTTTCCCAGAGTCCCAACAATAGTATATGTATTTACACTTTTCCCCACATCCTTGCCAATATTTATTGTTGTATGTATTCTTGATAATTGCCATTCTAACTGGAGTGACATTCCTTTAAGTTTTGGTGAGTTTTCTTGTTTGATGTTTAATCTATTTGATAGGGTGATAGCTTTAGTTTGCTTATTATATGTGGAGGATATTTGAACATGTTTGACATGTGTTATTGGCCTGTGACATTCTTGTAATATTTTTGGCTTTTGCATCAGGTTAAATCTGTTTTCACAGAATGAATTAGGAAGTATTATCTCCTATTCTATTGTTTTTTAGAGAATGAATGGTGTTAATTTTCTTTATAATTTGGAGAAAATTCACCATAAAACCATTTGGTTATGGGCTTTTCTTATTTGAAAGGTGTTTGATTACTGATTCCTTCTGGATATTTGTTAGGTTTATTCGGATTCTCTATTCTCTCCTGAGTCAGTGTTAAATGTTTGTGTCTAGGAATAAGTTCATTTCATCTAGATTATATGATTTATTGGTTTACTATTTGTTCATAGTGTTCTTTTGGAATCCATTTTGTTTCTGCAGGCTTGGAAGCAATTTCCAAGCTTCCATTTCTGACTTTATTAATTTGTCTTGCATCTTCTCAGTCTAGTTTTCTATAAAGAATTCTCAATTTTGTTGATGTTTTCATAGAAATCACTTTTGTTTTCATTAAATTGCTCCATTGTTTTTTCTATGTTCTATTTTATGTATCTCCATTAAAATCTTTGTTATTTATTATTATTCCAAAAGATATTGCTGTACTCATTAGCTGTCACTCTCCACTTTCCCCAGCTGTGCTTTCTATGCATTTTGTTTCCATTCCTTTTTCTAGTTTCACAAGATATAAAGTTATATTATTGATTTAAGAAATATCTTTTTTCATTTTTATTGAACTAAAGTGCATATAACATAGAAGATGATGTTTTAACCATTTTAAGTGTAAGACTCAACAGCTTTAATTATATTCATTATAATGTTTAACTGTCACCACTAAAAAGTCCAATCCCTGTATCCATTAAGAGATAGTTGCTTGTTTCTTCTCCTCCCAGCCACCAGGAAACGCTACTAAATTTTTTCCCTGCAAACTTGCCTATTCTGATATTTCATATAAGAGGAATTATACAGCTGGGCATGGTGGTGCACACATATAATCCAAGCAGGTTGGGAGGCGGAGGCAGGAGGATCTCAAGTTCAAAGCCAGCTTCAGCAATTTAGTGAGGTACTAAGCAACTTAGCAAGACCTTATACTAAAATAAAAAATTAAAATGGGCTGGGAATACGGTTCAGTGGTTAAGCACCTTTGGGTTCAATCACTGGTTAATAAAAAAAGGGTAATCATACAATATTTGTTCTGGAGCTTTTTGTTTTTTGTGTGACTTTAAATCACTGACTGATGCAATATGCTTTTAGTATGAAGAACTTTATTACTTGTTTAATGCTGAGCATGGTGGAGCACGCCTGTAATCCCAGCACTTTGGGAGGCTGAGACAGGAGAATTGGAAGTTCAAAGCCAGCCTTGCAATGGTGAGGTGCTAAGCAACTCAGCGAGACTCTGTCTCTAAATAAAACACAAAATAGGGCTGGGGATGTGGCTCAGTGGTCGAGTGCCCCTAAGTTCAATCCCCAGTACCTCCACCCCCCAAAAAGTGGTTCTGCTATTTTTAAAAATTTATTTATTTTAATTAAGTATAAATGAGAGCAGAATGCTTTTCATTGTACACAAATGGAGCACACCTTTTCATTTCTCTGGTTGTACACGATGTAGAGTCACACCATATGTGCAGTCATACATGTTTCTAGGGCAATGATGTCCATATCATTCCACCATGTTTCCTGCTCCCATGTCCACTTCCCTCTTCTCCCTCCCTTTGACCAAATTCCTCTATTCTTCCCATGCCCCCTCCCCCATTATGGATCAGCATCCACTTATCAGAGAGAGCATTTGGCCTTTGTTTTTTTTGTGATTGGCTTACTTTGCTTAGCATGATATCTCCAACTCCATCCATTTACCTGCAAATGCTATAATTTTATTCTGTTTTAATGCTGAATAATCTTCCATTGTGTATATATACTATATTTGCTTTGGTGATTTTAATGAAGTATATTCTTCTCACAGTATAAAATATCTAATGTACTTCCCCATGTACACAATTGCCTTGGGATTATTGTGGTCTTATATGGAATCTCTTTCACTGTATCTTTCCTTGATTTGTCTGCTGAAATGTCTGCCTCTATTTCTATCAAACGCTGCTGTTAGCCTCTCCTAATGGTTATACACTTATTGCTTTTTACCACTCTCTGGAGAATAAATTTCTTCACAGCCTTATCGAATTAAATTCAGGTCCTTTGGTAGTGGTAATTATTGGCGTTAGTCTTTGAATTTTAGGCCCACAGGGGCCATTCTTTGTTGGCTCCTTTCTGAGTTTTCTCTAGCGACCAAGATGAACTATGATTTAGCTTGTTGTTCTCATGGCTACTAGCATTTTGCTTATTTACTACCAAAGTATCTTGTGCTTGTGTATGTGTGTTTTGCTGAGGATTGAACCCAGGATCTCATACATGCTAGGCAAATGCTGCACAACTGAGCTGTACCACCAGACTCCCTTGTTCTTAAATGTGAACTCCCACTTCTTTCAAGTAAAATTGATTTTTTAGGGAAAACCTTATAAACACTTACTAGTCCACAAAACTTCTGAGAAAGTGCTCAGGAGCTAGAGGCAGGTACAGTGGTCCACTTCACTTCGAGTGACATCTATTTTTTATGTGTAGGTTCCTGGGTGAGGGAGTAGCCTGTACTCTTTTCAGCTTGCCTTCTAACATGGAACTTCTTCCCTACAAGTGAACTGGATTTGAGTGATTGGAGCTTTGTTTTTCTCAGCTTGTTATAAGTAGGACAAAGCCTTCATCTCATGGGTTGGAGCTGAGTGGATAAACAGAACCCTTGACTTACCAGTAATTCTTGTCTAGTATTTTACAAGTGCAACATAGAGATAGGGGTAAAGAAAGATGCTGGTGACCTTCTTTTACTGGGAGTATATGGCAAACCTTGTCTGAGAGCTAGGGAGAGGGATCTCTGTTTTCTTGGCCATACTCACCCAGAGTGGAACTGTCATATCTGTCATGCCGTGTTATGGTTTAGATATAAGGTATTCCCCAAAATATCATGTGTGAGATAATGCAAGAGGGTTTAGAGGTGAAATGATTGCATTGTGAATGTTTAGAACTAATTTGTGCATTAATCCTCCGATATAAATTAACTGGGTGGTGACTGCAGGCATGTAGGTTTTTGCTGGAGGAGGTAGGTCACTAGATTGTGTGCCTTTGGGATATATATTTTGCTCTTGGTGAGTTGAACTCTATCCCTGCTTCCTGGTATGATGTCCTGAGCCACATTCCTCCATTAAATTCTTCAGGCATGATGTTCTGCCTCACTTTGGGCCCAAAGCAACATAGTTGGCCATCTATGGACTGAGACCTCTAAAACTGTGAGCCCCCAAATAAACTTTTCTTCCTCTAAGTGTTCTTACCAGGTCTTTTGTTTATGGCAAAGAAAAAGCTGACTAAAACATGCTGAGATGGGGAGAAGTTTGAATAGATGCCAATGAGTAAAGGCTCAAGTACTATATATTTACTCTTAAAAAGTTTTATTAGGTTTTAATGAATAAATGTTTCTCCATTTGCTTTCTGAAGACTTTAGATGATTGTTCCTTTTTCTACTCCACTGTTTTTAACCTCCACACCCAAAGTCTCTTTCTTGACCAATAACAATGGTTTCCTGACTTGTTTTCTTCACTACAATATTTCCCTCTTGAAACTGAGTTATCTCCCTTCTATCACCTCTGACAGAAGCATCTGATAGCTGATCGGGTCATTTGGTCACTTTGGACATTCTAATGGTTTCACGTGGGGCTGGGGCTATTGCTCAATGGCAGAGCACTTGCCTAGCATGTTTGTGACACTGGGTTTGATCCTCAGCACCACAAAAAAATAAATAAATACTAGTTTTGTGTCTATCAAATGGTTCCATGTTATTTACCTTTAATTTTTTTAAAAGTGTTTTTTGTGGCACTGGAGATTGAACCCAGTGTTTTGCACATGCCAGACGAGTACTCTACCACAGAGATACACCCTTGTACCCACGCACACATTGTATTACCAGATAAAGTTACAAATTCATAATGTGTTATTTCAGGCCTCTCAGATTTATCTCTAACTGACATTCTATGTGCACCCCATGTTTTATCCATAATGAACTATATCCTGAACATGCCACATTTCTCACATCTCTGGGATATTGTTTATGCTATTTCTTATGTCTAGAATGTTTTTCCCCACCTTCTTCTCTTTCTGTGAAACTTATGGTATTTTAAGTCATATGTCCATGTCACCTCCTCAATGGAACTGTCCAGGATTTCTCTCAGTCTTAATTAGTTGTTCTTTTCATTTTGTTCTTTCAACTTGTTCCTTATACTTCTAATTGGCACTTTTTACTCTTCTTGTTAAAAATATTTACAGTTCAGAGCCAGGCGCAATGGCACAAGCCTGTAATCCCAGCACTTAGGGAGGCTGAGACAGGAGAATCACAAGTTCAAAGCCAGCCTCAGCAACGGTGAGGCACTAAGCAACTCAGTGAGACCCTGTCTCTACATAAAACACAAAATAGGGCTGGGGAGGTGGCTCAGTGGTCGAGTGCCCCTGAGTTCAATCTCCAGTACCAAAAAAAAATTTACAGTTCAGGCTTGGGCTGTAGCTCAGTGACAGAGCATTTGTCTTGCATGTGTGAGGCACTGGGTTTGATCCATAGCACCACATAAAAATAAACAAATAAAATAAAGGCATGCTGTCCATACACAACTACAAAAAATTTAAAAAATAAAATAAAATAATTTGCAAGTCTGTCTCTTATAGACCATGATCATTGAGAATGACAACTATATTTTAGTGTGATCCTCATGTCTCATATACTACATGATATGTAATAGATGCTCAATAAATTTTAAATTTATTAAAAATTTGATGGATATTGTAATTAGTGATACTGATTCTGGGATAATTTGTAGTTTCCTTCTTTTTCCATTTTTCCAGATATTCCAGGGGAAACTGGCAGCCTCAGTTGCAGCTGGGGCTGCCCAAATCATAGTTGCTATGGCAACAGTGCTTTTAACAGAGACTTTCTCTGGCCTGACAAAAGGTTTTGGCTTTTAAGAGGACTGTGAATGGTTTCTTTTTTCTTTTTTCTTTTTTTTTGCGTGTGTATTTATGTGTGTGAGTCATGCAAGTATGTACTGAGTGGTGGTATTGGAATTGGAGGAGGTGAAGCTGTTTGTACACCCATTTAGCCATCCAAATCATCCAGGAATGCTTTTCTACATTATTATTTTACTTCCTTTTCTGATATATTTTTGTTCCTTTTTCGATTGTTTTTAATGGAACTTCAGAAAACTTTACTTCCTTTTTGTTAGTTGTGGCAGATTCCATTAACTCATGTATTCGCTTTTTTAAAGGAAGCTCTTAACAGCAACTCCCACAAATTATCTTGGAAAATAAGTAATGGGGTATGATTTTCCTCTGTAATTTTCCATTTTATACTCACTGATACAGATACATGGAAGGCAATTTCCAATCCAGCACCTGTTTGCTCATGGCTGTATGGAGGGACATTAGCTAAGTGAATCTCTCCTCTGTGACATAGATTTTGGCAATATAATCCCTGACTTGGCAAAGATAGGATCTTGGGCTTCCCAGGCCCAGTTAATCATAAAACTGAGTATGGGTGGCCTCTGGAGCTGCTGTTCTTCTACCTTGCAGGTTTCCTGAAGGCAGGTGAATTGGAGCTTACCATCCAGCCAATGGGCTTACTCACACTGGTCAGCTTTCTGCTATATTCAGACAAGATTCACAGCACTTCCATTATCCAGGAAAGGCAACTGCAGCATAATAGAAAGACTACTTTCTATTTTCTAATTTTTCAGTTAGCCAGACTTGGGCTCTATTATTTACTAGCTGTCTGGCTCTTAAAAATACCTGAATTTTAGCTGGGCACAGTGGCGCATACCTATAATCCCAGCACTTTGGAAGGCTGACACAGGAGAATTGTGAGTTCAAAGACAGCCTTAGCAATGGCTAAGTGCTAAGCAACTCAGTGAGACCTTGTCTCTACATAAAACACAAAATAGGGCTGGGGACGTGGCTCAGTGGTCTAGTACCCCTGCGTTCAATCCCCGTACCGAAAAAAAAAATGCCTGGATTTATATTCCTTCACCTAGCTATAATATAACCAAAATTAGATGATACAGAGAGAACATTAATATGAAGTGGAAGTAAGGAAAGAGCTTACTAAAATTCATTGAGTACCTACTATGTTCCAGGCACAGTATTTTTAGTTTATATAAGTTATCCTGTTTAATTCTGACAAAGACTTTGTGAGATAGTAGGCATATTCTTCGTTACACACATGAAACTGATCCTCAAAGAGGTGAAATACTTGGGTCTATGTATTACATGGCAGGTAAATAGCAGAAGTAGGATTTTAATCCCAAACTATTTGAAACCAAATCCCATATTCTTTTCTGCTTGGGCTCTTGCAATTTGCTTAATATTTATTAGTGGTATTCTATTATGCACAGATTGCTGGTGCACTAAACTAGTTACTAAAATATCTAGACCCCATTTGAAGAACTCAGCCTTTCAGCTAATACTAGAAGCAGGAGGAGTGGGTGTGAAAAAGCCTCTTAATAGTCCTTTTAATGCTTGTTTTGGGATGTGTTGGCAAAATGTACTTCCTCAATTCCTTGGAAGATGTCCTTCCTTTAAGCTGGACTGTCTCATCTCCAAGAGCTCCTGGGAAAATGTCCAATGAGTCAGTGTAAGTTTTTTCTAACAAAGAAAATACAAGTTATGAAAGAGAAGATGTGATATACATTGATGAACCTGCACCAGATCTTAGGTCTGCATAGCCTGGTGAGGACAGCCTAATTGGAAGAGAACGGCCCCCATGTCAATCCATCATTCTAACCCTTATACCAGTAATGTTTTGGAAAATGAGTGGTTTACTGGAGGTTTTGTCTGCTTTATTTCAATATCTCTGACTTTTGGCATGAACTGCTACAAAAACACTCAGAATGTGGTATAAATTCTGTGGCCCTGTTCCACTGGGGATCAACTTGAAACCTCTTCTACTGGATATTGATCCTATTAATCACCCCAGTTGCCATCATTATCACACTAGTGTGATTTCAACCCCCTAAACCAGCTGGGATCATCTGATAAATTCAACCCTGCAGGTGTCTTATACAATATTAATATGAGAGTTTTATGGAACACTTTCTTAGAAGTGCAAAAATCCTGTACAGCTCAAAGTTACCTAGATTCTCCCCATTTCTTGTGGCTTCCAGTAAGGTCACAAAAAGGGTCAATTTGCCCTCCTCCCTACCACCCAGTAATTTCCATCATAATGATCACCCTTTAAATTAACAGCTGCCTCACAGGAAAAAATGCTGAGATTCAATCTAGTACTTTAGTCTTTCCCATGTTTCACTGCTTTATGAAGGCAGGGGAAGAATCCGAGTTTCCTTCTGGTGGTGATAGCTAGAGGGACACCAAGTGTAGCCTTACTGGGATTGGCCAGAAGCTGACCTAACTAAATGAAAGACTATGAGAGATGAGGTTTTTCTCAGAAGTCTATAGTTTTTTATCTTCTCAGTTTCTCCAAATCCCTAAAGCCTCATGGGTCCAGTAAAGATGCTTCTCACCTCCCCTGACCTTCCCCCAGGAATGCAAGCATCGCCTTGGAAGCACAATACAACTTACTTTAAATTAGAATTAGTAGCGGAGTAATTACTGACAAGATATTTAAACTCTCTGTATCTCAGTTCTCCATTGGTACAATGGAAACAACTTATCTTACAAGGTTGTGTGCATTATGATAGCTTATTAAACTCTAACCACAGCCAGGCACGGTGGCGCATGCCTGTAATCCCAGCACTTTGGGAAGCTGACACAGGAGAGTTGTGAGTTCAAAGCCAGCCTCAGTGATGGTGAGGCATTAAGCAACTCAGTGAGACCCTGTCTCTACATAAAAAAACACGAAATTGGGATAGTGATGTGGCTCAGTTGTTGAGTACCCCTGAGTTCAATCCTTGGTACCAAAAAAAAAAAAAAAAAAAAAAAGAAAGAAAGAAAGGAAGGAAGAAAAAAGAAATAAATAAAATCTAACTGCAATGCCATGTCCCTATATGTTTATCATTTTATTCCTTCTCTTTTATCCTCTTCTATTCCTTTATTTCTGTAACAAAAAAAGTGAAAAGCAACTCCAGTATGAGAGATCTGTTCAGACTTCTTTCTCTTTCCCCTGGAGAACAAGGCTGGGAACTTTTTGCTGATAAGTGCCAGTATATGAATATGCCTAAGGATAATGTCAATGGAATAGACTTAAATAACATCTCAGGATCCTACTCATGAGTAGGATAGACATTAATGAAAATCAGTAGACTTTTCAAAGTAAAGACTGAAGTGAAACATTTGACCAATCAGTATGTATGTTTTTAACATTTACTGTTAATCTTATTCATTTATAGGCAAGAAGGTAAGACCTCTTTTCCTTGGAGGACTGATAAAAATATATAAGGGCACTGGAAAAAAAGACTAGTATATGATAATGTGCAGATCACAATGAATTACAGAATAATAGTTTCTCATAGCAAGAAAGAACACTTAAAATGTACCTGGAACTGTGCATCTCTTTTTTTTTACCTCATAACAAACAGGATTATAAGCATGGGATTAGTACATAGAGTGGAAAAGAAACTGCTCAAAGTTCCATAGTGATGGAGAAAGGATTTGAACCTAGCTCCATCTATCTCTCAAGCCTGTCATAATTCCACTGCACCACACTACTTCAGAAGCATAGAGTGAGTTAGAACACCTTGAGAAGTCTGTGAAAGAATTTTATGCCTTTTACATCCTTTCAATTTCTGGCTTCAGCAATTATACCCTCTATTGTAAAGATGTTTTATGCATTGTCATATGCTAAAAACCTGTTGTGAATTGTAAATTTTCTAACTTAGTTCATTTCACACATTACTTCCCTTATATGAATGAGCTTAGCCTAGGCTTTACATCTGATAGTAATATGATGATATTTCTTTGAAGACAATCTTAGATTTCAACTATGTTCAGTCCTTCCATTGTTCTCAATGCTAGGTACGTGACTTGCCATGCAAATATTCCCATGGCAATGTTAGACTGACCCGGAAATCTTTTTTTTTTTTCACTGAATGACTGTTTCTTTTGTACTGTTTCCTCTCTAGTTCATATCTTCCATTTTTTTCTTTCCCTTTGCTCCTCCCACCACCTGACCCTGCTTACAAAGAGGTATTCAGTTGATAGCTGGCTTGTGGAAGGCTGGAAGATGTTAGGAGGAGATGAGTTTGGGATGAAATGGTGGGATGACACTGACTTATGCTCTCTCCCCCTTTCCTTCCTCATTTCCAGACAGCACTATTTTCTTGTAAGCTGTCATTGCTTCTTTTGCTTCATGTCACTCCATCTCAGACAAACATCTCTGCTTTATGTAGTCAATTTCATTTTGAAATCAAATGTACCACAGTACAGATTCCTGCTGGGTTTCTTGTGGCAAAGAGAGAAATGGCAAGAAGCATGAGGGAAATGGAGAGACTTGATAGACTTAGTGTGGAAATATGTCAGTTATCCATAGTGCTTTCTTTAACAGTGCAAGAAGGGACAGCAGGAAGGATGGCGGAGATCCACTTACTCTGTCCAGCCATAAATTCAGTATTGTCTTGCAGAGGGAATTAAGAGGAGGCAACAGGGATGCATCCTTGTTTTCAGTTTAAAAGTAAAGGATCAGAGGAAGGTTTACAATGAGATGTAAGATGATACAATATGCATGCGAGGCATGTGAGGATATAAGGCATCCTGGGATTAGATGCCAAAATGAATGCTGTTGACAGTCTTTGCAATCTTTGGAAGCTATGGCAAGAGTGTACTTTGAGTAAGCTGGGGTGGGAATGATGGGTTTTGGGATATAAGGAGATTTCTGCTAGGCCCTAAGGGAAAGAAGCCTTTTGAAAGTCAGGGTAGAGGTTGATATTCCATGGCACAGAAGAGGAGCAAAACAGGAAGAGTTAAAGACTATATAAGGTGTTGTGATATATAAATAGGCTGCAGATTGATGAGGCAATAATGGGAATGGGCCAGGTAACCTTTACTAGTGGTGGTTGTCATTAATATCACAAATAATCACCACAATTGAATATTTCCTATGTAAACCTGTGCTAGATGTATTACATAATTATTTTCACCTTAACTCTGCCAGGGTATTACCATGACATGATCAGTATGTAAACAAATGAGTGAAACAATGATCAGAAAGGTGAACTAAGGATCAGAGAAGTGAACACATTTGTTCAAGGTCATGCAGCCTTGTAGAAGGATGTGTTGGAACTCAAGTAACCCTAATCCATATTCAGAAACTTCCCTAATGTCAGACTTCTTGAAAGACTGCGAAACTGTACACCTGAAGGCAAGGATGCATGTTGCTTTTTTATTGTCTGAAAGACCCTTGAGAAGTACCCGAAGAACCTGATATGCTACCTGAAAAAGTTTTTGCTTCCCAACTCTGGTCCTGTTTCTCAAATAGATCAATTCAGGGACATGT
Organism: Xerus rutilus; assembly: GCA_028644305.1. Taxonomy (NCBI): domain Eukaryota; kingdom Metazoa; phylum Chordata; class Mammalia; order Rodentia; family Sciuridae; genus Xerus; species Xerus rutilus. The sequence continues at coordinate 75,404,784 of CM053417.1, read as the reverse complement.
GGACACAGAAATACATAGACACAGCAATACTTTTGACCCATTGTTCCTTTTGCACATAATGGCCCAGGAGATCTCCAGCCATACACTGCTGTCCTCACCCACTCAGAAAGCAAAGATGGTACTTATTAATAAACACTGGGACCTGAGCCCTTTGCAGTTAATTGGCTGAGTCATTCTTCACTTGTATTCTGTCTTTATTTCACTTGCTTGCTTTAGTACATGACAGAAAAAAACAAACTAGATATTTTCTGAACCAGAACAGTGAACACAGTTGATATCTGGTAAATCTGGAAAACAATTTTATTGAAATGATGGCTGAATTACTGCTGAACTTGGCTGCCTATGAATTTGGACTTGGGAATAGTAACTTTCTCTACCTGCCACCCCACCATTATCACCTTCTTGCACCTTGTTCCCAACTTGCTTACCCACTGCTAAGTGTTGCTAGTCTCACCTTCTCCTTCTTTTTCCCTCATCTTCCTTCCTTCCTTCTTTCCTTCCTTCCTTCCTTCCTTCCTTCCTTCCTTCCTTCCTTCCTTCCTTCCTTCCTTCCTTCCTTCCTTCGACTCTGATTCTTGTCTACCTCATTGAACTCACCTAAGCACACTGGTCTTTTTCCAGTGTTTCAGCATACACAATTATTTCCCTTTTCTGAGTTTAGACATACAGTGTCCTTTATGCTTTATATGATTGTATAATTTTATGCTTAGACCTAAAGACATTTGAGTGTTTAATGGAGTGTTATAATAACTATGCTAGGAAAACAAGTATGAACAGGGACTGTCTTGAGTATACCAGGAGATATGATTATCCTACTTATGCCTCAATCTCTCTTCTATCATCAGCTCATTGGATGGCATAGTCTTTTCCTCCTTTAAGCTTAGGTGTTACTTCCTCTTAGATTTTTCCATACATGTTCTAAGTAGGTACCATATCCCCTTATTGTTCTATATAGCTTTATTATATTTATTTACTTCTTATAATTTCTAAAAATTGTACATACCTATTTACTTGTCTAATTACTTAATGCTTATCTCCATAATCAAACTGTAAATTTCAAGAGGGCAGGGGCCTTATATGCTATGTTTGTAAATGTATATCATGTGTCTAGCACATTGCTTGGTACATAGCAATAATATTATAGCAATAAGAATTAACATTCATTGAATAACTATTATATGCCTGGCACTGTTATAAAAACTTTTACAGATATTGATTCATTTAATCCTCACAACAAGCCTACAAGGAAGGTAATATTCTTATCTTCATTTAATAAAGGAGAAAACCAAGGCACAAAGAGGTTAAATGACTTGCCTCAGGACATCCATTGGTGGAAGTAGGACATAGAATTTGAATTCATGTAATCTCACTGAATGGCTCATGATCTTAACCAACACATTCTAGATATTTGCTTGATGAGTATATGAATAGGTGATTCTGTGGTTTTTTAATGAATGAAATTACTCAACAGACTTTTACTGAATATTTGTCATGTTTTGAGCATAATGTATTACTGGTATACCAAGGTAAATAGGATCTAATTACTGATCTAGTAGCTCTGTAGGATCCCTGAGGTTTTCTGAAGTTGGTAGGTAAGATTTTTTTGGATCTGGCTGAAATGAGAGACTCAAACTATGATTGGCTGGCAAGAACACAGCAGAGTGAGAACAACATGAAATTCAGAGTCAGATAATCTACACCTATTACTGTCCAACTGTGCGACTTGGGGCAAATAGAAATAATAAAATCTACTTCACAGAGTTTCTGTGAAGATTAAGTGAGAGAAAGTGTGGGACAGGCACAGAATGTATATACAATATATTAATATTCCCGTTATTCTCATATATACAAAAGAGGTTAAAGCTTGACTTCTTGGCCTTATAGTCTACAACAAGGGGCCACAGTTGGAAGAACTGACAAATTTGATACCTTAACCTCCAAAATTACAACACACTCACATATCAAGATGAACTTACTGTGTTGGGAGATAAACTCATATAACAGTGATTTTGAATATAAGAAGTAATGTACATAAATGAAATGCCTTGAATGTAAGGAGTAGAGTTTAGATAAGGCTGCCCTCAGCCTTTGGAGGCAAATTTGATACATGAAAACACTGAAATTCAGAGAGAGGAAGTGACATTCCCATGCCCTGATGAAAATTCAGGCATTCTGACTCCAAGCCTCAGGTATTTTCTTCGAATCAACAATTGTTGTATGGCTTCCTGGAAGCTTTCACTCTCTAAATTCTGCCAGATTCTACTTTATTTTTCTCAGCAGTGAATTCAGGTTAATTATCCCTCCCCTGACTCTTTTACAGGGTTGTTGTGAGGCTCAAAATAAAAATGAGGAAATGGATTTAAAGACATTTTGCAAACATGATTCAAATATGCGTTCTTTTACAAGGATTTCACTGTTTCAGATAAAGTGGGCATGTGGAAATCAAAACAAAGGAAAAAGAGCAGGATCGAGTCCAAGTCATATAACTGGTTAATGTCTAAGCTAAATCCTAGGTCTCCACATACTACTAAACCCATTGTGCTGTTGGTCCCTCTGCCTCCAACATGTTTTTTTTTTTTTTTTTGGTACTGGGGATTGAACTCAGGGGTACTCGACCACTGAGCCACATCCTCAGCTTTATTTTGTGTTTTATTTAGTGATAGAGTCTCACTGAGTTGCTTAGCACCTTGCCCTTGCTGAGGCTGGCTTTGAACTCGAGATTCTCCCGTCTCAGCCTCTCAGAGTGCTGGGATTACAGACGTGTGCCACCATGCCTGGCCCTCCAATGTATTTTTGAATCCAGGAAATTATTTTCACATCTGATGTACTTTTTTTATACATGTCAGCATCATTCTCACCTGGGTTACTATAATAGTCTCTTTGTGCTTCCACTCTTGTCTCTTGGCATCAACTTTTCACGTTTAAGTGAGTTGTATCCTATGAAAATATAAACTAAATTATGTTACTCTCTCACTTAAAAGCCACTGATGATTATTTCCCATTTATCTTTGAATCAAATTTATCTGGACCTTGGCAACTCGATCTGTTAATTTCATAATAATTCTGTATTTTTCGTTTTTTCAAATCCAACCACACCTGTCTTTTTAATGCTCCTCAAATGTGTCAACTATTTCTACCTCATAGTATTTATACTTTCTATGTTGGTATGAATCATTCTTCTGTCATATTTACTTATTGTTAGATCATTCTTATCATTCAGATTTCTTATGTGATTATACCTTCTCAGAGAGCCCTTATTGACCACTCATCCTATCTAAAATTACCTTTTCACATTATTTTCTATCTCTTCATGCTCTTCATCTTCTTCATAGCAATCATCACTATCTAAAATTATACTAATTATTTGCTTTCAATATATTATCTGTCAATCCCTATTAGAATATAAGCTACACAAGCAGGATATTTACATGTCTGCATTCTCAAATTCTAGCACTATACCTGATTGATGGTAGTTAATATTTATTGAATTAATGGATAAAGAGTGACCCCTCCAATGTGGTATATATGCTTTTATGAGGCAATGCTGAATATCATTAGAAGACCTGCCATGTTCCTGGGAGGTAGAGTAAAAATGTCCCAGGATGACTTCCTAGATAATGACTTCACCACTTACATTAATTTAGTGTGCACTTGGCAGAGTTTGGGAACAGACAGCTCTAACCAAGCTGCAAGGTTTCAGTACCTTCCCCAGAGGATGATGCTTCATGGTTTCCATGGAGACCAGCACAACAAAACAATCCCAAAGGTAGATCAAATGGGGGCAGTCACATCAGTCTCTGGGCTTGGAAGGACCCTTGCCGTGATAGAGATTTGGGGAATAAGAACCATGCAGATGGTAAAAGGTGTGAGGGAGAAAAAGGAGGGGCAGGTTGATAAAATGGAAAAAAAATAATCTTGGGGGAAAGCAGATAAAGTTTTAACTTCAGACTCAGTCACATCTAGCTGGATGACTATGGATGTGTGACTTAAACTCTCATAACCTCTCTAGTTTCCTCATTGGTAAAATGGAGGTCTACTAAGTTAAAATGTTTCTCTGGAAGAGTTACTAAATTGTATATGTGTGAAAGTTTCCATTATAGCATCTGGCACATAGTAGGTATTCCATAGATGACAATTATCTTTCTTCTCTCCTATCTGGATTTGAAAGTTAATAGGTTGAAAATACTGGAGTGTCTTCTTAGAAAATCTTCCTTTTACTTTGGTTCCTCTTTCTCTCTTGATTGATTCATTCAACAATTATCTATCAAATACCTTGTACTTAGCACCAATAGATGGGGGTAAATCTGTCAACATGAATGCGAGATACATGGCATCAGGGGCCTCCTATTCTAGTGGGAGTTTACAAATAGTAAATGAATACATACGTAAATAAATAAACATCATATTAATTTAGGTAGTACTGTGAGTAGGATGGAGAGGTATTTCTTATGGGGGTATTTGCCTTAAAATATCCTATTGACTGTTTTGTGGAAATGGATTGTAGGAGGGAAAGAATGAAGCAGGAAAATATGTTAAGAAATTTGCAATAATCTACATGAGAGATGATACCATCTTGGACTGGGACTGCAGTAGTCGAAATTTTGATGAGTAGACAAATTTAAAGTATGTTCTTGAGGTAGTTACAAACATAAATTGCTGTTGGTTTTGGTGTGAGGTGAAGGAGAAGAATCAAGAGTAATCTCTAGTTTTCCCTTTTAAGCATCTGGATCATGGTGGTATAATTTCCTGAAATTAAAAAAAAATGGAGGAGACCAGGTTTGTGTCAGCAAAGAAACAAATATGCCAACCAGGTACATGTTAATTTGAGGCATTTGTTGGACGTCTGAATTTAGAGGTTGAGTATATGGTTGGATAAATGAGTCTATAGCCCAAGGGGAAATTAAATGTAGGGACACAAATTTATGACTCATCAGTGTACAGGTAGTGTTTATGTTTCACCCCTGAAGATTTATTGCATAGATGCTGTTGTAATTTGGGATTCAGTTATCCAATGTCTTTTCTTTTCCTGTGCTGTCCTTCAGAAGGTGCATCCACTGAATCATTGCTCAAGATATCACAGATGTGAGTGGCTTTATAGGTCACCTATTCAATTCACATTCCAATTCTGAGACCCAGAAAGGGAAAAAGATTTGTTCAAGATCATAGAACAAGTGAGTGACAGAATTGGGCTTAGAAAATTGTTTTTTTGTATCTTACATTAAAGGTATTTTAACTCTTCGTTTTTACTATTGCCAGTTGAAGTTAAATATTACTGATCAGTGATGTCTTCTCCAACTTCCCTTTTCCATTCAGTACCTTCCATCTTTTGGGTTCCTGAATCACCATGTGCAACTTCTATTATAACACTTATTTCATTCTGTCTCGTACTCTATTTAGGCAATTTTTTTAGATCTCTGCTATTCTAGGTATTTTTTCTGGATCATCAGTTTCAGTATCTCCTGGAAACTTGTTATGAATAAATTGTAGATTGCACCCAGATTTACTGAATCTTTTCTTTGCACATTAAACTCTGTAAAGGTATGCTGAGGTCTTATATCTCTATATATCCCTAGTATCCAGAACAAGGACTATCACATAGTAGAGCCTCAGGGAATGCCTGTTGGAGTGAATTGAAGTGATGGAAATATCTCCTTTATCCTTCCATATTCTTGAGCTACATCTTAGAATACCTTTTCCCATTCTCAGCTTCCACTGATCTTCACTATTGCCTAATGTGGCCCAGTTGGGAACTGGTTGTGGCCTGGTGGTGGCCTGGGTACTTCAATCAAGGTAGGAAGCCAAGAGGACATTCAAAGAATGTAACAAGGTCTGTGCAAATGGGCTGACAGAGCCATCAGTCTGATTGTAAAAGCCAGTGAATTAGCAAGGATGGTTTCAGTTGCAAATAGCAGAAAACTTCACAAAGGCTTAATCTAAAAAATCTCAATCTTGGCTGCCTATTCGAACTAAAAAAAGAACTTTTAAAAAATAGAGTTCTGGTTAGAACACCTTAGATAATTTTCTTAGTAAATTTATAGTATGTAATACAATATTAGTTATTATAGACATCATGCTATATATTAGGTCTCAACTTATTCTTCTTTCATAATCACAACTTTGTATCCTTTGATCAACATCTACCCATTTACGCACATCTCTTATCCTAGTAATCACCATTCTACTCTCTTTTTCTATGAATTCAAATTTATGAAATTCCACATATATGTGAGATCAGTATTTTTCCTTCTGTGTCTTGCATATTTCACCTAGTATAATATTGTTTACAGAAATTGGCATGTCAATTTGCTTGATTTTAGTAATCATTTCTCTATGTATATGTATGTCAAAACATCATGTTGTACACATTAAATACATGAAATTAAAGAAATGTGGAATGATGGACAAGGGTCTACCCTCAGATTAAATCAGAATCTCTGGAGGTGTGATGTAGGCATTAGTAAACTATTTTTAAAGATTGCAGGTTCTATTTTTCAGTACTTGGTTGAACCTAGGGATCTGTAGCACTGAAGTACATCCCTAGCCTTTTTATTTTATTTTATTTTTTATTTTGAGACAGGGTCTTGATAAGTTACTGAAGCTGACATTGAACTTGCAATCCTCCTACCTCAGCCTCCTGAGTAGCTGGGGTAACAGGCATTCATCACTGCCCCCCCTCCATTATTTAATAATCAGTCAAGGAGAACTTCTGGCTAGAAGATTCAGAATACATTTATTATTTCACATAACTGAAAGTGAAGAAACAGGACATTTCCTGTATTGGTTAATTCAGTTGCTCAAAAATATCATTAATGACTCATTTCTTTCTCTCTTTTACTTTGCTAGGTTTTATTATAAAGACTTTCTTCATACGAAGGCAATAAGAGATCCAGGCCACATTTTCCCACTCATCAACATCTAGACACATTAAGACGGGCTTTTTTTGTTGTTGATTTTGCAAACATCTTTGCTTAAAAGGAATATAAACCTTTTCTAGAAATTCTCCAGTAGACTTCTCATGTCTAAATGATTCGATATTCATTACATATCAATACCTAAACAAATCATTAATAAGAAGAATGGTTCAGGATTTATTCCATAGTTCACCTTCCTCTAAAGCATATGGAAAAATATTCAAACAAAGTCAAGAGTCTTTTATCACAAAACATTTGGAAATGGACTCTTTTCAATACTGGGAATTGAACCTAGAGCATTGTGCATGCTAGGAAAACCCTCTACCTATGAGCTAAACCCCCAACCTTTTCTAAAATTTTACATTGAGACTGAGTCTGACTAAGTTTCCCATCTGGCTTCAAACTTCTGATTTTCCTGCTTCAGCTTCCTAAGTAGCTGGGATTACAGTCATGGACTGTGAATAGCTCTTATTAAGCACTCAACAGTATTTGCTACACAGAGTAAAAACAAACACACGTGCACACGTGCACACACGCGCGCGCACACACACACACACACACACACACAGCAACAGCAGTCAATAGTTCCTGCAAGTAAGCTGATAAGAAACAACAGCAGAGTTTCAAGATGAAGGAGCCAGAAGCCCCACTAGTAAGAAGCAATAATCCAATGGAGAGCAATAAATTTGTATTGGTAAATGGCAGCTTAGGATAAAAGAACATGGAATTTGAAATCAGACAGATTGGGGTTCAAAATGCAGCTCTTTTTCATCAGTTTTATAACTTCATCATAAGTCATTTGCCTTCTCTCAATATTAGTTACTTTCCATCTAAACATGAGAGGACAGTAGGAGTAGGTTCCCAGAAGTTAGTAGCTCCATGCACAAAGATTTGTTTTTCATTTCTCAAGATTTGTTTTTCATTTCTTTGAGTGTGTGTGTGTGTGTGTGTGTGTGTGTGTTCATGTGTGTATACTGTAAACACTATCACCATCACTATTATTTTATGGAAAAGTCATTAATACAAAGTTTAGGGACAGGAGTTTAATCTAAATTAGGCATCAGATGGATGCCTAATCCATAAAATGGATCTTAAAATACTCCACAGACAATGATATAGAGACTTGAGAATGGGAATAAAGTTAAAATAGCGAATAATGATAATGATAATAGTTATAATCATATTTATAGTAAAAGTTAATGGATGAAATAAGTATGACAGTGAATTAGTATGGTTGTCTGAACACTCGTATACTTCTTAAGTTGATACTGTGATATTGAATCTCCACTATGATCATTTTAGAAGGTGGAGCTCTGAGAGGTGATTAGGACATGAGGTCAGAGCCAAAAAACAAGTCTCAAAATTTCAAAAGATTGAGGTATACTGAGTATCTTCTGTAATGAAGTGGGATAAAGTTTGAGATCAATAACAAACTTTTGAAAATTAAACCACATACTCTTAAACAACCAATAAGTCAAAGAAGAAATCACAAGAGTAATTAGAAAATGCCTTGAGAAAAATGTAAATGAAAACACAACATACCAAAACCTATGGGATGAAGTGAAAACAGTCCTAGAAGGGAAATTTATATCTGTAAAAACTCATGTCAAAAAGAAGAAAGGCCTCAAATCAACAATGCAATTTTACACGTTACCAAACTAGAAAAAGAAGAAATTAAACTCAAAGCTGGCAGAAAGAAGGAAATTAAAGAGTAGAGCAGAGAAAAATAAAACGGAAAATCAATGAAACCAAGAGTTGATTTTTAAAAAAAATGATTAATAAAATTAACTAAACTCTAGTTAGACTGACTAAAAAAAGAAAACTCAATATCAGAAATGAATGTGGGGAAATTATTACCACTTTTAAATAAAAACAATTTACTCATAGTTATTTATCCAGGAGAATTGAAGGTGAAGACTTGGGCAGGTACTAATTTGTATGCTGATGTTCATTGCAGCATTATTCACAATAGCCAAAAAGTGGAAGCAACTCATTTGTCAATAAATGAATAGACAAAATGTAGTGTATATGTACGGTACAATGGAGTAGTGTTAAAAACTAAAGGGAATAAAGTTCTAAGACATTCTAAAACATGACTGAACCTTGAAGACATTTTGCTAAGAGAAATAAGTCAGACACAAAGAAACAAATACTGTATAGCTTTTTTTTTTACATGAAGTGCATAGAACAGAAAGTAGATTAGAGGTTGCCTAGTCTCTAGGGAAGGGAAATGGGAGTTATTTCTTAATGGGTACAAAGTTTCCATTTAGAGTCATGAAATTTTAGAAATGAATAGTGGTGACCACTGCTCAATCTTGTAAATGCAAATATTACCATCAAATTGTAAACTTAAATATGGTAAAATGTCAATTTTTTGTATTACAAAACCTTAAAAAATGACAATATATAAGAACTTATTGAATTGTTTCCTTTAATTGGGTGAATTACATATCAAAATAAAATTGTTTAAATGAGCAAAAACCAAGAAAACATGAGACTGTTTCAGTGTAGAGAAACAACCCAATAATTAAAAATGTCCTCCTTCAGGTAGACAACTTGTGCAAAATGTATGTGAGGCCTTAAACAATATCTTTCTTCTCTCTAAACTTCAGTTTTTTCATATCTTAAAAATGGAAAGTTTGGATTCAATTATCTCTCTGATCTCCCCAAACTCTGATATTCCTGGATTCTGTAACTCAGAGGTGATAGTACTTTAAAGAGAACCTGGATTTTTCTCCATGAAGGATGTTAGGACAAATGGATGAAAGATGCAGAGTCCTGTATGACAATGCACTCCGAAGAAATTCATAGTTTGGGAGAAGGTAGGGAATACAATAGCATTAAAAAAACCAGACTGAAGCAAATGGTGAATAAGCACTATTTTAAAACCCAAAAAGAAAGCATTAAAGGGGAGTGACTAGAAAGAGTTGGACTTTGAAAACCACAAATCCAGGTGGAGGAGACATACAGGATCTGGGATTAAGGTGAAACACACACACTTTAAGACGTAGAACTCTGAAGACTGTGAAGATTTTCACCAAAGATTTAGCATGTACTAATGTATTTAGTGGGAGGTATGATCCTTTAACTAGCATGAGATCAAAATAGTTATTACATGGTATGGCGATAGTGTCAATTAATGAAAAGAGAAACCACAACCATTCAGAATTGTTACAAGCCCTAAATAATGCATAAGATTATACTGGTACATACTGGTAGAACTTCTGCTGTGTTTGTCCTATGGGTAGGGAGGTGCCAGTAAAATGGACTGTGTATGCATCAAACTGCAGTAGACAGAGTAGAGGAGCAGCTTTGAAGGCATAACTTCAGAGGGAAAGCTCTCTATGGGCCTTAGGTAATAGCAGAGCCAGAAAAAATTGCTCAAAATGGAAGAGGAAATATAATCCATCAAAGGGAGCTTCTGATGTGGGCTGTTCTAGTGTTACATTTCAGGACCTCATATATTCACCCTGATGGAGTCCCTGATGGGGCACAACTGTGGCCCATGGATCTTCTGAAATTGAAACTCAATGCTTGAAGAAAGAAAGAGCAGACAGAGTCAGCCCCAGGTCACACTGGGAAAACTTATGGAGATGGAAAGTGTCTGGGAGAGATAAGTACAGTGAAGTAAAAGGCTTAAAACTATGACTCCTGCTGGGTTAATGTTCAGACAGTGAGCAACCAACAAGAAATTGTCAAAAGACATTGAGTTACCTTTGAAGTCCTGGGTTGGCCAGGCTTCCCTATATCTAGTCATTCTGTTTCTTGAATTGACAAAAGCCTAAGGCTAGGCTGATGATGATATTTGAAGTGATGATATGACACTTTCTTGCCTCCAAATATGATTGCAACTCCAAAAGGAAGGGGTTGGGGCATATGGATGAAGGACTAGGAATCCTGAATGACAGTGAACTCTTTTTCAGGTGGTTCTGTTCTCCAGAACTCTGAAGAAATTCCTTCAGCCTCCTGAGGTAGGAAAAAGCCAATAGGTGGTACTTGGTAATTCCCACTTGGAAGGTGGATTTAACCAAGGCCACATCAAGTCTATATTTTCAACAGATCTGACTTGGAAGGCTTTGATTCCATTGGAAAATTTGGAAGTGCTACAAGCATTGGGTCATTGGATGATGGCTTTTCTGGCTGCAAATATTAATGTGCTAGATTTCCTACAATCATGCCTGGTATTCTTGAAACATGGAAGAAAAAAAGAGTTGTTTGTAGAAAAATTTGGATGCCACGTGGTATGGAGCAGATTGACCACATGTTTTCAATTATCTCTCATCTTGTTTGTGTTTCACGTTTCTATCTATCTTTTCTTTCACTTTCCTTGCATTAGCTTTGTCTTTTTCTCCCATATTCTCTCTCTTCTCTAAGCACATACTACCTATCTCTGGCTTTGTCCCTGGAAAGCAATCCCAGGAATGATTGGGAAAGCCTTTGGAACTTCACATCCAATCTAAACATATATCATCGCCAATAAGTTGGAAATCAAAGGCTTCCATATGGACTCCATATGGAATCACAGTAACTCTCATCCCCATCCACTGGGTGTATGTTGAGGGAGAACCATATAGGCTACCACGTACATGTTATGCTTTAAAGACTGCTGCGAAGTATCTTGCTTGCTATGTACTGTGGGATCTGAAATCTCCCTGTTAAGAACTTGTTCATTTATGGTTTAACCACTGTTTAGAATACTATGAATTTATTTAAATGCAAATTACCTAGCAAAGGGGTAACACATTTAGGCTCACTGTTAGAATCTTTAGGCTGAATGTGAACTTAGAAATTACTTTATTACTTTCAATCAGATTCTAACTTCCCTTCTCACTGAACAAACTATCCTCCTACACACTCTAACATTGTAGGCTTTTCCTCTGCAGTGGTTCTCAGTCTTGATTATACATTAGAATCACCTGGGGAACTTTAAAATACTCCCAATGCCCATGCATCACTCGAAACCAATTAATTCAGAATCTCTAGGGATGGAAACCAAATATTGATATTCCTTAAGCTCCCAGATGATTAAACTAGGCAGACTGCATAGTGAAAAAGATGTTTCTACCCTCTGCTTGCACATATCTAGAGATAAGGAACTTCCCAAGTAGCTTATTCCATCTGTGAACAGTTCTACCCATCCTGAAATTTCTCCTATGCTAGATTCAAAATTTATCTCAACTATAGTTTCTATTTACAGGTCTCAGTTCTGCTGACCTGTAGACACACTGATGGTTTTCTGCCTTATGACAAACTTTCAGAGGTCTAAAGACTGAAACTGTGGCTCCTGAATCAATTTTTAAATTTTTAAAAAAAATTTTAGTTGTCAATAGACCTTTATTTTACTTATTGATATGTGGTGCTGAGAATCGAACCCAGTGTCCCACACATGCTAGGCAAGTGCTCTACCACGGAGCCACAACCCAGCCCCTGGATCGAAGTTTTACTAGACTAAACAACTCTTAATTCCTTCAATGATTTTCAATTCCCTTAGTGTTTTCACCCTCCCACCAATTAATTCTTGCATTACCAACTAATATTGGGTTTGTGAATTCAAAACATCCACTTACAAAAAGCTTACTATCTTCTGAGGCAACCCATTTAATCTTTGAATAGTTTTAACTATTCAAAAGTTCTTTGTTATTTAGTTGAAATATTTATCACTATGGCTTCCAGCAAGGGATCCTTGATCTTCCCCTACCGCCACAGAGGTCCTGTATATATCTGCCCTATGATAGTCTTTCAGGAGTTTGACTATAGAGTTATATCCAACAGTTACCCCTTTTGTCTTTTTCCTAGGTTCAATAGCCTCAACTCCTTCTAGTGCTCCTTGTAGGACCTGTCTCTTTCCCACTATAATTGTTATATTAGAAATAAGATCAAGTCCTTTTTCAAGCATGGGTCCGGAATTGCCAAAAGTGCTTGTGGAGAGGTCTGATCTGCTCGAAGTAAAACTGGAGCATCACATCATTTGTCTGGGCTTTGATATCTCATGCATTAGTTTCTATGGCATTTGCTTTGTTGGCAGCCCCATCTGTGACTAACTCCCATTGGACCTATCATCACCTGAAACCCCAAATTCATTTATCATTTTCTCTTCCTAAGTTCTGTATCTCCCTACTATGAGCTTTTGTTCATGATAAATCCAAATTCACAAAGTAAATGATCATTTTTTTATCCCATACTCAAGCGTGGCTATAGCACTCTGGAATGTGTGGGAGAGGGTATGTATGACAACATAAATGTGGCATCTGTACTTTGTCACTTCATGTTCTTATCTCTTCTCCCTGAACTGAGTCAGTCCCCACCTTCCTTTGCCCCAGACTGCTTTCACTCCAGCCTGCTCCTTAAGGACTTACTTTCAAGATCAATGGCATTTAATTTTTGTTGTGTCTAACTTAATTCTTCTCTCCCACCTACAATTTTCTCTAGCCAAAATCTTCCAAATTTAAATGGTGCCAGTCCCCAGACATTCTCTTCCCTGGCTTCAGTAACACAACATCACCCCAGACTCCTTATATTATCCCGATTGCTGCTTTTCTGTCTCCTTCACTGCCTTGTTCTAGTGGTGCCTCCTCCCACTCCAACAAAAACTGTGGGTATTCTGCTGTCTTAGGAATTAATTCTCAGCTCTTGGCTTAAATTAGACAAAAGTCTACAAGTTGCCATTCTAGTATTGAATCTTCATTTACCTCCTGTAGGAGAATTGCATAAGCATTTTTTTTGGCATCTGGCAGCTACTAAAGCTGGTGCAGATGCTCCACATGGCAGGTGACTGATCATTGCTTTCCACTACTCTCAGGAAAGACTGTGAATGGATGCCAGACCAATCAGGGGGTGGAAAGCAAGATAATGGCAAGATCATCTCTAAACTGCCAAATAACCCTTGATTCCCTGCACTGATAGTGGGAGATGTGGCATGTATTCCCTGGGTCCTACCTAATTTCCTGTGTATAATGTAGAGTAGGATCTAGAACATAAAGCTCAGAAAACCACTTGTTATAAGTTAGCTATTGCAATGTATTCAAATTCAAACCTTGTCCTGGTGACCTAGGAATGAAATATTGACTTTTTGGAGTGGGAGTTACCTGGGATTGAACTCAGGGGCACTTGACCACTGAGGCACATCTCTAGCCCTGTTTTGTATTTTATTTAGATACAATGTCTCACTGAGTTACTTAGCACCTTGCTTTGCTGGAGCTGATTTTGATTGAGTTGTTTGTTTGGTTTTTTTTGGCGGAGGGTGGTGGTGGTGGTGGTGGTGTGTTTTTTTGAGTTCTTTGTATATCCTGGAGATTAGTGCTCTAACTTATGTGCATGTGGCAAAAATTTGTTCCCAGAATGTAGGCTCTCTGTTCACTTCATTGATTGTTTCTTTTACTGAGAAGAAGCTTTTTAGTTTGAATCCATCTCATTTATTGATTCTTGATTTTACTTCTTGCATTACAGGAGATTTGTTAAGGAAGTAAGGTCCTAAGCTGACATGATGAAGATTTGGGTCTACTTTTTCTTGTATTAGGTGCAGGGTCTCTGGTCTAATTCCTGGGTCCTTGATCCACTTTGAGTTGAGTTTTGTGCATGGTGAGAGAGAGGGGTTTAGTTTCATTTTGCTGAATATGGATTTCCAGTTTTTTTTCCCAGCATAATTTCTTGAAGAGGCTATCTTTTCTCCAATGTACGTTTTTGACACCTTTGTCTAGTATAACATAACTGTATTTATGTGAGTTTGTCTCCATGTCTTCTATTCTGTACCAATGGCCTACATGTCTGTTTTGGTGCCAGTACCATGCTGTTTTTGTTACTATAGCTTTGTAGTATATTTTAAAGTCTGATATGCCTCCTGCTTCACTCTTCTTCCTAAGGATTGCTTTATCTATTCTGGGTCTCTTATTCTTCCAAATGAATTTCAAGATTTCCTTTTCTATTTCTATAAGGAATGACATTGGGATTTTAATTGGAATTGCATTGAATCTATATAGTGCTTTGGGTAGTATAGCCATTTTGACAATATTGATTCTGCCTATCCAAGAGCATGGGAGATCTTTTCATCTTCTAGGATCTTATTTGCTGAGGCTGACTTTGAACTCCTGATCTTCCTGCCTCAGACTCCTGTGTAGTTGATATTACAGGCATGTGCCAATGCACCTGGTGAAATATTTACTTTTAACAAAACTGGGTCAGGAAATAAAATGAAATCACATAGGGCAAAGAATACTCCTATAGTTTCCTCAGTGAGGTTGTACTACTAGGGACTGTTTTTTAAAATAATGTAATCAACTTAGGGACACTTAACCACTGAGCCACATCCCCAGCCCTTTTTTGCATTTTATTTAGAGACCAGGTCTCACTGAATTGTTTAGTGCCTCGCTAAGTTGCTGAGGCTGGCTCTGAACTCATGATCCTCCTGCCTCAGCCTCTCTAGCCTTTGGGATTACAGGTGTGCGCCACTGTTTCCAGGTTTGTTGTCAGTTCTGGGAAGACAGGAACTGGAAGATGTATGATCCCCTTAATAGAATTGAGTCATAGGATAACATTTTATAGCTCTTCTTCACCACTGTTCCAGGAATTAAGAGAATTGTGTTCTTGTCCTAGGTCTACTGTTGACTTTTGATATGACCATGGGTAACTTTATTTCCTAGTATGAGATTATTTTCTCCACTTGTAAGATATATTCCAGCTCTGATATTTTGTAATTCTGTGGCTCGGAAAAAGTGGACAAGTTCTTCCTTTGGAAAAATCGTAACTCCAATTAATCCAGCAGCAATATAGGTAGCTGAAAATATATCATGACATATAATATAATATTTCTGGTCACAGGCTGGAAATATATCATGTAGTCATCAGAAAGAAAGTACATGTGCCACCAAGACAAGTACAATTATTTGCTTCTCAAACTTGAACTACCTGTGGAAGACAAGAGGAAAATTGCCCCTATCTCCATGACAAGGATACAGAGAAATCAGTTCATTTCATACATTGGTGGTGGAAATGTAAAATAGTATGTTCACTGTGGAAAACACTTTGGCAATTTCTCATAAAATTAAACATGAAATTTTGCTTTTTGGTATTTTATGTTCATATAAAAATATGTATGCAAATGTCTATAGTAGCTTTATATGTAATGCCCCAAAATAAAAAAATGCAAGCAGCTCAAATGTCCTTCAGTAGGTGACTAAACCACATATGGTATATAAATAAAATGGAGTACTACTCAGCAATGAAAAGGAATGAACTGTGGGTACACACAACTTGGATGGACCTCAAAGGCAATTATACTAATTGAAAAAGTAAATCTCAAAATGTTATGTGCTGTGTGATTTCATTTATATGATGCTATGATTTCAATCTGGAATGTCCCCCAAAAGCTCTTTTGTTGAAGACTTGGTCCCAGTGTAGAAATATCCAGAGGTGGGGATTTTGTGGTGTGATTGGATCATGAGGGCTCTAACCTCATCAGAAAATTAATTAATTTGATGGATTAATAATTTGAATGGATTACTAGGTGGAGGTAAAAATTGTATGAAGGGAGTACATGGTTGAGGAAGTATGGGGTGTGCCTTGGGAACTATATCTTGTTCTTGGCTCTTTTCTTGTGCTTGTTCTCTCTCCCCACTTTTCTTTCTGTCTTCCATGAACTGAGCAACTTTCCTCTGTCATGCACTTCTGCCATGATGTTCTGCCTCACCTCAGGCCTATAGCAATGGAGTCAGATGACCAAGGACAGGAACATCTGAAACTGTAAGCCAAAATAAATATTGCCTTCCCTAAGTTGTTCTTGTTAGGTATTTTGGTCACAGTGACAAAAAACTGACTAACACATATTACATCCTCAAAAATGTCAAAATTATACTGATAGAGAACAGACCAATGATTAATGTTGGTTAGAACTGGGGGAGGGTGTGATTATAAATGGATTTTCTTTATTATAATGGATTAGTTCTGTAATCTGATTATGGTGGTGGTTGTAGGAATCTATACATATGACAGAATTTCACCACATTTCACATCCCCCCACATGTACATACACACACACACACACACACAAAGTTTGCATGGAAAAACTGGTGAAATTTTCATAAGGTTTGTAATTTGTATATTTATTCATTTTTTGCAGTGCTTGGACTCAAACTCAGGGCACCATGCATTCTGAGCAAGTGCTCTACCACAAAGATATATCCCCAGGTCCTGGCTTAGTCAATGGTATTATTATGTCCATATCAGAGTACTGGATTTGATAATATACTGCGGCTAAAGGAAACTTGAGAACACTTCTGGAATGTTTTTGTCTTATGAATCTAAAGCAATTTCAAAATATAAATATAAAAAATTAGCTAGTAGTAAGGTCCTAAGTGCAAATGATACTGGAAATTTTGCTTATGAGTTTGGAGTAAAGGTGGTTTGGATTTAAGGTGCAATTTGCTGGACTTGGAGTCAGGAATACTTGGATTCAAATCTCAGTTCTGTTTCTTTCTAGTTATATGATCTTGAACAAGTTGCTTGGCCTTTTAACACTTTAGTTATTCATCTAATCAGAGCTAAAAATATTTACTTCCCTGGCTGCATTGATATTTAAAGTCCCTGAATCATGATGATCAAACAGTGTTTGTTCCCTTCTGGAATTTTCCAGGGTTTCAAAAAGATTCAAGATTACATATTCTCTTGGCTGATCTTGGAATTGAGAGGAACTCATGCAAAAATTTAACAGTCATACAGTATTTTCACATATTAGGATGTTACCAGATGAAGATAATCAGCTTTGAACTTCAGTTATTTGACCACCCAGGAGAAGACGTCAATTGGAGAGATCTGGGCCCTCACAGATCCTTGTATTCATCTCAAGTTTTCTTCCCCAAAGAAAGACATTTCTGGTTTAATTCTTTGCATATTGGAATATTTTGTAACACTGGATGTGAACTTAGGACATCATTGGCAACTTAGAGAGCATCTGGTACAACTCCCCTTGCTTGATGCTTGAAGACTTTATGTAGCATCTCTGGTGCAAAGTCATCCAGTTTCTGTGTGCACACTTCATGTATCATCTCCCAACGTATGTAATTACATCTCTGGAGAGCTCAGGTTGTTGAAAAGTGCTCCTTTATTTCCCATTTGGGTGCCTCACAGAATTCATATGCTTCTACAGGACAGTGAGACCAGATGCCTGAGTTCCTCCTGAGGCTCAAACCCTTTCATTGTGCTTCATTCTCTGCACATCTAGTCTCTTCCTTAGTTTATTTTATGAAAGCTCTTGAAATTAGTTATCATGTATATGCTCAGAATTCTCAGAATTGTATCTTTGCTCCAGTCCTCCGTTTTGAATAGTAGATCTCTATATCTGACTAATTTTGAGTTTTCTGTTTGGATAACACAAAGCCTCATTCATATCAACATAACTCAATTTGATTCTGATCCCCAGATGTAATTCTTTTCCAAAGATCTTATCTGTAAATTACTTTACTATTCATCCAGAAACTTGGAAGTCTTTCCTGAAATTTCTCTCTCATGCCATCCACATATCCACTCTATCCCCAGGTCCTGGCAATGATATCTACCTCCTAAATATCTCTTGGATAATATTATTATTTCCAATATTCTTTATATTTCCACTGCTACACCTCTATTCTCTCATTCTCACATGATCTCCCACAAGTTATATCTGACTTGATCCATTTGACATCTGTTCTTAATGCTGTAGCCAAAACAATCTTCCCAAAACAAAAATCTGATCATTTCACCCACCCTTGTCCTTTCTTAGAAACACTTGAATGGCTTTCTTCTGTAACTCCTAGGATGAACAATAAAATCTCTTACATGTGATTTTCCCATACTCTGAACTACAACCTCTTGAAATGCAATAGATGTTTCCTTAGAGGCTATCTCATCAAACCCCTCATTGTAAAGATGTAGGGAAGGCTTTTACAATGCAATATAATTTAGAAGCAGAGGTGTCATCAGATGAGTTCAGGTACAAACTCCTCCTCCAGGTACAAACCCACCTCAAATCACCAGTGCCCCCCTTTCTATATTGCATATGCCTTTATCATACCACATTGCATTGTTTGATAGACTTGTGTGACATGTCATTGGGCAGTGTGTTCCTCATATTCAAGGGCTGTGTTCTACTCATCTCTACACCCCAAGGTTGAATATAGGGTCTGGTATATGGTAGATGCTTAGTAAATTCTTGTAGATTAAATAAATGGATTAATTAATGGAGCAAACATGGATCTTGGACAACCCAGTGCTATATTATTCCATTGTATTGTCCCTTTATAAAGAAATTTCCAAAATGAAATCCCCTGGGGGTGATCGGCTTTATTAAAAAAAAAAAAAGCTCTTGATGCTTTACCAGAAGATTTACTTAGGTTTAATACCAGTTTGTTACTTAATAGCCTTGTGATTTTAGGCAAGTCACATTACCCTCTGGGTCTCTGTTCTTGGTATTGTAAAATAAGACCCACCTTGCTTACTTTGAAGGTTGTATGGTTTTGAGACAGTGGTCTTTATATGGCCCTCTGTCAGTTCTAAAATACTTCATATGCACAAGAATGGAATTATGGTTTCACCTGGTTCCTTCTTACATCTACATGGGAGGACTAATTCTCCCTTTGGCTCCTATACTCACTCCAGATAAAGAAAAACTGACTTCTATCCATTAGTACAACTGGAGTACACAGGACACAAACAGCTCAATCACTGACATATGTTTTCTCTTTTCTTTCTTTTTCTTTTTCTTTTCTTTCTTTCTTTCTTTTTGTTTTTTGGTACTAGAGTTTGAACTCAGGGGCACTCGACCACTGAGCCACATCCCCAGCCCTATTTTGTGTTTTATGTAGAGACAGGGTCTCACTGAATTGCTTAGCACCTTGCCGTTGCTGAGGCTGGCTTTGAACTCGCGATTCTCCTATCTCAGCTTCCCTAAGTGCTGGGATTTCAGGATTGTCTTTTTTTTTTTTTTTGGTACTGAGGATTGAACTCAGGGGCACTCAATCACTGAGCCACATCCCCAGCCCTATTTTGTATTTTGTTTAGAGAAAGGGTCTCACTGAGTTGTGTAGTGTCTCGCTGTTGCTGAGGCTGGCTTTGAACTCCTGATCCTCCTGACTCAGCCTCCCAAGCTGCAGGGATTACACGCGTGAGCCCCACGCACCTGGCTGAAAGCCATGTTTTCAATCCTGGGGATACTCTTAACTTGATGAGGCATGGTTATCAAGGCAAAATGCAGGGTTGAGGCAAGGAAATCTGTGTACCACTTCTGCTGCTTGTATAGTACCTGGCAGAACTGCTCCAACAAGCAGCCATTCTTGAGGCTCTAATGGGAAGTAAAAATATTCTAAGTATGTTGTCACAAGAAGACAGGTACCAGTGCAATAGTTTGTGTTGTTACAAGCAAATGGATAACATACTTACATTTAATTAATTGACCTTAAATAGTGTATTGTGTGTGGATCCCTCCAGCACTCATCACAATGAAACCACAGAGTATATACTATTTATTGAATGAAGGACAAGTCTGTTTATTCTTTTATAGCCTTGTTAAAAAAAATCTTCAGGAAATGGAATGACTAATAAATAGAAAGTAGCAGACAAAACTCTAGACCTAAACTTTTCAACTCCTTGTGTGTCTTTAATCAAGACTCTTTTGTTCTTTGGGTCTCAGTTCTCTCATGCTGCGGTCACAATTGCATCCTATGTATTTGGCAATCAACGCTTCTTTCTACTTTGAGAAACTCTAAAAGCTCTTTATGAGGAATGATCCTGTGTAGAGTGACTGGCAAGCCTGGGTAAGTATGATAATTTTGAGGAATTTTTGCTGATTAATTTTCACATTTCCACATTAATTAGATAACTTTGTCCCCTAGTAATTTTTTTGCCTAGTTTATTTTCTCCTTCTAGTTCCCTACTTTCAAATAAACCAGGGCAGGCCCTGTTAACTCACCAGGTACAACTGGGATTACAAACCTACAAAGAAAGGAGATGGGGACAATAAACATTTGGTTGACATGCCTAAGGGAAGTTAATGACAGGTTGCAAAGAAGAAGTGTTTGCCAACCTGCATTCCTCCCATGATATCTATGGGAACTAAGTCAACACAGCCAATTCTGTAAAATGAAGAATGGTGCTTTGTATTTTCTTTTTATTTCAATTAAATTCAGTTTGATCAACATGAAGTATCTCTTCTGTTCAGAGCATGTGCCAAGGATCTTCACATGGAAATGTGGAGAGGGAGCAATACAAGAATGAGTAATACCCAGGTCCTGGTCTCCAAGAACTAAGACTCTGTTAGTAGAGACAGCATGAGGGAAAAATGAACTAGCAAAGGCAGGCAAGTAATGAATGGAGGTACGTGTAGCATACTGCTGCCTGCACAAACACCAAGGCCAGTGTGGGTGGGAATGGTTATTGGGGAAAGGTGGTAGAAGGTTCATTAAGCACCACAGAAGAGGAGCCTCCATTTACCTGTCTAACTCAAGGTCTAGAATGGCTTCATAATGACTATTAAAGTGATCCAAGCAGTAAGTTACCTAGGTAATTTATGCTCTTCAATTATATTCTCCTTTACAGGTCAGAGAATAACCCCTTACTTGCAGATATGTATGTGGGGAGGAGATGGAGATTATGAAACCAAGGAGAGACCCTCTCTGCCCCAGAGATTTTTATCATTTTTCATTTAGCAAGTACTCTTTCTGGCAATGTTTCTTGGAATCCAGAATTTTCTCCATGCATTTTCTATTCTTGGTTTTCATACCTCTTTATTCTAAATAAAACAATCTAACAATGCTAATGAATACAAACATCTTTTAAAACCCATATGATCTGCTTTTACACAGTGGTTCTCAAACATTGCTGTGGTTTTCAAACTTAATACATATTACAATTATTTGAGAAACTTTTAAAACAACCTAATATTCGGTTACCCCAAAGGCAAAATATACAAAAATGTTTAGAAGTTAGATTAGGCATTAGTATTAGTTAAGGCTACCTAGATTCTTCTAATTTGTGGCTGAGTCTAAACAACAGTAGGTGTTATTTATTTTTACCTCTTCTATATTAGGTTTGTTTATTTATTTTTGAACAGATACATATAAATCCAAGGTTGTTACATGATGATCTCTTCAAGTTCTTATTGGTCATTTTTGATTAAAAAAATCTTATGCAAATAGTTCATTATTCTTTTTCTCTGATGGAAAATCCTTTTATGCTATTAGCAGAGTTGTGAAAATTTATTCTCTTTAAATTTTACTTCAAATATAATAATACTTTTGATCTTTATTTTCTTTCATTGACAAATATAGCGTTGAAATTTCTTCTGATAATATGAATGGATTTCTAAACCATGTGAATGTCTTGGTAAAAAATCAAGCATTTAAGGCTAGTAGTTATTTGTGTAGCTAGCTAGTTTTCCATTTATTTTATTTAAAATAAGCATCTTTAAAAAAGCATAGGTGCCACATTTGGACTTGTGGAGCAGTGCAATGTTTCTCAAATTTTATGTGCACACCAATTATCTAAGGATTTTGTTAAAATGCAAATTCTGATTCAAAAAGTCTGGTAGCAGGCTCCCAGGTAATATGAATGCTGATGGTTCAGGAATTCTACTTTGAGTTGCATGGGGCCAGTGGTTATCAGCAAGGCTAGTTCCCTGAGGTAAAGTGGGGTTGGGAGGAAGGAATTAATCACAATATTTGTCTGCCAGGGCCAGTTATCCTGTTTTATTCTGTTCTTTTTGTATGCCAGTTACAAAAGATTGAATTAGTCCTACTCTTCAGTTCATGACAGAGCCAACTCCACAATCAGCATCCCTCACCCTCTCCCCCCAGTGATTGCAAAATAATTGGAACATAATTTCTGAGTTCAAATATGAAATACTCATGTCAGGGAGATGAGCAGCTGATTGAGAGGAATTCAAGAATTAAATGCTAAACAACCGTGTGAATACACAATGATATCAATACCTTATTGTTAAACAGTATTTCCCTATATATAACATATATGAGCCTCACAGCCATCACATGAGGGTACAAAGACAGATTATTATGATTATTTCATTGTTGAAGAAACCCAGACTCAAAGACGCTTGGTGAATTCCTTGAGTTTATACAGGGAGAAAGGAACTGAGAGGGAACCAAACCCCTGGTCTCCTGGCAGCAAAGACTAATGTTCTTTTCATTAAACAAAGAGACATCAAGATTAGCAGTATGAAAGAGGGAGGGGGAGTGTTCTCAATCTGAATAAATTTGGTAAACATTGCCTTTTCAAAATGCAGAAATATAAAACAATAATAACTTGCTTAAATCTCCATTCATCAGCTAAAGGAAGATGATGGGCAGATGGCTGTTTGGTGATCTCCTGTGAGAAGAATATGAATTATGTCTTTAAAGTTATTTAAAATAATATTGTTTCAATGAGAGAAGCTCCCTGCCAAGCACATTGCTTTCTCCGGACAGCATAGCTGGATGCTGTCTGAATCCATAACCACAGTTTTTCAGCCCAATGTCCTTCACTTGTGTTGGTGACCAGTGTTATACCTGCAGTGGTGAGGACCACTGTTACCAATAGGTGTTAAATTCCACTAGCATACACAATAAGCCTGTGCAGCCAATGCAGATATGTGTGGCTGTGCTTTATGTCTTGTTGATCTCTTCAAACTTCTGGGTCCTGCCTGCCTGTCAATTGTCCAGACTTAGGGAGAAAAATGCTGCAACATAATAAGCATTTGGAGAGAGGGGAGACACAGTAGCCCATAGAGAAAAATTCACAATGGGTCCAGAAAGTGAAACAAATAAATAAACAAATAAAACTTACATTTTGGTACATGTGATTGTGTGATCAAGTTCATGCCATTTTCATGATTTTGAATTTCACTTTCCCTGTCAGTAAAATGGGGATAACATTACATACTAAGATTACTATTATTATCAGATAGCCTGAATCTTAAGAAAATACATAAAGGATTATAAAATGCTCTGCTACTGGTAAAGAGGTCTATTATTACAATTTTTTAACTTTTTGAAAAGAGAAAAGCCCTCTCAAACAACTTACTTGTTTTTTGTTTTTGTTTTTTGCCTCTGTACTGTTCTCCTTTCTGCTTCTTGAACAATCTAACCTGTTTCTAATCTCAAGCCTCTGTACTTGTTCTTCCTTGTCCTTGGGATGCCTCCCCATCACCTTTGAATTCTACTTTGTTGACTCCTCTTCATTGTTGAGGTGTCTGCTCAAATATCTCCTTGCCAGAGTGGCCTAGATCATCCAATCTAATGAGTCACACACACCCTAGCCTCTGTTATCACTTCATTATATTTCCTTAATAGTACTTGCTTAGATGACATATCATCTTGCTTATCTGGTCACTTATCTGTTGTCAGTATTCTCTTATTGGAATTTAAGCTCCATGAGGATAGGAATTTTCTCTGTCTTATTCCTTGCCATATCTACATTGTTGAATAGTGTCTATCACATATTAGAGACATATTGAGTGGCAAGATTGGCAATTATTATGGCTTTCACTATTAAACTGAAGGGGGTAATGTGTTTGCTAAATTCCTCAACCTGACCCTCATTTTCTTATATTTCTGCCCTTCTATGCCCTCTCCTCAAAGTGTCTGTATTTCCAAGGACAAATCAGAGACAAATCTGGGGGTTCTAATTACAGATGTTACTATCATTGTTTCAGTTATTATTGTATTACCAGGCATAAAGTAGCTCTAAGAACCACCCCTTCATCTCAGGTATATTTACAGAGGTCAAAAAGCTACACATCTTGGATTATTTATTGACCCTATCTGATATATAAGGAACAAAAATAGCTTTATTGCTGTATATGATGTCAGTGAAGATTATACAATGTATTTGGGCTAAGAGTTCTTAGAAGATTGAATACAACTTTCTTATTATATGTGTGGGTAAACTGAGACCCAGAAAGAGCTAAGCACCCAACATAGACTACAATAGATGATGTTGTATGTTAGGGGCAAAACAGAATTCAGAAATCACTGTCCACAACTCCCAATTATAAAAAGACAACTTTTGGAGACTCTGTTATCTGGATGAAAATTAATGTCCAGATTGATCACATGGCCCTCAGGAACTTTCCATTTTTGAGATTCCAAGATTACAGAGACCTATAAAAGCAAGTATTCATTTTTTTCATTGCTATGGTTTATATATGAGGTATCCCCAAAAATCTCATGTTTGAGACATTGCAAGAAAGTTTAGAGGTGAAATGTTTGGATCATGAGGTGTGACCTAATAAGTGCATTAATCCCATAATAGGGGTAAACTGAGTGGTAACTATAGGCAGGTAGTGTGTGGGAGGTATGTCTTCTGTGGTTATGCCTTTAGGCTATATATTTTGTCCCTGATGAGCAGAGCTCTATCTATTTCCTGATTGTCATGTCCTGAGCTGATTTACTTCTCCACATCCTTCTGCCACCATCTCTGGCTCAGAGCAATGGAATTGGCTACCTATGAACTGAGACATCTGAAAGTATGAGTACCAAATACACTTTTCCTCCTCTGAAATTGTTCTTGTCAGGTCTTTTAGTAACAGTGGCAAAAAAAGCTGACTAAAATATTCATTTATTCATTCAACTCTTGTTTATAGAAGTCCTATTATATGCCAAGGAAGATTACACAATACCCACCAATAAAACTTTGTTTCTTTTCAGGGAGGGATACATAAGGTATAACAATGAAATAGAGCCCACAGTTACAAGTATAGCAAACTAGAGAAAATGAAGGCAGGGGAAAGAGCTCTGGAGTAGGCAGCAGTTAGGGGACCTGAATTCTAGGGCTGACTCATCCTTTTTGGCTATATCCCTTCCCTTTCTTGGTCTTAGTGTTCATGAGTGTGAGAAGGTATGCTTAGAACTCTGTTCTCTGCCAGCTCCACTGCTTTGATTTTGTGATTAAAATCCTATAGGAGTACAATTGCCTCAATGAACATGAATGTGTTAAATGACATGTATATCATTTCTGAAATCCAGTTTAATGGCAATAGGGAAGAGAGGGGAAATAAAAATAGTGCAGGAAAATAGCAGAGTTCTGAGCTCCCTAACTCCAGTCAGCAGCCCTCTCTGAGTACCAGTTCTTCCCTATTAATGCTGAGGAGGCTGCATTAGCTGGTCTCTGAATACTGCCTCTCAATACCTGTTGTTCAGACTTTCTCAAGATTTTATCATGGCTGTGACCAGAGTTCTTTGAGAAAGTGGCTAAGATTAACTTATAGAAATAGGCAAGAGACTTAGGCAGGATCCAAATCACTGTCTTCAAATAGATAAAATACTTTCATATAGAAAATAAATTAGGCTGATTACTGGAGCCTCTAGGGCAGAATTATAACCATAGCTGTAAGAGAGAGAGAGACAGAGAGAGAGAGAGAGAGAGAGAGAGAGAGAGAGAGAGAGAGAGGGAGAGAGAGAGCGCGATTTCATTTCCTTAGAATGCTGTCATTTGCTTACATGCAGAGCTATCCTAACAGATTGGGCTGGATTCATAGTTAAAGAACTGCCTGTCAGTGTAGATATGTAAAAGAGAGGACATTCAAACTGTGGGTGGGGATACCCGAGGATAGGAAAGTTGCAGTACAATGGAGTTCTTAAGTTATTTTTCTGAGTTTGGAACCTTTGTGGAGTTCAATTAAAAGTTCTGAACTTGCAAGCTGCAGTTGTAGCTCAGTGATAGTGTGCTTGCCTAGCATGTGAGAGGCACTGGGTTCAATTCTCAGCACTGCACAAAAATAAATAAATATCCATTGACAACTTAAAAAATATTTGAAAAAAGTTCTGGACTCTTTCTTTAGGTAAGCACACACACTATACACTCATGATCTTAGGAGCTTCACTAACTCCTTAAAGTCTATGTAAAATCTTTTGACTTACTTTGAAGCCCTTAAGTCTTAGATGCTGGATTGTGGACAGAGAATCTCAGCCAATATCCTCTCTATGGCCTTCCCTAGCATATATATGTGTGTGTGCATATGTATATATATATATATATATATATGTATATGTGTGTATATATACATATATATGTATATATAGTGCTTCCCTTGCCCTCTCCTCACACTTTCTCCAAGATCAATTTTCTTACCCCTTCCTCCTTCCTCTCTCTTACTACCTACCCACTGCCTTCATTGCAGTGAAATATGCTCCAAGGAGAAGGTAGCCCAGGAGAAATCATGTCTTTTCCAAATATACATTATGGTGCTGCTTGTCTTGATTTCTATCCACCTCACTGTTTCTTCTTTGAGTTAACAGAGATTATTTACCCTTCAAACACTTTTGAAGTTATAAGGCTTTGTCTGCCTTAGAGCCATGACAAAATGAGACTCCAGGGAAACATGGATTAAGTCTTAAAATATATGACTGGTAGGTTAGAGGAAGAGTGATTACACTGATTATGTGTGACTTCAGAGACTTGAAGTGGGGCCATATGCTGGAAGTCAGTGGAAAGAAAGTTTTGGCTCAGTAGAGGCCTGGACTACCTCAAGTTTGTGGTAGAACATGTAGCACTGTGGTGACAACTCCTTTCTCTATAGGACTATGTGATGAGTGTGGGTGATCTCTTAAAAATGAAATACCTTAATCCCAGAAGTTTGGGATGCTGAGGCAGGAGGATGGCAAGTCAAAATCAGCCTTAGCCACTTAGTGATGCCCTCAGAAACTTAGTGAGATCCTATCTCAATATCTAACTAACTAACTAGTAAGTAAATGGGCTAGGGATGCAGCTCAGTGGTTAAATGCTCCTAGGTTCAATCCCCTGTACCAAAAAAAAAGAGGAATCCTTTTACTGGGTAATGGGAAAGCACAGCCAACAATCATGGAAATCCTTAACTTAAAAATTCACAATTGGTAGTCTTATTAGGTTCTACCACCCCAGACTCCAACAGTTGGTGACAACAAGGTAATCTCTGTCCTCATTTGATGTCACCATAGGCTTTTCCTTCTTCCATTTGCCTCTTCTTGATAGTGGGGCTGCTATTCATTCTCTGAAGATGGGGGATCAGACTAGAAAGTTTTCCCAGTCTAATTAAATTACTTCACAGACTCCTGCAGAGATAAACTTCTAGAGCTACCTGTGACCATAAATGCATTGATAACAACTTGTCCTAGTTGAGACTCCTAGACAGAAGCACATTTGGCTATGATCTTTGATCAGGGAACTAGGACAGTAGGGTATGTTGCAAAGACACCCTTTCTACCTGGAAAAGTTGTGAAATTGGGTATGAGGAATCATGGATTGTTTGTAAGCATAGCAGAGAGATGAGATAATAGAGAAAAAATCAGAATCTGGCTCTGATTCCCTGCAGGAGAGTGGGCCAAACTTCTAAGGGTACTATCTCTACTAGGAGTTGCTGGCTCTGATATTACAGGCTGGTGAGCCTGGCACAGCATCCAAAGGGTGTGACTGCCTTGGTTACAATTTATACAATCTCTCAGTACCAGAAGGGCCAAACTCAAGGAAAATCCAGTTTGAGGAAATTTTGGAGGAAGTTAGGATTTGTTGACCATCAACAGTAAACCTGTCCATAGGTGATAGGAATCAAACATTATGTAAAGACTTCAAGCAGACACCAGGCTTGAATGGGGTTGAGTTACTAATAGGGTAACCGAAAATTAATAAGGAGTTGAAGCCAAAGTTAGATCAAGACATTATAAAACACGGTAAGGGACAAGGTGAGGACCAGAGAATATGTGTGCAGTAGGACCTCTTGTTTCAGTGAGATTATACAGATTTTGAGATCAAGGGGAACTTTGCAGCTCTTCTGGATCCCTGAACACCAGGATTAGAATGAAAGTGTCACCCAAGAACCACTGAATGTTGTGGCAGACTGAAACAGGTGTGACATTTTCCTGTCCTTGTTAGAATTTGAGAAGGAGAAACTGGGACATCTAGGGTTCCACTGGGTAGAGCTGAGGTCTTCGCTGTGGGTTGGAGAACTAAGCATGTGCCATCACAGAAGGTCTAGTGAAAGATGTAAGGATTTTATGTGTGTGTGTGCATGATTTTGCTTGGTTTTACATTTGTGACTTAGAAGATAGAGGAGGGAAGTGGTGGTGATTTTAGAAGAGAGGATAGTCCATATGAAATGCAGCTATGCAGATAGTGAATGGTCTTTAGTGACAGAGATTGAACACCTCCAGAGACACACAAGTAAGACATTGGAACTGTTTTGCCTGAGATGCTGCTTTTCTTTTTGTGGTTTGCAGGGTTAGAATGGATTTTAGAGGCTCCAAGAGATGAATTGGGGCTGTATTAGATACAAAATTTTGTAATATAAAGAACTACATAAAATTGGCATTGGGAGCATTGGGCAAGGTGATCTCCCTGTCCTGAAACCTGGACAATTGTTTGGTTTGATACTGTGACTCATTCTCAAGCCCTGGAGAGAAAGTTAAAACCATCAGAGAATTGTTGAATTTTTGTTTTCCAGCATCAAGTGTCTGATTCTATTAGGAAGAATGGAGAGGGAAGAAAGAAAGAGGGAGGGAGGAAAAAACGGTGGGTGAGAGGTGTATCAGGAGCAGGATGAACAGATAACTTGAAAGGATTATATGAGTGAATGTGCTTATTCTGGCTCTTACTGTGCCAAGGAGCTTTCCTTCTTCCATCAGCCACGCTATATAACTATTTTCTTCAACTCTCAGCCACACCATCTCCATGGAAATACTCAGAAAAGACTGCAGTGCTAGAGATATGCATAGGAACAGCAGATACTAAACTCTACATTCAAAACATCCTCTTCTTTTCCTGTCCCTGGAACAAGCCAAGAGCATTTCCCTTCTTTGTGTCTTCACTCCTGCTTTCTGGGAGCTGAAGTTTCAACCTCTTGCTCTCCCTCCTATTTGACCATTTCTGTCCTCTGGCTGTTCCAATCCTAGCTCAAATCCTAGCTTTGCTAGCCGTTCTGAAAAGCCTCCTATGCCCTCAGCCTGTTCCTGTAGTTCCTGTCTGCACATAATAACCTGCCTGAAATTAACTGTTTCCTGGTTGTGTGTTCTCTGTAGTGCAACGGTAAACTGCTGAAGAGAAATTCTACTGAATTCTTCTTTTTCTGATCCCCAGCCCTTTCTTCCATGGAAGGACTGGGCATATTGATAGGCTTACTGGCCCTCTGAGTCCTGACTACCTAAATATGCCTTAGAAAGTCCTAGGTAGCTCATGGGCTTTGATAAATTGTGGGTCAAGAAGAGCTCACATGTGCATCAGGATCTGGGATACAGAAAGCAAGAGAGCAATGGTGTCAAAAGTTTGAGAATACTAGTGAGATTTAATGGACATCATTTCCTTCTTTGCTGAATCCATTCATGGAATGTTTTTGTATGGAATCTTCACTTGTCCTATGCGAACAAGGTGTTCCCAACCCCTTTTTGAAACAAGCAAGAACACCAGCTCAGAGAGAACAATGAGGACAGGGACTATAGTTAACAGCTTAGTAGTCTGGTGAAGCACAAGACCATGTCTTAGTAACCATGGTCCGGCCTCTGCATGTCTGTTTATGCTATAAAGTGCATCCCCCACTGCTCCTCTGTGCTTCAGTTGGATTTTAGCAAAAACTAGTTTTTAACTAGATGTCAATGTACCCTTTACTCTCCTACCACATCTTAAGCCCTTTTGGGTGCTTGGGAAGGCATCTCAGAGCTAGACACAGAGAAAATGCCCCCTCATTACTCAGTTGATATATACTGGCACACTTCATATGAATACTTCTGCAGATAAATCAAACTGGAGATCAGTGATTCCCAGCTAGTGACTCAGTACCTGCCCTAGGATGGATCTGTATGTTAGACTCAACATTTATGTATCCCTTTGAATGTGTTCAATTATGTTTTCAACTCTGTGGGTAAACAAGCAAAATAGCTTGTTTTATCCTGTTTTTTCTCCTTTTTGCTCTCTTCTTTTTTAAAAGAAGTTATCTGGTAATTACATAATTTTTTCAAGCCTAGGTCTACATTTGGAAGGCTTAACTCCCAATCAGAAAAACGAGCATTTAGTTAGATTTTTTTGGTAAGCTATTCAGTGTTAACCTGTTAGACACCATCTCCCCACAAACTGGGCACCTCAGAAAGATTGCAACATCTTCAAATCTCTGCCTCACCTTTTCTTACTTTCTTAATCCAGAAGCAGCAAGATGTGGCTAGGGTGCAAACAAGCATGCATGCTTACACACACAGGTGGTAGAAGTTTACTTGCCTCCATCATGACTGCTTGGTAACCTCTGATGCCTGAGTAATGGCAACGATGATGATTTTGATAATGATAATAATAATGGTGATAAATGAATTTCTGCTTATGCCTTAATAAACAGTTATTGACATTATTAACATCAGGGGGTTCTCTTTCTGGCTTCTCTAGAAGAGGGATGCAGCTGCTGATCTCCTCCACCATCCCTGGGCAGTAGAGATTGGCTAGGAAGTCATGAGACTGGTTGGAACAAACACCAGAAATTCTCAGACTGACAGCTTGCTGCATAGCAGAGCACTCTGAACTGCCAGGCTCTTCAATTCTCATTTCTAGTCTTGGTGCTTCAGCTAATTCTTTCTGTGACATTCCCTAAACTCCCTCCCAAGCTTTAGTTTCTCCACATTTTAACTTACTGGGAGAGGGGTGGGTGATAAGGAAAGAACACTAACTCTGAAAGGCTCAGGTTACTGTTTTCTTCATATTCCCCCAGGACCTCTAGGGAGGCAGTTCAGTTGCTATAGTTGTGGCTCAAATGCCCCCTGACTCCTTGAAGAGGTAGCTTAAAATTCAGAAGTGAAATGGCAGCCTTGGACCACCAGCCCTAATCTCTTTTCCCCTTCAACCCCACGACTGAGCTCCATCTCCCTATTTCTGCTGCTTCCGACTTTGGCAGCATTGACTTACAGAAGCTTTCCAAATTCTAAACCTTCCTTGGGGACGCCCTCTCAGCCTCCGACTAACCTGCCACAGTCCAGCTCCCACAGTGGTACTTCCTGGGTGTCGGAGGAGACTGCAGTGTCTCTCGAGGCCACACTCAGAACTCCCGGGTCACTGCACGCAGTTTTGAGGCTGGAGAAAGCAGAGCTGTGTTCTGGCTCACCCCATTCCAGGCGACCCTCACTGGGGCTCTCAAAGACTCTAGAGCGTTCCCTCTTGGTTCTCCAACTTCCCCCTGCCTCATTCTGCTTGTAAAACCCCCAAATTTGTGCAGGCCTTTTCTGGCGACCACTCTTCCCCATGACTGCTTGGGTTGCTGGTACCAAGTGCAGCTTCTACGTCAGACCATGGGTCGGTCTGTCCAGTCGCAACGGCAGTCTCCGCAGCCCCCTCTCAATCCCCTGCGCCACAGCTCCTAGCCGGAGCTTTGGGCGCTGGTGCAGAAAAGAAACGAAGAGTAAGGGGAAGGCAGATTATGTATGCATGTGTGTGTGTGAGGGGGGGACTGTGTGTGCAGAAATAAGAACCCATAAGTCCGGGCTCCCAACTGCAGCAGGAGGGGAGGAAGAGCAAAGGAGGAGCGGGGAAAGGAGGGGGCCTGAGACAGAAGCGGCGAAGACTTTGCCATCCGCTCTGGAGCCCCAACCCGGGTGGACAGGGCGGGGGTTCAGTCGCGGCTCCCCATTGGCTCCTGCGCGGGCCCCTCGACTTTCTATAAAGGGCGGCTGCAGAAGGCGCGGCCGGCACCGGCTCGGAGCGCTAGTGGCGGAGCCTGGCTCCGCCCTGCCTACAGCGCGGGCCGGCCTCAGACAGACGGACTTACGGACTGACTGCAGACAGAGAAACTGAGTCGGAAAGACCCAGGACTGCAGAGAGGAGGAAGGCTCTGGGGCGACGCCTGACGCTGTCCCCAGTTCAGAACGGGCGCTGCCTGCGCTCTTCAGGCGGCGGAGCATCTGGAGCTACCCGCGTTCGTCGGCTCAGCGCTCAGCTGCCCAGCTCAGCTCTGCGCACTTGACCACTCTGAGACGCTCCTGTCCTTCTTGCTGGCTCCTGGGGCTTCTTTCCCCTCCTCATTTTAGACACCTTGGAGAACATCTTCTTAGCTCAGAGCTTCAGCGCACTGAGCAGAGCTTGTGGGCTCTCCGTCGAGGGCCTCATTTCCCCCTTTCCCTTCCTTGGAGACTCCCTGACCCCATAGCTTAAGGACCTCACGGTCCTCCAAAGGCGTCAGGATGGACGCTCCAACCACAGAATTGCCCCAAGGGGCTATCCCGAACCCCGGCACCATGAGCTATGGGGATGAGCTGACCCCTGAAGCTCTGAGCGTGCCCAGCGGCTTTGATGACCTGATCACCTCTACCACCTCTCAGGTGCTGCAGGCCATTTCCAATGCCGCCTCTGCAGTCGGCCGAGCCGGCCGCAATAGCGTGCTCTCCATGATGCCAGACCACATGCCAAACACTGGTGACCTGGCCGACACATCGGGTCCCATAGCTTCCGAAGTGGTGTCTCAGGATGATCAGGTGCAGTTCTGGCTAGTGGTAGGGTACACCATAGTGGTCTTTGCTGCCATCATAGGCAACTGGGTCTTAAACCATGTGATTATGAAATACAAGAGGGTGCACACCGCCACCGGCCTCTTCGTCGTCAACATTTCCGTGACCAACATGATGCTGGCTCTTCTCAGCTCCCCCTTCACCATGGTAAGCTGGGTTCTGAGGAAGGCGGCCTGGGGAATAGGGCAAAAGTTAAGGTGTAACTTCACACTTGGAACAGAAAGAGTTGTTTGGTGGAAGGAAGAGCTGGAATGGGCTGGGTTGGTTTGGAGAACGTTTGCATAGAGATTGGAATGGTTGAGAGACATTGCAAAGGATTTGGAAATGGGGTGGGGGAGCAAAATGAGACAGGCAAGATTGTAGCTGCATTGCTGAGTTTATCTGCTTCCTTGACAGAGGCTGAGAGAGACTTAGGTTGCCCAGGGTGGTAATGGGGACCTGTTGCAGGTGAGATTTTGTCTGACATGTGAGTCTGAGTTTTGTCACAAAGACCCACTCAGTTTCTTCACCTTTCAAATGCAGTGCTTGGACTTGAAAGTGGTTAACAGTTTTTGTGATTTGGTGTCTATGTCTCCAAACTGGACTGTTGCTGTGGAGAAGATGAGAAGAGCAGAACTGCAGTGTGGAAATATTTCTTTGTTTCTTGAGACAATCATGCCAGCAGTTTGGTGGAGCAAATATTTTTACTTGTGTTTTGGGCTTGTGAGAGGGGTGGATCCAGGGCTGCGTCTCTGTGACTCATGAAGCATTCTTTCCCACAGGTGCGCTATCTGTGTAATTCCTTGGTGTTTGGGAAGATGACATGCCACCTCAGTCGCTTTGCCCAGTATTCTTGTGCCTATGTAACTGTGATGAGCATGGCTGCTATTTCCCTGGACCGACATCGGGTATGTTTCTCAAATCTTGTAAAAGGATAGATTCTTATCTTAGGTAGATAGAGACAAGTAAGATCACAAATAATCCTGAAAGTTCTTTGAGTTTCTTGATACAATATATGTGAATGAATATGTATAGTTGAGGGGAATTGCAAAATGAGGAAATTCAGAATATCATGAAATTAAATATTACATAATAAAAATGCTACCATCTTTGGTATACTGCTATGGGAACACAGATATGGCCAATAAACAAACAATTAAAAAAATTGCTCTCCTCCTTTGGAAAACATTTCTTATTTGCTGCATTGCAGGACCAGCCAAGGGATAAAAGAGGGAAGGGATGAGTCAGACATGGGTGTGGCTTCAGACCTGGTGGTGGGCTGAGTTTGGGAGGTGGCGGTGAAGTCTGTGGGGGAGGACTGAGGAATTGAAGTAGGAGGGGATGAAGAGAATTGGGGAGGAATAAGCTGGGAAGAGAGTCGGAAGTGATGTAAGAGGAAGTAGGGTGGGGGATGAGGAGGTGGGAGTGGTTATATAATCAGTTGGGAGGGAGTGAGAAAATGAGTGAGGTGGGAGGGACAAAGAGAGGATTGAAGGGGTTGTGGTTGGAGCCAAATGGGAGGGGCCTTAGAAGGATCCAGAGGATAGGAGATAGAGAGAAATAGGAGACATGGAGGGCTTGAGAGAAGGACTGAGTGGCCAGGGAGGGATCAAGATGGGAGAGGATGGAAGTAGAAGGAAAAAGGCAAACAGAGCTAGGTGAGAAGAGAGATGAAGAAATATGAAGAGTGCTTTCCCATCCAAACATGATAAAGTAAAAATAAATCATGCTTTTGGACATCCATCCCTCTTCTCCATGGAACTCCCAACTCGGACAGGAAATCTGAAGTTAGTCTACTAGGATTCCTGAATTTTCATTGAAATGTTTCTCTCAACATTAGCTAATGCTGCTCTTTCATAAAAAAAAGTCAGTTTTCAACTGAACTAGTACTCAAAACACATTTTCTACCTACCTACCAAATCTTTTTAACTTTGCACCAGAATTTCAGTTGGTGAAGTTCTAATAAGTAACTCTAATATGAATTGTTGAATTGGGTTGGGGTCCTTTTTCTTCTAGGTGATGCTGTATCCCCTCAAGTCCCGGATTACTCCCATGCAAGGCAATGTTTGCATCATTATCATCTGGATTGTGAGCACCTGTGCTGCTTTGCCACATGCTATTTACCAGAAACTTTACCAGGTGGAAATTGGGTAAGCAAAGTCATGATCTCCGTATTCACATGCGTTAACTCACGGAGTAACACATTTCAAAATGTGGTAATGAAAATAAATTTCTCTTAGCTGGAATTTATCATAAGAGTTCCCAGGTACTCTCATGGCATTGGGTTATTAGACATATCCTTTCCTGTTTGGGAACTATATTTTTCCTATATGTCATGAGAAATCTGGATCAGGGGAACCTCAGAGCTCCCTGCTTCATAACACTAGGCTTTAGGATCAATACAGACACAAACAGTTAAATATGTCTCTCCCTTAAGGACTAACTGAAAATGTAACAGCTGGCTATGTGCTTTAAGAAAAAGGCAAATAAAGTTGTTGTTGTTTTTTTTTTCCTTTCTCTGTCTTATATCCTAGAAACATTACTGAGGAAACTGCCTGCCTCCCCAGTTTCCCGTATACTTCAAAATCTACATGGAAATACCTTGACCTGAGCACCTTTTTGCTCTTCTTCATCTTGCCATTGATGGTGCTGGTAGTTGTCTATGGTCATGTGGCCAAGAAGTTGTGGATCCATAATGCTGTCGATGACATCAATATCCATACCTACATCTGCCAGCGTGGGAAGAAGAAGCAGACCCTGAAGATGTTGATGACGGTGGTGCTTGTCTACACAATCAGCTGGCTCCCCCTCAACCTCTACCTGGTGCTGCTATCCAGTGAATCCATCTCAAGTCACAATGGTCTGTACTTTTTCCTTCACTGGCTGGCAATTAGCAGCTCCTGCTACAACCCCTACATCTACTGCTGGCTCAGCGATAGCTTCCGGATTGAAGTTCAGAAGGTCATCATGGAAATCCAGAAGATGCTGCTAGATGGAATCAGCCGCCTGAGGGGGGAGCACCGCCGGCTGAGCTCTGTCTCACCCACCCACCGCCCTGCCTGGGTGGATCCCAATCCTGGAGTGCCCAAATTTCCCCGATTCAAAGATTTCGATGAGCTACCCAGTCCCCCTCCCTCCCCAGCAGTGGAAGTCTCCTTTCTCTATCCATCAGTGCCTAGAGTTTAAGCTGCCCAGACCGCGATAGTTTATCCATCCTCAAAATACCTGAGATAGGATGGGACCAAAACAACTAAAACTCATTCATTTCTCATGGGTGTGGTAGGGAGGAAAGGGGTTGGTACTTGAGGGGTGGGGGCCATATGTGAATCACCATATGTCTCACTCATTCTTTCATTTCCTTTGCCTTTTCCCCCTTTTCCTCTTTCCTATTATTTTTTTTCTCAACACTGAGTATACTGAGGATATTAGATCTCCAGACTCATCAGATTTGTTTCCCTGCCACTCAAAGAAATATTCTACTTTGACTTTGAGGCTTCTGAAGTCCATCTCTGTTTATGGTCACCAATGTCCTCTGTTCATTCTTGTGTACCAAGCAGGCATGATATTGCCAATATTACAGACATTGTCCCAGGATTTGTAAAAGCCCCTACAGATTCTTATTTATGTTATTTAGATGGATAGAGGCCATCTTTCTATCATATTCCCAGGGAGATTCTAAGGGAGAAAGGTATAGTTTCTGAAACTTTATTGGATGCTCTGGGAACTCAAAGCACCATTGTAAGCGCAAGTCATTACTCCTGTCTCCTGTGGTGGAGTGAGAATGAGAAATCTTACAGATGTAGAGGAAAAGACAAGGCAGTTAAATGGCTCACCCCATGTAAGCTGGGTTATTTCCCCAGGTTACTATACAATAATTTGGTGATAGCTTCCCTCTGAATGTAATAAAAATTGAAGTGTTGGTTAGCACTGCAAAATCCAAAAATTCTTCCCTATTTCTAACTCTACATTTAGCATCATATCTTGTTTCATGTAAATTTGTGATGTATAGTTTTGCCTTTCTTTTTAGGAAAAAAATAATGTAAGTGTGCTCCTTGGTATTTCAATTGTTCCTCTCTCTTTAGCCTGTGAGGATTTCAACTCAGTAGGAGAGATGAAGAGGAAGTAATATTGCATCCTTCTTGTGCTACTGCCTTTATTGTGGAGACACTGTTACTAATGCACTTTGAAGGGTACTGATGTTTGTGTGTGTCAGGATGACGCCAGGATGGGAATGGGATTTCTTGTGCTCTTTATCTTTCTCCTTCTTCTTTGTGCCCTTTTCCATTACCCTTGGCATTGCCCTTTTCATCTCCTCCTTGATCTCCTGATGTCTTTCCATCTCTTGCTTTTTTCCTCCATCTTTTCCTCCTCTCTGTTCCACAGTTTCTCTCTCCTCATCCTCTTCTCATACCCTTCCTCTTTCTCCTTCTCTTCCCTCCTCTGCCTTGCTTAAGGCTCTTCCTTTTTTAGCACTCCTCCAATTCTTCCTTTTTTTCTTCATTCCTCCTGCATTTTCTTTTATTTTTTACTTCTGCCTATGCTGTAAATGAAATTTTGAGAGCTGGTTATCATTATCTGGCTAGAGGGAATGTATGCCTCTGCTTGCATTTCTTTCTCCTTCATTAACTTTCTTCTCCTCATCTTATTTTCTTCTTAATAATGACATATTCTCAATGTCCTTTGAGATCTCCCCTGGGAAGGGGTGAGCCATTCTCTAGGAGCATGATACAGATTAACTGAAATTTAACTTTTGGCTTGTGAGATCTCACTTGGGGACAGGACATGGTGGGTTTTTCCAAGTCATAACACCTAATATCTCTTGTAAATTTCCACACTAGCTACAGTGTTGCGTCCATTTTGAGATCAAGGAAAAAACTGAGAAAATATCTAATTGTACTTTAATCTCTGTTTCTTTTCATTTTCATTTTCATGTATTAATCCCT
The DNA here is from genome assembly GCA_028644305.1 of Xerus rutilus. Classification (NCBI taxonomy): domain Eukaryota; kingdom Metazoa; phylum Chordata; class Mammalia; order Rodentia; family Sciuridae; genus Xerus; species Xerus rutilus. Next base: position 75,366,495 of record CM053417.1, on the reverse strand, counting down.
TATCTCCTTTACCTTCCTACCATCAACACCTCAACTCAAACAAAAACATTGAACTATTGAACTTTTATCACTCAAGTACAAGACTAGATATTTGGACAAACCCCAGGCTGACGGATGACCACATCTGCTGTAGTTAACATTTTAAACTGCACATCCATTTATAGTATCTTTTTGGCTTCAGCTGCTTTGAGATTAGTAGTCTTTGTGAATGGTGAGCTATGCTGGTGTCTTTCCCCCTTTTCCTTATGTAAATCCTTCCCATTCTCCTAAGGACAGAGAGATTTCCTTTCTATTTTGTTTTTCCTTTTGGTAGTACGGATACATCCCAGGAGAGTGGAATGAGTGTTTAGGGTTTTGCCTACCCACAAGAAGAGGGAAGAGGTTTGAATTGCCCCTGGGTACCTGGTTCTTGGAGGAATCATACTTTGCTCTGATATCCTCCTTCTCCTACGTAGACTTAGGAGAAATTTGGATAAAAGGGCTATCATTGTAATTTAAATGATTATTGTGCTATTGTATTCTCACCTAATGTTCTCTCATTCCCAGGAAAACTCTTTCCTGCTCCCATCCTTATCCTCTACAAAGAACAGACCTTTTCACCCTCAGTAAGGCTGGCAATTTGGAATGTTGCGTGCTTGACAGATAATCCAGCTACAGTGTTTGCTGCTGACTTGACTGGACACTCCACACTCACAGAACTTTGTCTGCCCATCTGCTTTGGTGATGTATTTGAAGAAATGGGCATCTGAATAGTTGGAGTTTAATGTGGGGTTTTGTTTCTATTTTTTTTCAGCAGCAACTAATCTGGATTCAGCACCCAGCCAAGTCTGAGGGTGCTACCATTGTAAGTGGTTTCTGGCTGGGGGGCTCATTTGGTTGGAACATGGTGCTAATGAGCTCTAGGTCCTAGGCTCTAACCCATGTGCGGCCATTTAGCTCTGTGGGTTCGAGCATGGTGCTACAGAACTATGGTCATGTGGTTTCAAAAGCCCACATGTGTCCGTTTACATAGACTGCACCACTCACCCTAGCCAGCCTTTTCCTGAACTTGGGTTATCAGCCACTTGGAACACTTAGCAAAACTGTTGTGTAAATAGCCCTGCAAAACACATTTCCACTTCTAAAGAAACAGCTTAAAGTGTATTCCTTACTGATTGTGCATTAGCAGTGTCACCTTATCAGAAAAAATTCCTTTTGTAATGTGTGTTTGAACAAAGAGAGTGACAGCAATGGCAAACAGGAGAAGTTGGCACATTCTCCCCTTTCACAAATCCAAACACATATTCCAGCTTGTCTTTAATAGCAGGAAACTGTGTCTTCATTCGACCTAGGGCATTTGGAAAAATGCTTTGATGACAGTAAGATCTACATGCAGCTGGTCCAGTGTTCAACCATAATGGGACTAGTTGGAGTGGGAGAATTCACCCACTGACACTGATTATCTGGGTGCTGGTAATCAACCTTATGTTTTGGTGACTTATATATGTGTCTTGTAGATTCTTTCCTATGAGTTTTGATCTGAAGGCCTCCTTCAAAGAAAATTCTTTTCCTACCTATATTTATAATTCTATGCTATCACACATTCTAATAGACACATGTGTACCCACACATATGCACACACATATACACACTAACACACATACCTATACACAGTACACATGTGTGATCATGCATAAACACCCACACATATATATACAAGCATTCACAAAGATGCATGCATACAAATAATGCACACATGAGGACTGATTGTATTTTAAAACAAATATACTCAAATAATTACACAAATCTGTAGAGAGGAATATATAGATATATGAAGACACACAAAAAAAGACACACATACATTGTTTCAAGAGTCCTTTAATTAAAGAAAAAGGATGTTCCTGATTCATTCTAGAGAAGAGGTTAAATACCCTTTTTTTAAAAAAAGATTACACATGAAGTTGGTAGGCTACTGGGAATTCATGAAAAGTGAGACTTGTGGACTTTGAACTTTGCCCTTCATTAGCATATGTGGAGAAAAAAGAATATAGAACCAAAATCCTTTTGCCTACTTGTGAGGAATTTTCTAAGTTTGGGTGTATTTGTTTCTACATGAACTGCTTTGATAAGTACTTTTACACCAATGAGAGGTACATACCGAACTATCAGCAAGCTTCCACCTGGAAACAATTGCACATTTGGACCATCTACTTTCTACTCTGTCATTGCTGAAGGCTGTAAACATCTGTAGACTATAAGGCAAAGACTCATTGACAACAATCTGTTGTCCTTTGTGCCACATAAGGAGGGAAAGATGGACCCCATCTGGACATTCAGAGAGTGGGAATGACATTGTTTATTCTGATAACTCTTGTTCCCAGACTTGTGTCTACTTCAAATTCATTTCCCTGGTAGTAGTAATATAGGTATCCCATATGTGATGATTACTTTGTGATTCCCAATATAAGATCTTCTGGTGTTTTTTAAATAAGTGTTTGCTATCAATATTTTACCTCGTATTGAAAAATTTAAAATATGTTGGGGGATTGGGTAGGACTGTAGATTTTACTTTCAAATGTACTGGTGAGTGGAAATATTGTCTCAAAACTGCAAAGTACTGGTTCAACAATTTCTGTTGTCCTTCAGCTTCAAGAGTCATCTTTCTGCGTTCTTGGGTAAGCTTGATACTAAAGAACAGAATAGCCTTATCAGGAGGCCCAAAGGAGGAAACAATGTAGATATTGGTGTGGTGAGTTTCCTGACATAATACACTCAGACTCTGAAGGAAGTAAATATATTTAGGTTTATCTAAATGTTAACCAGACTAGTTGAAATGCAGCATCAGAGTTTATCTAAATGCTAACCAGACTAGTTGAAATGCAGCATCAGAATTTAAAATTTAGTAGTGAATTCTGCTATCCTTTTGTGATACAATCTTGCTGGAAATAGTTTCCATTAGCTTGAATATTTTGCGGAAAGATCACAGAAGACAACAAAGAGAGAAACAGATCAACTGGCCGTCAGTGCCTTTGATCTACAGTGTTTTCCACTCAGAACACTGATCTAAATGTGGTGAAAATTTATTAAGAGTTGGGAAGCTGAATACCTATTTGTAGGTTTAGACAAGAAGTATTTACAATTTGGTACTCAAGTAGGAAAGCTTGCCCCCCCCAATTAAAAAAATCATTCAAAAAAATTTAAAAATAACAAAAATCCTACAAGAAATAAAGAAAATAAATAACCCTTTAGACTTTGTAAGGTAATAAAGTTTATTTCCTAATCCAACACCTGCCTGAGCAGTGTCCCTCACTCCTCCCACCACACAATGGAACTGAACCTGATGATACCTTAGTGACTTTTCAGCTTTTCAGCTTTTTACCAGTGCTCATTCCTTGCTCACATGCTCACTGGAATTATGGAAAATGTCCTAGGCACAAGCACATTACACACTAGCTACTTGGTTCAAACTTAACAGTGGTGTGGGCTGTGTGCACCTGAAGACTCCCAGGGAAAAAGACTGTGAAACGGCCAAATTCTCTGTATGTAAGCTGCAGCTGCTGTGTTTAAATGACACAGGAAATAAGACTCCCTGTGGAGATATTGATGAATTACAATGGGACATCTTGATGAAGGGGATTGAGAGAAGTCTAACTGTGTCACAACAGGAGAATGGACATTATTTTGGGTTCCCAGCAGGGATGTGCGTGTTACTTATTTACTTGTTACTGTTACTTTAAATATTCCCTGCCAATGTTCCTATCCCTCTGTACCCTAATTTGATGTTTGATTGTGGATTCTGGGTTGGGGAGGGGGTGGGGCTATAGGGTGGGGGTGGGGTATGGAAAATGGGGGTAGATTAGTATATATATATATGTATTCACACACACATACCATGCTTACACTAAATAAAATATTTGTTCAAATTACTTCTGAGTTGTTCTCATATGAGTATATCTGGTTGGAGGAAGGCGAGGATGGGAATACAGCTTACATGGTGGATATTTGTTATCCATAGTGGCTGTCATAAACAGGTTAATATTGAAAACTTTTATGTGCTCAACATGTGGGCATTGAAGTGGGAGTGGATGGCAGTGGGGATATTACATAAAAGTAAATCCTATAATCTCTGCCATGAAAAAGATTCTAGGTAAGCAAAAGAGAAAATTTGTCTGTGAAAACAATGAAGACCCAAGTCTCTATGTTGTTTTTTTTTTTAAATTCTTTTGTAGTTGTGTATGGACAGAATGCCTTTATTTTATTTGTTTTATTTTTATGTGGTGCTGAGGATCGAACCCAGTGCCTCACAATTGCTAGGCAAGTGCTCTACCACTGAGCTACAGCCCCTCTATGTTCTGTTTTTATAACCAGAAAAGGATGTTGGAGCCTCAGAGGGAAGGTATGAGAAGAGGTATAGTGTCCCAGAGTGTGTGGGTCAAGGCTAGAATACCCCAAATGGGGAAGATGCCTCATTCAGTAATACCAAATTCAGACTTCCCAGTGTTTAACCTCAGAAGGAAAATTTCTAGAAGAGAATGAGTAGGTAATTAAGTAGTCTTGACTGAAACACCCTGAATTTACCATTCTTGTGTCTTTTACTTTAGTTCTTACTGAAACGTTAACACAGGCCCTCAGAAGGCTCAAGATACCCTTTTGGATGCTCTTACTCTTTAATACTTGATAGTCTTTTGGAGATCTCCAACCTTCCCCAGGTGCATTAAAGGAGAACAATTGAGGGAAAAAAACTCATTGGATCCAAGAAGCATAAACATAGTTTAACAAATTTCCAGTCTCTGGTCTTATATTTTCAGCTTCCACCACAACGTATTGACAATGAAAGCTCTGTTCTTGTCTCAGTTGCCAATCCAATAATGAGAACAAGGTTTTGAGAAAAAGGAAAAAGTTTTATTGCTTGCTAGCAAAGGAGAAACACAGGGGACTCCTGTCCAAGATGCTGTGATTCTCTCTGACAAAAGTAACACAAAGCTTTAAAAAGAGGAATACAAGGGTTGGTATCCGAACATTATTAGTAGATATAATTAATTTGTATCCATCAGGTGTCCTTGAGAGAGCTGTTGCACCAGTTCCCAGGTCTGAAGATGTTTTTCTTTTTTCCTTTTTTTTGCCAGTGACACTCTTCCAGGCAGTGAAGGACATGATAGCTTAGCCTGTGATAGGAAAAATGTTAGTTTTGTTTCCTCCCCTGCAAAGGAGATGGATAATGGGAAGAAGAAAAAAATGTCAGTTTTAAAGTAAGCCACTTGCTGTGGAGCAGCAAAGTTTGTACTCAAAGCATAAAGTGGACTCCCATTATATTATCCCCAGAATTACCAATTCTCTTTCTTTTCCAAATAATATCAAAGATGGAAATCCTAACAGCCCAACACTGATCCTACTTAAGTAATCTTATCTAGTTTCCCTATTTCCTAGCCTCTGGTTTATATTTGCTTGAACTTTATATTAGTTTTTGTCACAATAATGGAATGCCTAATGAAAGCTACTTATGAAGAACAGAGGTTTATTTAGCTCACTGTTTTTGTGGGTTAAAGTCCACACAATATAGTGCAGGCTCTGGCAAGGGCTCTACAACAGATGGTGGATGGTGCAGTGCCTGCAGAGGAAGGATCACATCTCAAAACAGTAAGAAAAGGGGGGGGCAGAGACAGATGTAATGCTTGCTCTCTTTACATCATTCTCTTGCAAGAACTTCCCAGGGGTCTCAGGACAGCTACATTAAACCCTTCTGAGGACAGCCTCTCCAGTAAGATGGAAAGATCTACTATGAGGCCCTATCTCTTAAAGATCTCTTCATCTCCCAATACTGCTACCATGGAACAAGCCTTGTTTTAGTGAGCTTTTTCACTGCTGTGACCAAAAGACCTGACAAGAACAATTTTAAGGAAGAAAAGTTTATTTTCAGCTCACAGTTTCAGAGGTCTCAGTCCATAGTCAACCAGCTCTGTTGCTGAGGCTCAAGATGAGACAGAACATTATGGTAGAAGAGTGTGGTAGAGGGAAGTCACTCGCATGATGATCAGGAAGGAGGGAGGAAGGGACGGGGGGGGGAAAGAGAGACTGGGACTATTTGTCAAATACAAAATACATAACTCAAAAGCACTCCCACAGGGACCCGCCTCCTCCAGCCTCACCCTGCTCACCTTAAGTTACCACTTAGTCCCTGTCAGGAGATTAATTCACTGATTGGGTTAAAGCTCTCATAACTCAATCATTTATCTCAACCCTTTTGCATTGTCTCACACATGAGTTTTGGGGGACACTTCACATCCAAACCATAACAAGCTGTTAACACACGGACCCTGTTAACACATGGCCCATATCTAATCTGTGGTACTCAAATTTCTGTAACTGGGGCAAAATACCCGAGAAATAACTTATAAGGAGGAAAAATGTATTTAGGCCTACAATTTCAGAAGTTTCAGTACATGGTCAGTTGACCCATTGTATTGGGGGCTTTCACAATACAGTACACAATGGTGGGGCATATGTGGTAAAACAAAGCTGTTATCTCATGGCAACTGGAAAGAAGAAAGAAAAATCAAAGAGGAGCATCCCAATATCTTCTTCAAGGAAATATCCCAATTACCTAACCTCCTTCCACTAGGCCTTACCTCCTAAAAATTCTACCATCTTCCAATAGTGCCAGAGGCTGGTGATCAAGCCTTAAAGACATGGGCTTGTGCAGGACATTACAGTTCCAAACATATAGCACAAATCATAGCAAGGATGATCATGATAATATCTGCTAAACAAAAACCTCTCTATGGTCAAAGGCATATATATTTTATAAAAATTGTCCTACTGTAAGTGTTCTTATAACTTTGCATGTATCAAGAACTTGTTTTTTAATTGAAGGTATGTTCATTTATATTAATAGAACAATAATATTCTTTTGGTTAATACATACTTGGATATAAGCAAACTTCAAGCCTTAGATCTAAAATAAAATATACAAATACAAAAAAAGAAATGATATTTTGTCATACAAATGTATGTTAAAATTTAATCAAGCTAAAAATGTTTGTTGTGATTTGGCATTAGCAGAATCACCAAGAAGTTTTGCAATTTTAATTTTTTCAGCTTTTTGTGAATATATGCTCTATACTTCTATCTCTATTAAATATTTTGACACAGCTACTTAAATACTTTCTTAACTTACTTTTAATTTGAAGAAAGACAAATTTGTTGTAGATATAGTGATGGAAATTAGAAAAAGAAAGCATATTTTAGAAAAATTTGCACACATGCTATGATATTTTATGTTAATCATGTTAGATAGTTCTTTTATTTCATTTTAAATGATTTTATGCAAAGAAGTAATTGTATTGGAAAAGATTTTGAATGGTCATTTGAAACTTTTATTTGCTCCTTCTATGTGTTTCTCACAATAGATTTTTCATCCATCTGAATTAATTTGTTAGAGGGTACACAAACAAATCAGCAGCTTAATTTAGCCCTAAAAGCCAAGTAGTTACTATATCAATTACATGATGAAACATAATTAACTTTAATATCTTTGACCTACAAAAGCTGTTGAATATCAGAGCTAGAGTTAAGTCCTCATATATTTGCAGTCAAAACCCGAGAATGCAAACATATTTTAAATATATTGTTGGATCCCAGCAAAATTGCAACCAAAGAGGTTTAAATATAGAAAAACATGATTTTGTTTTTGCTGTATATATTTTATTGTGTTTTTTTTTTTGGTGCTGGGGATTGAACCCATGATTTTGTACATGCTAGGCAAGTATTATACCACTGAACTATATCTCCAATGCCTAATGTACTGTTTAAAAAATAATTTTAGTGAGTTATAACTTACATACAATAAGATATATAAATGTTAAGAGCATATCAAAAAGATTTTTGTGTGTACTCATACTATCACTACCCAGATAAGCATGTTGATTATTTCCAGGATGCTAGACAGCTACTTCATTCCCTGTCTCTATATTCTCTTAGATGTATCCACTATTCTTCTATCACCAGAATTTGATTTTCTTTTTCTTTTTTTTTAAATATTTTTTTTATTTTCTTAGTTGTAGGTGAACAGAATATCTTTATTTTACTTTTATGTGGTGCTGAGGATGGAACCCAGTGCTTCACGCATGCTAGGCAAGCACGCTACCACTGCGCCACAATCCCAGCCCCCCTTTTTTTTTCAATGTCACTATTTTTATCTTTTAGTTTCGATTGACACATAGTAATTTCACATATTAATGAGTTTCAGTGGGTTATTTTCATATATGCATATAGAGTGCATTGATAAAATCCAACCTCCTTTACTTTACCTGCTCTTACCCTTTCTAATCTCTGGTAGTCACTATTATCCTTTCAGGTTGACTTTCAATGTCAATTTTTAACATAGCCCCAAGGACAATGGTTTTGTTCACTCTGTATAAATGTAAAATGCTAATAAGAACTTCTTCATCACTTTGGCTAAAATCAGTCAACTGTCAAATAGCTATTATATACTATCACTGTGCTTTGTCTTGGTCAATGCTGATTAAAGACCAAAGGATTTTTATTGAAGTTCTGAATGCATCAGCAGAAAGATACATAAACTTTGTACATGATGATAAATCAGTTGAGCTACACGCTTTTAAAGTCACCTGTAAATAATAAATGTTGAGGTCCTTCTGAGCCAAATCAGAGAATGTTTGAATTATGTGGGGTAAAATTGACTAGAATATGACTGGCTGCTATGTTGTACATAGTTAGGGATTTTTGATTTTTTTCATACCTATGTAATTTGTACCTAAAACTACATAGGCAACTAAGGATTAAGAGAGCAAGCCTTGAATGTTACTGAATAGCTGACATAATGATTTATTGCTTCATAAGCCATTGGAGTGTATACAGTATATATGTACTCAAACACCTGCTTAATTGTTAAGAAGGCTCAGACCCCAATTAATGTATTTTATTGCTAACAGATTTTTGAGAAAGTCCATTCGTAGTAGTATTCCATTCAGGCAAAAATTCATTTGTGTTCTAATGATGATTTATAGGTATATAAATGCATTAGTCTATTCAATGAAGAAGACCAAAATTTTAAATTCATATGAGCTGCTTATATTCCAAAGGTCCTAATTCCCCTTTTTTCTCCAAGCAGCTAACATAGTAAATGCTAGGGACAGGAGGGATATTCATTAGGCTCAGAAATATAACCACATTTTAATATCATAAAACAATTATGACATTTGCATAATCAACCTTATGAACAATATAGAAATACAGTATAGAGATTGATAATCTCAATCTCAAGGTCTAAAAGTCCTGGAAAGATGAGATCTAGTTTGACTTCCTCCAAACACATGAGATATCTGAATATCAAAACTAACTCTATACTCACAAGCTAGATTCATTGTGCTAGGCAGAGCAAAACAATAAGAACAGCAGCCTCTTACCTGAAAGTTTGGCTTTGCCGGATTTTGAACCAGCCTAGACCAAGGTTAGTAGAACATGAGTGGACTCAGTCAGACACAACATCTAGGAAGTTATGAAATTATCTTCTTTACATAAATACTCTCTTGGTGTGGTCTATGGTAATATCTTGGGACCTATGTTCCCATCAGACCACTCTTTTCCTTGATGCCTACCACATTTGGTCTACATGGACAATTCAACATATTCTTCTGGTTACTGTTCAGCATCACAATCCCTATAGTGAAACTGTAATCTTGCCCTGAGGAAGGCAGCATATATCTATACCTTTATCTGTATCATCTACTTTTATCATCTATATTTATAGAGAGAGAAAGAGAAAGAGAGAGAGAGAGAGAGAGAGAGAGAGAGAGAGAGAGAGAGAGAGAGAGAGACCCAAGTATGCTGATGGTATAGTTTCAATACAGTCCAAATCTATAGGCCTAAAAATCAAGAAAACCACTGATGGAAGTTCCAGTCCAAATACAGGAAAAGAAAGATATCTTAGCTGGAAAACAGAGCAAATTGTCTCTTTTGTTTTAGTCAGGCTTTAGCTGGTTGGAAGAGGCTCACCCACATTGGGGAGAACAACTTGCTTTACCTCATCTACTGAGTCAAATGTTAATCTTATCCAGAACAAGCTTATAGACAATAAACATAATATTTGGCCAAATACCTTGGCATCCTGTATATCAATCAAGTGGTTATAAAATTAATCATCACAATACTTTTGACAGGAGGATTATTTGAGGGCTTTCCTCCAATTATGGAGTAAAAAGGAACCAGTTTTCCTTTTACTGCCCCTATACCGCTGGAGTTTGAATGTTAATTCAAACTGTCAACAACATGCTCCCTCCTGGTATTTTAAATATTTATCAAGAGACAAAAATGAAGCAAATCGTTGGTTATCATCCATAACTTTAATCATAGAATCAGTAACAGTGACTCTGATCCAACTTGATTGGATTTTGAGAATATTGTGGTAATGTCTACTTCGTGACATTCTGGAGGTGTATGGGTGGCACTCTATTCCAAAATCTGGTCAATTCTCTGAGGCCTCAAAGCCACTTTCAAAAGCCTTCCAATAGTTTTCATTTTACTTAAGTGAACTATAGACAGGTTTTTCTGACTGCAAATAAGAATGTTTATAGATACACATCTATTTTATACATTTTTATCAGACATACATTACTGGGGTAAGTGCTAGAGATAGTATGATAAAAAAAACACACTGTGCTCCCATGGGACTTACAGATAAATTAGAGACACTGAAAGAAGTTACCCAAATAATTTCAGTCATTGTAGGAGCCATAAAAGAAAGTAAATAATGTTTTTGCAGAAGAATAATTATCTCTTTCTATAAATTAGGTGAGAAAGTCTGAATCTAAATCTAAAGATGGAGGGGGATGCAAATAAGTTTTGAGTGGGAGGAAGAAGGAATTTTGACTAATGGTTTCTATTTTCTATGTGAAGCTTAAAATAGCAGTTATTGGGAACTGAGGGGAGCTGCCCAGGGAAAATAGAAAGTATTTCTGCATTTGCCTATTTTTCAGTTAAGGCTGATGGCCATTAATTTGTAGCATCCCCAATATGTAAAGAAGTGATTCTCTAGGGAAATTCTATTGGTGGGGGTGGGGGAACATCTGCTATAAATCCAGTTTTTGTGCAGTGGTTTTGAGGGAAGCTTGAGTTCACTATCCTGCATTTTCAAGTGATATCAAGGAAGAATCCTGGGAAGTTACAGAGAGAGTCTGAAACTATGTGCATATCTAGGATCTGTTCATTTGGAGAGCCATGTAGCCCATTGCATAGGACTCTCATGAAAAGGAATAGTGGGCCTAGAACATGCAACTCGCTGTTGTATAGCAGCAAATATTTTTGAATAGTTAATATAGACCCAGAACTGTATTAAGTGCTTCATATGTATTAACTCTTTGTAACAGTTCCATGAGGCACAGAAAAGCTTGATAAGATTAGGACTAGGATTCAAACCCTAGGAAGTCTGGCTTGAGTATCTGTACTTTAAAACATAAAACTATACTGCTGTCCTGAGCCAACAAGTAAATACTACAATAATGGTATCACATGGACTGAAACTTCAGGGCCAATGAGCAGAAACATTTCTGGGGCTTAGCCTGTTGTGAAATTTGCTGACTAACAGATGCAAAGTCCAGATCAGTGAAGTGGAAGGAGGAGTGTCTCATAATGAAGAAAACAATAGGTATCATAGACTGCACTGTGGAAAAAGACCATTCATTCATTCTACAAGATTCATTGTGTGCCTTCTGTGGGCCAGGCACAGCTTTAGATGTTGAGGATGTTGTATTTGTCTTAAAAGATTCTAGTGGTAAAGGTAGACTAAACTAAAATGCTTTTAATGTGTGCAAAGAGTTATTAAATAGACTAGCATGATGCTATGTGATTACATTATGGGGGAATTCGACCTATTATACATATTCAGTGGGAAGTAATAATCAGCAAACTTGAAGGAAAAGTTAATCAGCTAAGAATGAATATGGCAATGACAACAATGATGATAGTGTGTGTGTGTATTTAGGGATGAGGGGCAGAAGGAATAACAAATGCAAAGGCCCCAATGTAGGAGAAAGTTTGGTGTATTTTAATAATAGAAACTTGGCATGCAGAAAACTCAGCAGTGGAAAAGAGTGGCAGGAAATGAGGCTGAAAATGAAACTGGTGCCTAAACCATGCAGAGCTTTATAGATCCTTTTAAGGCTTTACAACTTTATCCAAAGGGCAATTAAAGATTTTTTAAATATCATTCTGATAGCATTGTGGAGACTAGATCTTGTAAGGAGTAAGATTATGGTCAAGATTCTACTTATGAGTTATAGTATCTGACACAAAGTAGGTATTAGTAAATTTGTTGATTGAATAAAATGATATTGCTATTACAGTAACAGGTTGTAAACAATGGTAGCTTGGATCAGGGTAGTAGCAGTTGAAATGTAAACAAGTGGATGAACTAGAAATATATGTAGGAAGTAGAACTGATAAGGGCTTTGCAATTGGTAGGATGTGGGGCAAAGTGAGGAACACGGAGGATTCAGTCCATAATTCCTAGGTTTCTCTATTTATTTAGATAAAGAATATTGGAGATGGAGTAGCAGTGGTAAGGAGAATATTAATTACATTTTAGAATTGTTGATTTTGATGTCTCATTGTATGTCTGGTGGATATGACCAGTCAGCACATTTTATATGATATATGATAATTAGTTAATTGCACAAGGATTCCTTGAACAGAGTAGAGCCTAACGATTTGATACATGTGTTATGGAATCAGTCTGAGTCTAAACCCAGTTCTTCCATTTCCTAGCTGTATGAATTTTTTTTCAAGTTGCTTAAACTTTTTGTGCTTCATTTTTTCTTATCAATTGGTGCAAATAATAGTGCCTACTTTGTAGGGTTTGTAATGGTGAGATCTCAGCTAGTTTTTGATACATAGTTTTTGGTAAAATGCCAGTTTAGATGTTGCTGTGAAAATATTTTTAGATGTGATTAACATTTAGTCAGTGGACGTTGAGCAAAGCAGGTTATCTTCTATGTGTGGGTGGTACCTATCCAACGAGTTGAAGGAATGAAGAGGAAAGAAGAAGTGAAGAGACGGAAGAAATTCTGCCTCCAGATTGCCTTCATACTCAAATCTGAAACATCCAACTCTTCCCTGACTCTCCAGTATGCTAGCCTGCCTTGCAGAAATTGGACTTGCCAGCTCCTGCAATTACATGAGACAATTCCTTAAAGTACATTTGTTTCTCTGAAATCTCTGACTAATACAAGGTTGTTTTGAGGATTAAATGAGTTAATCTATCTAAAGTACTTAGAATAGTTCTTGGTCCACAGCAATATGTAAGAATGTGCTTTTATAGCTCAATTCACAATAGCTAAACTGTGGAACCAACCTAGATGCCCTTCGATAGATGACTGGATAAAGAAATTGTGGTATATATACACAATGGAATATTACTTAGCAATAAGAGAGAATAAAATTATGGCATTTGCAGGTAAATGGATGGAGTTGGAGAATATCATGCTAAGTGAAGTAAGCCAATCTCAGAAAACCAAATGCCAAATGTATTCGTTGATAAGTGGATGCTGATCCATAATTGGGGGAACGACACGGGAACAATGAAGGAACTCTGTTCACAGGGGTGTAAGGGAGGAGGGGGCATGCGGACAGTAAAGGTGGTGGGATATGATGGTCATCATAGTCCTAACTTTATGTATGACTGCATGTATGTTGTGACTCTATATCACTTACAACCAGAGAAATGAAATGTTATCCTCCATCTGTGTACAATGAATCAAATTGCACTCTGATATCATGTAAACCTAAATAGAACAAATAAATACATTAAAATATGAAAAAATGTGCTTTTATTATTTATTCATGCTGAGTCTTCTACTTGGACCACATCCCCTGTATCTTCACTGGGTGAACTCACCTTTTTTTTTTTTTTTGGTACTGGGGATTGAACTCAAGGGCACTCGACCACTGAGCCACATCCCCAGCACTATTTTGTGTTTTATGTAGAGACAGGGTCTCACTGAGTTGCTTAGTGCCTCGCCATTGCTGAGGCTGGCTTTGAACTCGCGATTCTCCTGTCTCAGCCTCCCTAATTGCCGGGATTACAGGCTTGCACCATTGCGCTCGGCTTGAACTCACCTTTTGAGGCTTTGTTCCTACATTACTTTCACTCATCTATCAACTCTTTTCTCCCAAAGATTAAGGGAATTTATTTGGGAATAGAAGAGTGCTGCAATGGGAATAGCAGAGTATTACAACAGGAATACACATGCCATAGTAAACTTTTGGGCATAATCAAAGAGATTGAACCAAGGGGAAATTTCCAAAGGCAAAAATGAGGATTATATCAGATATTCTGAAACAGTAATCCTTGGCTACAATGAATAATAACAAGAGTGGCATAAAAAAGACAGCCTCTTCAACAAATGGTGCTGGGAAAACTGGAAATCCATATGCAGCAAAATAAAACTAAACCCCTATCTCTCACCATGCACAAAATTCAACTCAAAGTGGATCAAGGACCTGGGAATCAGACCAGAAACCCAACGTCTAATAGAAGAAAAAATAGGCCCAAATCATCATCATGTCAGATTAGGACCATACTTCCTTAACAAGACTCCTATAGCACAAGAAGTAAAATCAAGAATCAACAAATGGGATGGTTTCAAACTAAAAAGCTTCTTCTCAGCAAAAGAAATAATCAATGAAGTGAACAGAGAGCCGACATCCTGGGAACAAATCTTTGCCACACACACATCTGATAGAGCACTAATCTCC
>CM053417.1:75321691-75351247 GCA_028644305.1 Xerus rutilus | reverse complement strand
TATGTATGACTGCATATATGTTGTGATTCTATACAACTTACAACTAGAGAATTGATATGTTATCCTCTATCTATGTACAATGAATCATTTACACTGTTAACATGTAAGCCTAAATAAAATTAAAAAATAAAAAAAAGAGTGGCATCAGTCTAAGGTTGAACATTTGTCAGGCATCATTCATCTGCAATTTATATGCTACACAATTGCTACAATAGGGATATGAACACTGTCCGCAGACCCAAATTCACCATCTCATGAGGAGACAGATATGTTAATACAATCAATTAAGTAATTTGTCTAGTGATGGTGTCACAATCAGTAAGGCAAAGCTAATAAAACAACCTCCAAAATTTTAGTAGCTTAACACAAAGGCTATTTCTTGCTCATGTTCTATGTCCAATGTGACTTAGCAGAGCGTCTGGCTTATTGTAGGTACTTAAGCCAGGATGATGGAGATTCCATCTCAACCCATGCTTCCGTGTTCACTCAGGCTCGAAAAAATGTTTTGATATAATCTCTCTTTGACGCTTAAAGCTTCTTATTACACATTATAGACCAATCAAAGCACCAGTCACACTAATTTCAAAGGGATAGCATGTTTCTGGAAAGGAAAAGACCTATAAATATTTGATGAACAATACCAATAATGACTTCCACAGGAAGTCAAGAATGCATAAGAGAAGACGCTTTTGGAAGCCATTTGTGACATTCTCATGATGCAAGCTTGCCATCTCGAGAGTTTCCTACTCTTCTCTCATGTCCCTCATATTTATGTCTGTGCTAACACTTGTTTAATACTCTAATTGTCTTTGGCCTTGTTTTTCTCCCTAACTAGTCTGGGAGACTTTCAGGAAATAGGGTGGAAAAAATAATTTCATAGAAATCAAACTGTTCTGTAGGGATTTCTTCATAGACAATTTTGGAGATTTCTTAAGTCTCTGTATGATCCAATAGTCTGTTGGCCTGCCTCCCTGTGAAATCCCACTGGGTGACCTCTCACAAATTTAACTACCTCTCTGAGACATGGTTTTCCCATCTTTAAAATAGAGAAAATAACACCTGCTTCACAGGGTTGTTGTGACCTTTTGAGTGAGATAGTGTATATCAAAACACAACACAATGTATGTTCTACAATGGGGGATTTAAGTCATATTATCCTAATTAGATTATAAAAGTTTTGGAGATATTCTAAATATGCAACAGTTGTAAACTGTTTAGAAATGAAATAGGCAAAGTAACTACTAGAAGATGCAAGTTTATTTGGGGAAAATGGGATAAAGCGGGTAAGGGCAGAAATAAAGTTATATTATTCATTAAAATAATGTGAATCTCTCTGTGTCTCATTTTCTTTGTTTGTGAAATGATGGAATCAATACTATCAGACTTGCAATGTTATTGATTTATTCTTCCATTTGAGAAATATTTATTGAGAACTTCCTATTTGCCAGACACTGTTCTTGGCTCTGTGAAAGTAGTAGTAAACAAGACAGGCATAGTCCCTTCCCTAACAAAAATTACAGTCTAGTTTTCACTCTATAAATAGTTTTAAATGACTTTGTACATCATTCTATATCTCATAATTTTATTTGGAAAAGAAAAGATCAGTCATAGATGCAATTACAGGGTTTTTTTTGTTTGTTTTTTGTTTTTTTCCAGAGATTAACCCAGGGGTGCTTAACCACTAAGTCACACCCCCAGCCTTTGTAAAAATATTTTTTCATTTTGAGACAAGATCTTGCTAAGTTGCTGAGGCTGACTTTGAACTTGTGGTCATCCTGACTCAGCCTCCAGAGCACTGGGACTGCAGGTGTGTGCCACCATAGTTGTTGACATTTGTTATGATTTTTCAAAATGTTTTTTTAGTTGTAGATGGACACAATACCTTTGTTTACTAATTTATTTTTATGTGGTGCTGAGGATTGAACCCAGTGCCTCACATGTGTGAGGCAAGTGCTCTACCACTGAGCTACAGCCTCAGCCCCTTGTTAGTATTTTGAATGCTCAAGTGTCCAGGCATATGTGCTTTACCTTGTTTGAACATGAACAGCTGAATTTATCAGGATTTTGGATGAGTTTTTACACTGAGAAATATTCTTGGTTACCTGAGAGGTAACTGTTTTTTAAAATCAGCAAGATTGAAATGTTTCTTCTTAAACATGTTTATTATAGGGAAAAGAGATGGGGCTACATGGCACCTGGACTATGCTATGGAACAGAAAATAAGTGAGTTAATGCCAATTGATTCTGCAGATATTTCAAATGACAATTTACTATACTTCAGTGTGAAGCATCTGGGGTATAGATTATGGGCAGAGGGAGTGTAATGTGAAGACAGAGATCCTTCCCTATTAATGTTCTGGGTGTAGAAAGGGATAAACATGAATTAAGGTCACTGACAAGTGCAGAGACTATTAGAAAGATCTACAAGGTCAGAGAAGGGGATCTGAAATGTTAAGTAAAATAGGAAAGAAAAGAAAAATAGAACCCTCCTTCTCCAGGTTCTTTGTCTGTCCAATATGGGATTGGGTGGGGGTGAGGGCTAGAAGAAGCTTTATAGAGAGGTGTAAAACTTGATTAGGACTGGAGGAGTTGAGAGACTTAGAACTCTTATTTTGAAATTATAAGCTGAATATATTTTCTCCATTTAAACTGAAAGGTTAAAACTAATTTAGTTGGGAGGATTCTTTTTCCTATTCTTCCTCCTCCTTCTTTTTCTGCTTCTGCTTCTTGGCTAGATTCAGCTTGATCATGAAAAATGTCAAGGCCAAGAGTTTCTTTCTGATTAAGGGAAGGGGGTTTAGGTGGGTAGGGACAATAGAAAGAAATGTGGCCTGACTCATGGTGCCTTTTAGGCTTGGAGGAATTATGAATAGGGATATTTCAGACAGGTATAATGGTATTCAACAACAACAAAAAAAGTCATGAGCTTTTGACTTTGAGATGGTGGGATACAAATTATACCATGCTGATATGGTTCTAATAGGATGCATTTCATGGTTTACAGATTGATTTAATTAGTTATTTTAAGCATAGTGTAGAGAAATTATCATTGATAGGTTTAGTCATTATTGTGATATACTGTGTTAGCAAGGCTGACTCACCTGTTAAATAACCTCCATAGTGATGATTCTGTTCCTGTCATCTAAATGGTCTATAAACTTAGTGAAACAGGCTCAGATTCCCCTTCTTTTCTCCCATGGAAATGATTTGTACCCTGAATCAAATTTACTGAGAAATGTGAGCCAAGTGGAGTTTCTCTCAGAGTTCAGCACTTGGAAGGGATGTTCTCTTGAGCAATTGGATTGCTTTTATTATATGGATGGTAAAAAATGTATAATTATTTATGTTTTCCCTGTTTGCATTTTCTGCTAGGAAGTTCAGGGTCAAATTTATGATCAACCTCTAGCAAATTTATAGTATATCACAGCTTGTGTTTT
The DNA here is from genome assembly GCA_028644305.1 of Xerus rutilus. Taxonomy (NCBI): domain Eukaryota; kingdom Metazoa; phylum Chordata; class Mammalia; order Rodentia; family Sciuridae; genus Xerus; species Xerus rutilus. Next base: position 75,347,810 of record CM053417.1, on the reverse strand, counting down.
ACTTAACTTCATCATTGGATTAATCTTATTACTTCTCTTTCTTTTCCCATTTCTCCATTTTTCTTATTTTATTCATATGTTATGATGTATATGGTTCCAGAATCTACTAATATTTCCATGTGGAACAAGGTAAGCTTAACCTAAATCATTATTGGGATTTAGGTTAATGTAATCATTCAGTGATATACATTTTTATCATTATGTTTAACCCAGAAAGCATCATAACAATATATCACAGAGGACAGAGAGATTCCTTTCAAAACAGATTATATGTATCCCTGTGAAGCTCAAAAATGTATGTGGAAGCAGAAGAGCAAGGAAAGTAGGTAGATAGGGATGGCAGAAAATAGAGAGGGAGGAGGAAAGGAAGGCTAGATGAAGAGATGCATAGGTTAGATGTAACTTGGTAAGTCGTTAACTTTAACTTTTCCTAGACTTACTTCTCTGTCTAGAGTCAATAGTCTTCAGTATATAACTACCCACCATGAAGAAATATCTTGAAAATTAGTATCTTTCTGCATTCAGCCAACCCATCCCTTGAGGAACAAGTTATTTCTACAGATGCCTATTTCTGGATCCTGCATTCATAACTTCACTCATTCCTTTTCGAATAAGCTCAGGCCCTTGTATGAAGGAAAAACTCTCAAAACAGGGAACTGGAATAAGCTGTCTACTAAGACATTTATAAATGAGGTGTGAATGCTTCTTCAGGGAAAGAGGTATTATTGAGATCTATCAAAGAATTGACTGATGAAAGATCCCAGCTGTGGAGGAGCTAGAGATAGAGGAGGAGGGATTACAAAAAACAAAAACAAACAAAACAAAAACAAGGAATGATCTCCAATTTGCTGTCTATCACCAAGTTTTAAAACTTCTTTCTATTATTCGATTGTTGAGTGAATTTAGGTACAACAATTTTCATCTCTGAACCTGTTTCTTCATCTGGGAAATGGGGATTAAATTAAATAGTTCCAACAGACTTCCCCACTTTGGCTTTCTATGGGTAGTATGGTATATAGAAAAGAGAAATGACCTGGAATTAGTATTGGTGGGTTCTGTTCCTGGCTTTGCCATTTATTTTGTTAGTAACACTTGATAAATCCTTTGCATTCTGTGAGCCTTGGTTTATCCATTGATAATATTAATAATAGGACTAGATGGCCTTTTAGAACACTTCTAATTCTAATGTGCTACCAGTAAAGATTAGATTATTAGATAACAGTATTCCAAGCATGCCTAACCCAGATCCAGCTTAGAATTGTGTTTAGTACCTGGGCAATAGGAACACAAAGAAGTCTCCTCTTTGCCTCTTCAGTCCCTTGTTTTAGCTATGGCAAATGACAATGACAGATACTCCCTAAAAGGAACCCCCACTAAAAATATAGTCTAGTCGATTATGAACCCTTGATCAAACTTTCTTTCACTCCAGAAGCCCCGATCCCAGCCACTCCAGATTGATCAATAGCTCAGAATAGAGGTTCTACTTATCTCACTTGTTGCTTTAGCCATCAAGCATAATGAAGACTCATCTTGTTGCAGTCCCTGTGGAAAACAGAAATAAGCTCCTAAAAATTAAAAATAAAATGATTCTGTAATTCTACTTCTGGATATACCTCCAAAATAATTCCAAGTAAGATCTAAAAGAAATATTTGCACTTTCATATTCATTGTAGTATTATTCACAAAAGCTAAGATATGGAACGTAAATGTTCATAAATAAAATATAATATACACATCAAGGTAATATTATGCAGACATTAAAAATTGATCCTGTATGCCATAATATGGATGAACCTCAAGGTCTAAAAATCTTATGGGATTGGATTCAGAATAGGTTATTGTATTGGGAAAACTCTGGTACATTGGTAGAAGAGTATGTGCCTTATATAATATGAAAGAAGACCATACTGAGGTTCCCTTAAAATATATTTTTCTAACTAGCCTTTCACAGTACTTGAAATTTTAATCACTTCAATTCAAAGATGCCAATTTCTGCAAATATCCTCTCCCAATTTTATTTATTCAATTGCTACCTATAGGCTAACTATTTCCCTCATCTGGAGATTCAGTCCTGGGCTGCGACACTGTTGTAAGTTTTATGAAGATAAAGAATATGTTCTATACCTCCATTGGTATACTAAACCTAACTATTATCAGAAAAAAAATCTGAAGCAACCCTAGACTTAATATTTGGGTCTTGGTAATTGGTACCTACTTTGTTTCTGGTACGTTCCTAAATTTGGATTCAAGTTCTGGTATCTAGACTATCTATGTTCATTTCTCACTGTATGCTTCTTGACTTCTCAGTGGGCTCTTAATTTTTTCCTGTGCTTATAGCCCCTGTAGGGATTTTAAAAGCCAATGTAGAGCCCTCATTGGTTTGAGATCTTGCCAAATCTCATCTCTTCTCTAATGTGAAACCTATTAGTATTAACACTTTCCCAAACACCCTCATTCTCCTTCTTTTCCTCTTCATCCTTCCCCTCTCTTCCTTCTCATCGTTTTCCTCCTCCTGTTTATTCCCTAGTCCTTCAGTATTGGGGATTTAGCCCAGAGACACTCTACCACTGAGCTACATCCACAGCCCTATTTATTTATTTATTTATTTATTTATTTATTTATTTATTTATGACAAGGTCTTGCTAAGTTGCCTAGGCTGTTGTCAAACTTGTGATGTTTCTTCCTGCCTTGGCCTCTTAAGCGTCTGGAACTGCAGGCATACAAAACCATACCCCCTTTAACTCTTGCTAATAAGAGACATATTCACACATTTTTTTGCCTCCTACAAGACCAATTAGCATTAAAGTATGCTATGGGTCATTATGTGACTGCATGTTGAGTCTGAACTAATTGGCTTATAATTTTTGAGTGATCCCTCATGAGTTCTTTGCCAGAGCCTCTGTCCAAAACTCTAGGCCATACTATTACATGGGTCTAAACACTGAGAAAAAGACCTTCACTGAACTCCACTAAGAAATATTCTCAGCATTCTCAGACTTCAACTTCTTTAAGAGCCTGTTTACCATAATTCTGACATCTCCTTCATTATACTGTCCTCCCACAACTATATTCACTAGACCCATTCAGTCGTCATATATGATTGATTCTGACTTCTTATATTCCATGCGTATTTTCAGATCTCCAGTTTCTTGATTTTTCCCTGCACTGTTACAGTGGTGTTGTAGATACAATTCCTGCTTCCACTTTCCATTTATAATCTATTCAACTTCATGCCCTTAGGTGAAATGATTAAAAAAAATCTTTGGGGCTGGAATTGTGGCTCAGTGGTAGAGCACTTGCCTCACATGTGGGAGGCACTGGGTTCGATCCTCAGCACTGCATATAAATCAATGAATAAATAAAGGTCAATCAACAACCAAAAATTTTTTAAAAATCTTTATTTATGTCCCCCTGACTTCTCAGCTTAAGAGCCACCATTCATAATCATTATTTCTCTAAAGTAGAAGGGAAAAACAGATGAAGAAATAATAAATAAAATTGTTTTTGTATGACAACAACATGATTGTCTATGTAAAAATCCTCCCCAAATAAACAAAAGCAAAGAACTCCTGGAACTAGTAAGTGCTTATAGTAAGGTAACAGGATATAAGGTTGTTATATAGAACTCAATTGCTTTCTTATATACCAGCAGTTAAGAGTTGAAATTATTATTTTTCTTTTTTCCCACATAACAGTTGAAATTTTAAGTGAGAGACACATCATTTATATTAGCACCAAAAACTAGATACTTAGATATACACCTAGCAAAATATGTATAAGAGCTATATGATAGAAAGAATAAAACTCTTATGGAAGAAATTTAAAAAATCTGAATAAATGGAGAAATATTCCATGCTTATTGGTAGGAAAACTAAATATTATTAAGATGTCAGTTTTTCTTGATTTATCTATAGATAAAATGCAATCTCAATAAGAATCCTAGTGAGCTCAGCAACAGCGAGGCGCTAAGCAACTCAGTGAGACCCTGTCTCTACATAAAACACAAAATAGGGCTGGGAATGTGGCTCAGTGGTCGAGTGCCCTTGAGTTCAATCCCCAGTACCAAAAAAAAAAAAAAAAAAAAGAATCCTAGTGAGTTATTTTATGGATATCAGAAAACTGATTCTAATGTTTGTATGGAAAGACAAAGAGACAAACAATCAACTCTATTTTGAAGTAGAACAAAGTTGTAAGACTAACACTATTCATCTTCAATACTTACTATAATTATACAGTAATTAAGACAGCATGATATTAATAAAAGAATAGAATATAAATCAGTAGATCAAAATACAGAGATAAGAAGTAGACCTGAACAAATGTAATCTACATATTTTTGATGAAGGAAGTAAGACAATTTATTGGAAAAAGGATAGTGATTCTTACAAATCATGCTGGAATAACAGTACATGTACATGCTGAAAATGAACTTAGTCATAGACCTTATACAGTTCACATACATGAATCATATACTTAAATGTAAAACATACAGCTCTGTTACTTTTAGTAGGTAACATATGAGAAAATCTAGTTGATCCCTAGTTTGATAATGACTTTTAAAAAGTTTTTCTTTAGTTGTAGAAGAACACAATACCTTTATCTTATTTATTTATTTTTATGTAGTGCTGAGGATTGAACCCAGTGCCTCATACTTGCTAGGCAAGCATTCTACCACTGAACCACAACCTCAGCCCCTGATAATGATTTTTTAAGATAAAACAGCAAAACAAAATCCATAAAAGAAAAAAAATAAGTTATACTTTATTAAAAATATGCCAAAGAGACTTCTATGAGAATAAAGGGACAAGCCATAGACTGAGAGAAAATATGTGTGCAATACATATCCAATAAAGAGCATATATCCAAAAAATACAGAAATCTTAAAACTCAAAAAATAAGAAAACAAATCAATTAAAGTGGGAAAAGGGTCTGAACAAATACCTCACCAAAAAATATAAAGATGTTGAATATGTATAGTTGGACCCCCATTTTTGCAGGTGCCACATCTATGCATCAACCAACTGCTGGTTCAAAATGTTGTTAGGTCTACAGTGGTCATATATCTGTACTGAACCAATGTAGACTTTTCCTTTGTCATACTGTCCTAACAATTCAGTCTAACAACTAATTACATCGAGTTTACATTATATTGAGTACTATAAGTAATCAATAAGTAATTTAAAATACATGGGAATATTTGCATAAGTTATATTGCAAATATTATACCATTTTATGTAAGGGACTTGAGTGTCCATAGATTTTGGTATCCATGGGAGGGCCTATAATAAACCCCCTGCAGATATAAAGGGATGACTATATGTGAAAAGATACTCAATATCATATATCATTAGCTAATTACAAATGTATACAACAATGATACACACTACTTTTCTATTAGAGTGACTGAAATTTAAAAAAATAGACCAACACCACTAAATGTTGGCAATGATGTGAAATGGTAAGTGGTTTAATACATTGTTGGTGAAAATGCAAAATGTTACAGCTAATTTGGAAGACAATAAGGTAATACTTTACAAACTTAAACAGTCTTCCCATATGATTCAGAATTTATGATGTCATAAATTTGTTTAATACAATTGCTGTCTCAGCATCCATTTTTAGGTTGACATAAGTTGCTTAAAACCCATTTGTATGTTATCACTTTAGACCTAGTTAAAACTTCCCCTCCCCATGTAGTTGTTTGTGACATATCCTTCTTTTTCTTCATCTTACTGACTTACAATTCAACACACCATGATAAAACCTAGTAGCCAACAGCAGAGTCATGTAAATAATTTTCCCCCTTATAAGTGTTTTCTTAAAATTAGCCATTCCACAACTCCCTCGTAAAAGCTGTATAATGTCCATAGATTTAATAAAGACATAGTCCTTCAGGTCCCCATCCATGTGTCCCTTGCTGCCCCAGACTTCCCATAGGCTTCCCATTGGCACCCTTAACCTCTCTGGACCTATGAGTGGCAAATGTATTCTGTTTCATGCACTTTGATTTCACTTCCTCATTATGTCTCACTTGACACACACACACACACACCTGAACCTAACCTTTCTGGTAATGAAACTTTCTTAGCAGGTGGCTATCTTGTCAAGAATAATCTAGATGCAGTTCAGACAACAGCCAAAAGGGAGTATAAACACTATTACTGTGAGAGGGACGTCTGGTTCTGAGTTAGACGTTTAGGCATTAGGACATTAACCAGGACAAAGAAGAATTCTGTTAAAGCTATGCTATAAATATTCGTGACCAAATACCTTGGATTTCTGATTAGGCCAGGGGTAGGATTTATAGCTACTCTCAAGACAGAGACCTCAAGATCAACTTAGAAAGACACCTCATAACATGAGTGGTTATGGCTCAGTGGCAGAGCGCTGGCCTAGCACGCGTGACACACTGAGTTAAATCCCCATCCCCACATAAAAATAAACAAATAAAATAAAGGCATTTTGCCCATGTACAACTAATAAAAAATGTTCCTTAACATTTTACCCAGATGAGTTGAAAACTTATGTATATACAGAAATCTGTATACTAATATAACAGCTTTATTCATAATTGCCAAAACTTGGAAGCACCCAAGATACTCTTGTATACATTAATGGATAAGCAAAATGTGAAATATCCATGAAATAGAGTATGATTCAGTGATGAAAAGAAAGCCTACTGTCAAGTAACAAAAATATATGGAAGAGGGGCTGAGATTGTGGCTCAGTGGCAGAGCACTTGCCTAGCAGCACCTGTGAGGCACTGGGTTGATCCTCAGCATTACATAAATAAAGAAAATAAAGGCATTGCTTTCATGCACAACTAAAAAAAATAAACATTACGTGGAAGAACCTTAAATGCATGTTATTAAGTGAAAGAAACCAATATGAAAAGCCTACATATTGTAGGATTCCAACTATATGAAATTCTGCAAAGTGCAAATATATAAAAACACTAAAAAAGTCAGTGGGAGAGAGAGGGAGGGAGGAATGAAAAAGAGAAGCACAGAGAAATTATTCTGCATTACATATTTGTCAAAACTTATAAAACCATATGAAAGAAAGAATAAGCTTAATGTGAGCTATGGACTTTAGTTAATAATAATGTATACATATCAATATTGGTTCATCAATAGTAAAAAGGTAGCACACTAACAGAAGATGATAACAATAGGAAAAACTGCTGGGAGGCAAGGAGAGGAAGTATATGGGAACTCTATACATTTTTTTGATTTTTTTAAATTTAATTTTGTTTTGCAGTCTTGAGAATCAAATTTCTGGACTCACACATGCTCTGTAAGTTCTCTAGCAATAAACAGAATCTGCAGCACTTCTACTCTGTTAACAAATTAAATTTACTGTCAGGGTTGCATTATAATTATACTCAATAGTAGGATTTATCACATCATAATCATACATGCACATAGCATTATTTGCTCAATCTCTTTTCCTAATACCTTCCCTTTCCTTCCCCTTCTCTAATCCATTTTCTCTACTGATCTCCCTTCTATTATTATTATTATAAGTAGTATTTTAATTAGTGCATTATCATATATATATGTGTGTGTGTATAATATGTAGAATTCATTGTGGTGTATTTGTACATGAAGATAGATTAATCTGGTAAATTTCATTCCTCAGTACTCACGTGTACCCTCCCATTCTCCCTCCCTTTACATCCTCTTCTTCTATTCTTTTATTATTGTGAGATCCTCCTTTTCTTATTCCTTTTCTCCACCTCTCTAACTTCCCTATATGAGAGAAAACTTTCAACCATTTACTCTCTGAGTTGAGCTTATTTCACCTAGCATGATGTTCCCCAGTTCCATCTATTTACCAGAAAATGAGAAATTTAATTCGTCTTTATGTTCTGCTCTATCTTTATGTAAACCTAAAAACTCTCTAAAAATAAGATCTATCAATTTTAAAACATTCACACTAGTAGTCTCTCATTATCTTTCTATAGGATAATGTCATCTAAGAATCTTAAAAGATCATGAATGGTCCTTCACGAATTGGTTAAAAACTCTCTTTTGGTTTCTTCTCTATCTTTGGCCCTCCATACCCTCTAGACTACAGTCACATTGGGGTGCTTGATATTCTAGAGATAGGCCATGTGGGTTCAATTGATATAGAGGTATCATCGCTCATTCTGATTTATCTATGTGGAGCAGTATGCTCTATATATGCTTGTTTAATCTTTCAGATCTGTTTCTGTGACTCTTTCTCTAACAAGTTTTCCCTGTGCTTCTTTCCCCTTAACAGTCACAAGTAACCACTCCTCTGGGATGCCACATATATTTTAGCCTTGGTGTCTTTTGGCACTGGCTTAAAATTAGTAGGCACTCTGCTAATCTTTTAAGTTATTATTATAATTATTAGCACATATTAAATATTTGAATTAATGGAATTCACTCTGATATTTCTATAATACCTACATGCACAAATTTATACATCATGCAATGAGCATACCCATACCCTCTCCTCACCTCCCATCTGTGTGACTCCCTTTGTCCCCTTCCCACTCCTTAGTAGTTTGTCTTCTACTTTCAGGTCATCTTTCTTTTAAAATTTGTTTCCACACGTAAGAAAATATTCTGGCTTATTTTTCCTAACACAGTGCTCTCTAGTTCTGCCTATGTTACTGCAAACGACATAATTTCATTCTTCTTTATGGTTGAATAATACTTCATTGTGTGTGTGTGTATAAACAATATTTTTCATCCATTTATCCATTGATGGGCTCCTAAGCTGATTACATATATTAGTTATTTTGAAAAGTGTCAAAATAAACATGAGTATTCAGGTATTTTTTTTGTATGCTGACTTTATTCTTTTGGACACATACCCAGCAATGGCATAGCTGGATCATATTGTAGTTATTTGTTTAGATTTTGGATGAATCTCCATACTGTTTTACATAGTGGCTGTACTAATTTGCATTCCACCAATGATAAGTGTTCCTTCTCCACATCCTTGCCAGCATTTGTTAATTTTATTTTTATAATGATCATGCTGAGGTGAGATGATAATTCATTGTGATTTTGATTTTCATTTATTTCCCTTACATCTAATGATATTGAGCATTTTTCATATATTTAACACAAGAGTAACATCTGAAATTATTAGAGGAAAACATAAGAAAAACACTTAATATATTGACACAGAGAACAATTTCCTGGATAGAACTTTAAAAACACAGAAAACAAAACTAGGGATTGACAAATGGGATTATATTACATTATAAAATGTTCTGCATAGCAAAGGAGGCAATCTAAAGAATGGGGAAAATATTTGCCACCTATTTCTCTGACAGAGGAATAATGTTTAAAACTGTAAAGAATTCAACAAAATTAATACACCAGCAATAACAACACCAACAAAGTAATCCAATTAAAATGGGCAAATGATCTGAATAGACTTTTCAAAATACAAATGATCACTCTGGAAATCTTAAGAGATTTATTTTCCTGTGGTATTATCTTATATGCCAACTCTGCATCATTCACAAACTCAGAAGTACTGAGCTGACTGGGTTTCTTGCTCTTTCTGCAATTGTCTATATTTGGATCTAAATGTGATTTCCTGGTGCGTGTGTGTGTGTGTGTGTGTGTTTTCAGGCTTCTCTAAGATAATAGGTAGCTAACAGGCTCATCTGAAAGAAAAACAAGAGATACTGATCCAAGATCTGTATTTTAACCTTGGACATCTCTGTGTGTGATCCTGAGGAATCACTTGGCTTCTCTGAGCTTCACTTACTTTTAAGAAAAATTGAGCTTATATTGCTTTTTTTAAAATATTTTTTTAGTTGTAGATGGACACAATGTCTGTATTTTATTGCTTTGTATGTGGTGCTGAGGATCGAACCCAGGGCCTCACGCATGCAAGGCAAGCACTCTACAGCTGAGCTACAATCCCAGCCCCCTTATATTGCTTTTTAAATAGAGTGCCTCGAAGTGAAATAATACATGTCACAAAGCCTAGTCATAGTAGATCCTGAAAACCATAATAAAGTTTATGCATAACAGGTATTTTATAAACAACCCTCTTACTGACTTACTGCCTAACTTGAAGCAAAGGAACAGGAGAAAGTCTTTTTTCTCATGTTCATTGCTTATGTCTGCTTCATGAGCACCCTATGGAGATATGATGGAAGCAGTGCTCAGAATATAGCACAATAGCAGATGTGGATTTACAATGACCAAACATTGTGCCTGCAAAGTGCTAATATAATGAGCCTGATAGTTATTTTGACTGCTTGGAGCTTCAAATTACTTAAGAAATGGATACCTACCTTGCAGTATTACTGGATAGTATAAGGCTATAAAGAACTGGAGATAATTTGGCACCTAATGTATACTGTGTGAATTTTTTTGTTGAATGAATGATTGGATGGATTAATGAATATCAAGTTTATTTTAAAGTATTCAGCCTATAGTAGGAGTTCAATTACTGTTATGGATGACAATACTGATTTAGCATCCAAAAAAATATCTCTTGCAATATGCCTAATTTTAGTAAATAGTGATGCTTCTTTGAGGTATATGACAAAAACTAAAAATGGATGTAAAAAACCAACTTTTTTATGTGAAAATGATTTATTATGAAGACACTTTACAAGACAAGAAGAAAACAGAAACCTATTTCAGTAGACCTGGAGGAAAAGTATGGGAATCACCACATGCTCGCAGTTTTTCAGTCAGTTCTCAATGAATTGATTTAAGAAAGATCATAGGTACCTAATTAGCACCACCTGGTGAGGATGTGCATTTTTTTTTGTTTCTTTGCTTTTCTCACTAATGCTACTGAGGTTCTTCTGTTTTATCTCCAGATAGAAAGCTTCCTAGGGACTGGGGATATAGCTCAGTGGTAGAGCATGTCTTTAGCATGCCCAAGGCCTTGGGCTCAATCATCATCACCAAAAAATCAAATAAAATCAAATAAATTAAAGGCTTCCCAAATATAATATCAGATCAATCTGATTAGTCTTCATCCAGTATATATTATGCCCTTGTTGGCCCACCACTTCTGATAATGGCTCTGCTTTGGGTCATCTACTGATTCTATGAATCAACTGGGGCCAAAGTTACAAGAATGGTGCCAGGAAGCCAAGGAGAGAATCCAAAAAGGGAGCCTTTGAAAGGCTTTGTTTGGTTTGTGTATCCCCTATATCTTACCATAAATGCATGTACTACAATAATAACATACATATTTGTAAAAGGTATTATGCATTTTAAATACTTTATTTTGGTAGGATTTCCTACCATTATATTTAAATTTCTCCAAGAAGAAATAAATAATACCAAACAATTTAAAAGGAATATAATTTGTATTATTGGTATTTTTGCTATCTCTGGTAATTAATTATTGCTAAGGGAATTATGTTGATATGTGTGTTGTGGATTGGATATGTGGTATCCTCCAAAATCTCATGTGTGAGACAATGCAAGAATGGTCAGAGGCGAAATGGTTATATTATGAGAGAGTTAACCTGATGAGTGGATCAATTACTCATGGATTAATTGGGTGGTACCTTTAGGCAGGTAGGGTGTGGCTGGAGGAAGTAAATTACTGGGGGTGTGCCTTTTACTTTGTGTAAAAACAATTTTTAAAGATAAAAAATGTGCTCAAGAAATTTTGAAAGTATTTAATAAACCATGTAGTAACATGAAGCAGGTTGAGAAAAACAGTATTTGAAGAGTGAAACAGTGTTTAATCAGAGGAGGAAAAACTATCAGCATTCTAGTTTAGCATCTTAGCTTGGATTTCTTCTGCTCTGTTGGTGCTCCAGCCCTCTTCAGTGCCTGTGGACCTATTTCTTCCAGGTGATTTCACTTGTGAAAGGCAAAGTGCTAATTACAGCATTGCTTGGTCCTGGTTATTTTGCAGGAATGAAAATATATCACCTGGTTCTATAAACTCCTCAGTTTGATTTTGATGTTCTGGTTTCCCCAAGTAGACAACCTATACATTCAGATTGTTGCTTTCCTTTTTTTCTTTTTTTAGCTGTCTTTTTGATTTACTGGATGTCTGTGATAACATGAATCTATTTTTTCCTCTATCTTTTCTCCTTAAGCGAATCCCTAATTGTCTGAAAGATCTTTTTCACTGTGTGAATGACACAGACTCCAATTTCTCGAGGAAGTCATAAACATCAAAGATAAAAATCAGATATATATTCAAATAAACATATTAGAAAGAGCCATATTCTCTCTGTTGCTTGAGCTCAGTTGTATAACATATTATGTTACATGAAGGAAATTTAAGTAGTAATCAGACCACTAGTACTAAAAGTCATTCACAAAAAGTAGACCTGGAGCATATACTTCAGCAATCTGCTGAATGTCACTTATATCTCCTGTGTGACTAAGCAACTTGCTTAACCTCTTTGAACTACAGTTTCCCTCTTCATCATGAAAAGGGAAGTAGTTTTGCCAGGTGGTTGAGAACCCAGATTTCAGTATTGGACAAACTTGGGTGTGACTTAATAGATGTGTGAAATGAAGAAATTCATGTCACCTCTCTAAATTGTGAGGATTAGATATTATCAATACATGTAGAATGCTTGGTGGTGGTTTGCTACATGTAGCTAGAATATATAAATGGCAGCTCTTCTTGTTACTACCTTCCTTCATAGTGCCATCATTAGAGGAGATAAGTATAAAAACTCTTGACACTATGTGAGTTCTCAATGTCTCTGTATAGTTTAATTTCACCATTCTATGATTCCAGACTGAACATGAAATATAATGAGCCCTAATTAACCATTTGTTGACTGAATGCTGAACTGTTAGAGTGGAAAGAGGGCTCAATACCTTCCATGACTATTGGCTGCAGGATTTATTTCTTAGGTCTGAATGATAATTTGCTACTGTCTGAGCAATTTTCTGACAAAACCATAACAGAAAACTTACTGAAGTCAACACCTATGTCACTCTGGACAGCCTTCATACAGTCTTTATACCATGTCTGAAATCCAAGGGCACAACAAAGAACACAGATCAGGACACAGTTGCTCTTTTGCTGTTTACAACAACATCCAACAACAGTGTACAGATGAACAAAACACTATAGAGCAAAGCAGGAGATTTCCACTTCCCAGGGAATATAAAATGTTTTCAGTTAATTACAAAAACATCCTTGATAGCATTCTTCACTGTACTGAGATGACAGATATACAGGATTTTGTTTCTAGCCTTGGCCCATTATTTTTTATGTCAGTGTACCCTAAGTTTGACAACAATTGATGATGCTCTAATTTAATTGTACCCTGTGGGAATGGACAGGAAGAGAACCACTTGGTCTAGAGTCTTCTGTTTTCCTTCCCAGCCTCTTGCTTTGATAATGCAGTGGGGATATAGAAGCAACATCATTAAAAGTGAAGTAAGAAGTTGTGTGTTCAGGTGTCTCAAAAGTCTCTTGCTCAGAAAGGGCCAAGTAGGTCTTAATAAAAAAATGAAATTCTCTTTCTCCTACATGTAAAAATTATTCTGATTTTATTTCAACTCCAGGACACTCTTTAGGCAACCAAAAGTATAGCTTGAAAAATAGGAGAAAGTTATTGGCTTAGTTAAATATTACTAAATGCATTTAAGCAAAAAATCATAAAATTTTATACACACACATTCATACGCATACGCATAACACCTCCCTCCAACCCCATTCTCACACTAATTAAATGAGGATATTCTAAATTCATGAATGGGAAACTATAAGTGAAATGTGAAGAGACGTTTTATTAGAAAGTCATAAGCATATTCATGACATATGCCAGTTTTTCAAATAATTTTATTGTTAATATAAAACTGATAGCAATATCAGTGCCCCTAGACCATCAGAGAATAAGTTGGTGAACTGGAAAGTGCAGGAGATGAGTGTTTGGGCTATAATTGGTGATGCTGGAAATATAGAAGTTTTATAGAATGTATTTTGTTTTCTCTCATTTATGTTTCCTCCATTGGTCAATATGTCTCACACTGAGGATATTTAAAAAAGTCTTCTCTGTGTAGAGTGACAGAGAAAGATACAGGGGAGAGAGGGAGGAGGGAGAGAGAGGAAGAAGAAGAACAGGAGGAGAAGGAGGAGGAAGAGGAGGAGGAGGAGAGGAAAGAGGAGAGAGCAAAAAGAGACAAGATAGTGATAGAAGTTCAGAGATAAGAGGGCATATAGGACCTGGAAGTGGGGAGAAATCCTAGGATCCAACTTGGATATTTAAAAAAATCGAAGTGCTTCTTGAATTGAGTTAAATGCAGTGTATTCCCCAATACTTGTTTAATACTAGAGCTGTAATATACCAGTAACCTTGATTATTAGTTACCTGAGTTGTTTTTTCAGGAGTCAAATCAGTAGTATCACCTACCTTACAGTATACGCCTAATATATGGCATTCCATCTCATTCCTTGGCCTGCTGCTATCAGTGCCCAGAACTTCCTTCTTTGCTAAAGCTAATGGTAGTTTGCACTTTTATCCTTTACCTATCCTTCATAAAAGCCTAGTGATGGATAAGCTGCTGCATATGCCCTCCTGGGCATGTTAGCATAACTGTCTTTCTGTGCAATTCATTATTGAATCATAGGCCAACGCAGCCTCCTGCCAAGTGATTTTCTTGCCCCAGAGAAAAATCTTCTTCACTGTCATTTTCCCTGTCCTTTAATTTTTCTGGCAGAATTCAAAACATTTTCAATCATTTCTGCACCAGTAATCCAATGGTCCACAGGCACCTTCTCTTCAACCTTCTCTCTTTCATCTCATTTACACTGTTCACTGATAATGAAAGAGAAGCCACTTGCTCCCTATTTAAGAAACTGGTACTCAGCTGTGTGGGGGAATACTGGCACCAAAGTCATCCATTATTCTTTTGAGGACCTGAATATTTCTGCTGCCTGAAACCATCCCACCAATCTTCACATTTCTTCTCTAAATGACTGACTGTGAATAGAATTCTAAGCATGAGAAATATTCACAATTGCATTTTAATAGTATTTAGATGAAAAATCTTGTAGGATGCTTGCCTACATGATAACTTGACTGTTCTTGAACTTTCATGGGCAGCATGGTACAGAGAGAAGAACATTGAAGAAGGATGCAAAGACTAATGGACTAATCCTGGCACTGCTGCTGAGTGGTTGTATGACATTGGGAAAATCCTTTAATTTCTCAGGACCTCAGATTTCTTTTCTGTTAAACTGGGGAACATCAATTCTGCTTTACCCAACTAAAGAGGTGGGTGTTTTGAGGCTTAAATTGAGACCGAACTCTTTGCTAATTGAGTTTACGCCCACCTGCGAGCCTTTCTACCTGTAATTCTGCCTGGCTTACTAACTCACTTCATTTAGGTCTATGCTCAAATATCACCTCCTCAGAGACCTGCCTGGATCACCCAGTCTAAAATAGTACTATCACTCTCCATCTTTCTATATTCCTTTAACCTGTTTAATTTCTCTTCACAATACCTAACCCCAAAAGGTACATTGTATATGTGTTTTGTCAGATTCCATGCTGTATTATCACCAAAATGCCAGTTTTCTAGGGTTAGAGAATGTTTTGTTTATTACCACATCTCCCAAGACCTACTATACTGTAGACCTTTAGTAAATATTGATTGAAAGAATGCATAAATGTAGCACTTTATGTCTCCAGCTGGGCATGATCACTTTTTTGTTAGAATCTTTATACATGTGCATATTAGCATTATTCCAGTAGCTTCATAGATTGCTTTGCCTTATAGTTATTTTTGTGCACAATAGTAACTCATATTTGTGGAGCACCTGATTTCTCATTTGTGAAGATCTTTTCTATACATTTTCTTAATCTTCATTACTATTTTCAGATAGGGAAAGTGCCAAACTAGTTATCCTTCACTGAACATATCCTACACTTTAAGCACGATGTTTAGCTTTTAAAACTCATTGCTGCATGCTATTCTTGCAGTGGTTTTATAAGGTATGTTTTCTGTATTGCATTTCATAGATGAGGTCCTCAATTTGATAAATGGCAGAGCTGAAATGTATACCCAAATGTGTCTGATTCCAAAGTCCATGATTTTAAACACTCCAATATTCTCAAATATTGGTGATTAAATTTTATAGATGAGGAAAATAAGACTCCAAGAAAGAAAGTGACTCTTTGAGACAAAGTCTAGAGTCAGACAGTCTTAGTTCAGTAAGATGTCATAAAATATCACTGGACTTTATGTCCTTGAAGAAAGTGATGGTTGCTTACTCATTTGGTTGTCACTCCCTATCCCTAAACACAGCCTTGTATGTAGTAGGCATTTAATACATATTTTGTGAAGGTGAGCACAAGAAATGACTTATGCATAGGAAAGGGTTATAATTCTCTACTCCATTCATGTGAGGAAAGAATGGGATGGGGTTCCGAACTGGGTCAGTGTAAGTTCATGGGAATGGAGCAGATACAGATATGAGGCTTTATAACAAATACAAATCATAAAAAGAGGGCTGAGGTCCAAAAGCTTGAAAATTGGCACAGATGATCAATGAGGCATGGGAGGAATGAGGAGAATTTCCAGAGCTAGAACATGGATGGGGTCAAGGAGTGAGAGAATAAGAGGACAAGAATCAGGAACACAGAAGGGGGATTTCAGAGTGAACACAAGAAATAGGATTGCTGCTATGATATGGTAGGACATTTGTTTACATGATCTGACAATGTGAATGCATTGTTTTCATGTAAAGGGCTGAGATATTATAGATATTCAGACATTTTTCACTGTTTTGATTATTCATTTATTCCAACACTTATAAATTACCAGTTATTATAGTGAAATCTGGGGATGTATAACTGTTTGTGTCCCCATTGAGATTGGGAATGATAGACTTGTAAATTAGAATTTAGTGGTTTATATTCCATAATGTAAATGTGTCATTGCGTACAGGTATCACAGAAGTGGGAAAATCAATTATGCAGGGAATGGATAAAGAAAAGAGGCAGAGGTAGGTGTGGGAAGAAGGGTAGAGTATCCAGGGTTGATATGTAAGTTGGACCTGGAAGGAATGCAGGACTTGGCATGGCCACTTCTAGGAAGTCTCTATTCGTGGACACCAGAAGCAATTATTCAGCACCTTTAAGGTTCTAAACACTGTCAGGTACCTAGGCATTTGCAGTATTCATTCTTTGAGTTCATGGAACACAAATTGATCCTAACTCCTGCTGGTAACTTTGAGGCTGTGGCAATAGCGAAGAGAGCTCTTGCTAACTCCAAATAAAACAAAGACAGGGTATTAAAGGTCTCAGTCCATAGACAGCTGGCTCCTTTCCTTGGGGCTCCAAGTGAAGCAGAACATTATGACAGAAGAGTGTGGTAGAGGGAAGCGGCTCACATGATGAACAGGCAGCTGAGAGCTAGGTATTTTAGAAAAAGAACCTAGTAAATAATTTTAATTAGTGAACCAACACCATAGAATAGAAAACCAGTGGAATATACCCAAATAAGGACTTACTTTCCTTAGGCGAACTCTTAAGATGTCTGGCAATGGACTACTTTGTTATTCTCAGGAAAGCCTAAGATTTTACAATAAGCTTTCACCAAGATAAAAAATAATAGAAAAATAAAATAGCCCTTTATGTAACACTTTTGAAAGCTGCAGAATTATTATATTTTTCAATTGACAAAGGCTTTGGCTTATGGAAGCCAGAAATATTAACACATGGGAAAAATTGCTAACTTGTTCTTACCCTCTTAAATGTAACATAAGGGAGTTTCAACGGTCTTGATCAGAGGCTTCACTCAGTTCATAGAGTTGTGTTTGCTTTCTCTTTGGATGTCTCTGGGTAAGATTATACCGAGGCACAGTTCAGATAGATGTGAGAAAGATTTTTTTTTGAATGATTACTGCAATTTAAAGAGAAAATGATTTGCTTTGAGAGGAGGTGCACTCTTTGACTCTGGAAATACTGAAGAAGACCATGTTCTCTAATACTTTCATAGGAAACAAGGAGATATACTTAAATATAATCTTGAAAGCTTTTTTTCATTCAATCCGATGACTTCATGATTCTATGAGTTCTAAACAACAGTAGGGGAGGGGTAGAGGTGAAAATCTTTCCTGTAATATTGTAAAAAATCTCTGATTTTTAAAATGACCTCTATGCAGCTCTCTCATGTTGATGCATGTTTCAAGAAGCTGCATTTGTTCATTAAAATATTTGACTTTTGAAATGACATTTGGTCAGAGAGTAGGCAAACATTTGATCTTTTAATTTAGAATAAGTTTGGAATGCACATAGTTAGATGGCTTCCATACTCAGTACTATTAGTCTGTGCAGCTAGTTTTGTGCAGAGTGAGATGTAGGGGTCAAGTTTCCATTTTTCTACATATAAATTTCCAGTTTTGCCGTCACCATTTGTTAAAAAGGCAATATTTTCTCAATATGTACTTTTGGCACCTATGTCTAGCACTGTATTTATGTGAGTTTGTCTCTGTGTCTTCTGTGCTATGCCATTGATCTTTATGTTTGTTTTTGTGCCAATAACATGCTGTTTTTGTTATTATCACTCTGTAGTATATTTGAGGTCCTGTATTGTGATGCCCTCAGCAGCACTCTTACTCAGGATTGCTTTGACTATTCTGGGTCTTTTATTCATCCAAACAAATTTTAGGACTAATTTTTCTAGTTCTGTGGAAAATGGCATTGGTATTTTGAAGAGGATTTCATTGAATCTGTATAACACCTTTGGCATCATATTGTACATTATATTATATTGTCAATTTTGACAATGTTAATTCTGCCTATCCAAGAACATCAGAGGTCTTTTCATCTTCTCAGGTCTTCTTCAATTTCTTTCTTAAATGTTCTATAGTTTTCATTGTAAAATTGTTTTGCCTCCTTTATTACATCAATTCCAAATCATTTTATTTTTTTGAGATTATTATGAATGAGACAGTTTTTAAAATCTTTCCCTCAGATTAATTATTGGAGTATAGGAAAATGATTTATTCATGTATGTTAATCATGTATCCTGCCACTTCACTAAATTCATTTATTAGCTCTAGAAGTTTTCTAGTAGAATTTCTGGATCTTCTGAGTATTGGATCATGTCATCATCAAACAGATAATTTTACCTCTTCTTTTCCTATTTATATCCTTTTAAATCCCTTGTCTTACCTGATTTTTCTGGTTAGAGTTTCAAGGACTACGTTGAATAGGACTGGTAAAAGTGGGCATCTTTATCCTGTACCTGTTTTTAGAGGAAATATCTTCAGTTTTTCCCAATTAAATATGATGTTGGCCTTGGGTTTGTCATATATAGCCTTTGCAATGTTGAGGTAAGTTCCTTCTATCCCTAGTTTTTCTAGTGTTTTAAACATGAAAGGGTGCTGTATTAGTCAAATGCTCTTTCTGCATTTATTGAGATTATTATGTGATTCCTGCCTTTAACTCTATTTTTGGTGAATCATGTATTTTGATTTTCATATGTTGAACCAACCTTACATCCTTGGGATGAAACCACTGGATCATGGTGCACTATTTTGGTCTTTTTGTAAAAAGTAAAAAGAACTTTTATTGTTTTGCTAACAAAGAAGAAACACAGGGGACTCCTGTCCCAGAGTCTGTGATTCACCCCATCAAAGGGAACCAAGGGGTTTTAAAGAGTCAATTCAAAGGCTACACTCCAGGTATACCCTCATGGGAGTCATAATTGTTAATTTAGGAGATTTCTTAGATCTTCTGGAGCCATCTCTGATATCTGAATTACTTAATTACTGTGGTGGGTGTTTGCTCATGAATAGATAGGTTGAGGAAGAAGTGTAATCTTATTTCTCCCACGATTAGGGAGAGGAAGATCATGGAGCAGAAAAAAAAAAGTCCATTTAAAAATAAGCCTCAATCAACAAATGGGATGAATTCAAACTAAAAAGCTTCTTCTCAGCAAAAGAAATAATGAAGTGAACAGAGAGCCAGCATTCTGGGAACAAATCTTTGCCACACACACATCTGATAGAGCACTGATCTCCAGGATATATAAAAAGCTCAAAAAACTTAACACCAAAAAAACTAACAACCCAATCAATAAATGGGCCAAAGAGCTGAACACAAACTTCACAGAAGATATACAGTCCATCAACAGATATATGAAAAAATGTGCAACATCTCCAGCAATCAGAGAAATGCAAATCAAAACTATCCTAAGATTTCATCTCACGCCAGTCAGAATGGCAATTATCAAGAATACAAACAACAATAAGTGTTGGCGAGGTTGTGGGGAAAAAGGCACACTCATACATTGCTGGTGGAACTGCAAATTGGTACAACCAATCTTGAAAGCAGTATGGAGATTCCTTAGAAATCTTGGAATGGAACCACCATTTGAGCCTGCTATCCCACTCCTGGGTCTATACCCAGAAGACTTAAAAACAGCATACTATAGTGATGCAGCCACTTCAATGTTTATAGCAAGCTCAATTCACAGTAGCTAAACTGTGGAACCAACATAGATGCCCTTCGATAGATGACTGGATAAAGAAACTGTGATATATATACACAATGGAATATTACTCACAAATAAGAGAGAATAAAATTATGGCATCTGCAGGTAAATAGATGGAGTTGGAGAATATCATACTAAGTGAAGTAAGCCAGTCTCAGAAAACTAAATGCCATTGATAAGTGGATGCTGATCCATAATGTGGGGAAGGACATGGGAACAATCGTGGATCTCTGTTCACAGGGGTGTAAGCGGGGAGGGGGCATGGGGACAGTAAAGGTGGTGGAATATGATGGTCATCATAGCCCTAACTTTATGTATGACTGCATATATGTTGTGATTCTATACAACTTACAATTAGAGAATTGATACGTTGTCTTCTATCTATGTACAATGAATCAAATTGCACTCTGTTAACAAAAATAAAAAAAATAAGCCTCAGTGTTGCACTCTGTTACCAAAAATAAAAAAAAATAAGCCTCAGTGGCAGAGAAAGCAAGGGCTGTACTCAGAGCATAAAGTAGACCACTATTAATTTCTCCAGTTAATTTCTACCTTCCATTTGTTTGTGTTTTTATATATTTTGTGATGTTAACAATTTTTATTCAGTTTCTTTTTTATGGTTTAATGTATTTAATAGCAAACTTACAGGAACAACACAGAAGACAGACAACATGTACTTGCATGTAGGACAACTCAGAAAAGTATAATGAATGGATGGATTGTATGTATGACAAAAAAACTACAAACTATTTAGTTGCCATCAATAAGAAATTTACTGGTTTAAAAAAATCCGAATGCTGGCATTGTCCAGAAAAATTTAACAGTTTTATTTAAAATTTTTATGAAGGTGAACTGATTAAACTTGTTCAATGAAACTTTTTTTTTCAGTCTGGTGATTGAACTCAGGAATTCTCGACCACTGAGCCACATCCCCAGCCCTATTTTGTGTTTTATGTGGAGACAGGGTCTCACTGAGTTGCTTAGCCCCTCGCTGTTACTGAAGCTGGCTTTGAACTCGCAATTTTCCTCTCTCAGCCTCCCAAAGAGCTCAGATTACAGGCATGTGCCACCCCCACCCCCGCTTCAATGAAATATTTTGACTTGCATTAGTGCTTTATATCCTACATTTATATTAAAAATTCACACACAAATGAAAATGAAAAAATGGCCAACACATGATTTCTGGCCCCTATTTTTCTGTTTGCAATCATATGCTGAGGTACTTTCTGACACCATGGGGAAAAAATCTAATGTTCATAACTACCAGTAATAGAAAGAAGAGAAAAAAAATTGGGAATGAAATATTTCCCATCATAGTGAATTCATAAGCATGTTCTCCACATATGCAGCATGCTACTTGGATGTCTTTTGGCATAATTGTTACATGGTTAGCATGGATAGCACATGGGCTGATGTCTTCAAAAAGTCCAACCAGATAGGCCTCACTTGCCTCCTGCAAAGCACCAATAGCTATGTTCTGGAAGTGCAAATCTGTTTTGAAGTCCTAAGCAATTTCTCACACCAGAAGCTGGAGGGGGAGTTTGTGAATCAGAAGTTCAGTAGACTTCTGATAGCATCTAATTCCACGGAGTGCCAAAGTATAAGACCTGTAACAATGAGTTTTCTTCACCCCTCCGGATGGCTTCTTTAGCCAGTTGTCTCCTGGGTTCTTTATCATATGCAGGTCAATTTGTGGGTAGTCTGCTTTGTATGAGCCATGGTACAAAGACTCCCTTACTTACACTCCTCTTTCGGCTGGAGCTCGGCCAGCTAGAGGCTGTGCTGGTGTTAGAGAAAGACTGCAGTGCAATGACAAACACCTCAGTTTCTTTTTTATTATTGGTTCTTTTTAGTTATATGTAACAATAGGATTAATTTTGACATAATTATAAAAGCATGGAAAATAATTTGTTCTAATTCAGTTCCTAGTACTTCACTTTTGCATATCCTCCTCCCGCTCCCTGTTTCTTTCCCTTTACTCTACTGATCTTTCTGCTATTTCATTACAGATTTTTTTTGAAAAATAGTGTCTTTTGGATATACATAATGGTGAGATTCATTGTGGCATATTTATATATGTATATAGGAAAGTTAGGTCAGATTAATTCCACTGTCTTTCCCTGTCCTATCCCTCCTCTCTTCCCTTCATTCTCCTTTGTCCAGTCCACTAATCTGTCTTCTATTCTTTTCATGTCCTCTCTTATTTTAGATTAACTTGTACATATCAGAGAAAACATTCAATGTTTGACTTTTTGTGACTGGCTATTTCACTTAAAATGATAGTTTCCAGTTCCATTCATTTACTGGCAAATGCCATAATGTCATTCTTCTTTATGATTGAGTAAAACTCCATTGCGTATGTATATCACATTTTCTTTATCCATTCATCTGTTGAAGGGCACCTAGGTTGGCTCTATAGTTTGGCCATTGTGAACTGTATTGCTATAAATATTGATGTGGCTATGTCATTATAGTATGCTGATCTTAAATCGTTTGGATATATACTGTGGAGTGAGATAGCTGGGCTATACAGTGGTCCCATTCCTAGTTTTATAAGGAATGTTTACACTGCTTTCTAGAGTTCTGCCTCCCATTACTGTGGAAAAATGGGCAAGTACATCTCTAAGCTGCTTCCATTTGAGATAGGGTAAATTTGGGAGGAAGTAACCCAAAGTCCTTATTCTCTCTCAGATGGGGCATGGACAGTGAAGGGTATTTAGAATCAGGGAAGTCCAGAGGTCCATGGTGACAGTTGGTAGGTAAACAAGACAGCAAAACATTATTTTTTGTGAACAACTAGCATGAAGGCAATTAGCATTTCAGCCAGTGTTTTAGTCAGCTTTTTTTTTGTTGCTGTGCCCCCAAGAATTGATAAGAACAATTACAGGAGGAAAAGTTTATTTTGAGGCCCATAGTTTCAGAGTCTCAGTCCATAGAAGGCTGGCTCCATTCCTTAGTGCTCAAAGTGAGGCAGAATATCATGGTGAAAGAGTGTAATGGAGGAAAACACCTCAGGACATTACCACAAAGCAGATAGATGCAGAAAGAAAGAAAAAAGAAAGAAAGAAAGAAAGAAAGAAAGAAAGAAAAAGTGTTCTCCACATGGACATATTATAAGCCCCAAAGATATGCCCTCAATGACCCACCTCTCCAGGAATACCTTATCAGCTTTCAGGTACCACTCAGTTAATCTCTACCAGGCGAGTAACACACTGATTAGGTTAAGGCTCTCATAACCCAATCTCTTCACCTCTAAAGCTTCTTGCATTGTCTCACACATGAGCTTTTGTGGGACACCTAATATCTAAACCATAACATTCCACCCTCACCCTCAAAAGCTCATGCCCATCTCACATTGCAAAATATATTTAGTGGCTCGGTGTGGTGGGGCAGGCCTGTAATACAAGCAGATTGGGAGGCCATGGCAGGAATATCGAAAATTCAAATCCAGCCTCAGCAACTTAGTGATACCCTGAGCAAATTAGCAAGAACTTGTATCAAAAAAAAAAAAAGGGATGGGTATGTGGCTCAGTGGTTATGTATCCCTGGGTTCAATCTCTTCAAAAAAGAGAAATTTAGTTCATTTTACAAGAATCCCCATAGTCTTAATAGTTCCAGTACTGCCCAAAATTTAAGTCCAAAGTCTCCTCTAAGACTCAAGACAAATTTTCAGTGTGAACTCCTGTAAAAATCGAAACCAAGTTACATACATCCAACATATAAAGGAACATAGTAAATGTAGTAAACATGTGAAGAAATAGGGGCATAGAAAGAAGCGATGGGACAAAAACAAGACCAAAATCCACCTAGGCAAACAAATCCTATCTTTCCATGTCCAGCATCTGGAGTATTGTGATCTTCTCTCCAAAGGGCTTGTGTAAGCTCCACCCCATGACTTTGATGGTTGCAGTCCATATGGCCTCTCTGTCAGCTTGTCTCTGTTCAATTGCTGCAGTTTTTCTCCAAAGACATCCCACATTGCTGGCATTTCTTAATCTTGGGATTGTCCACTGCAGCTTTGGCTTACTCCTTACATCTCCATGAATCACACTTTCAGAGGCTCCCTGCAAAGAGTCTGACCCTGATGCACTTTTTCTGGTCTCTAACACCTTCCTTTGAAATGTCAGTGAAAGTCTCCATGACCTCCTAACTCTAGTATCCTGTAATTCTGCAGAACCGGCACCACGTCTTGGTCATTAAGGTCTGTTTCCATCTCAACCAGTAGTCAAGCCTCCAGGGAACATGGAAGTAGCAGGCTTTTAGTGCCTGTGTGGCTGAGTATGGTGAAATAACTTCCTAGATTGCCCTGGGGAAGCAGGGTGCCCCACTAATCTCTGTTCAAGTGTTTAGTTTTACACCCTTGAGACTGAGATGGATGTGGTCTTGTTGATTCTTGATATGCATTCAAGCCTTCTTTCTTATTGTCTCTGGGCAATGTCTTCAGCTTTTTTTTTTTTAGTGGCAGTAATGTCTTTCACATCTGCAAATTCCTTAGCCCCAGTTTTACTCCAATCTTTTAAGTCAAAGTTTTTCAAATCTTTCTGCTTTGCTTGCTTTCTGCTCCTGATTATTACAATAAACGTGGCCAAAAGATGCTAGTCATATCCTCATGCCACTGCCTGAGTGTATGTTGCCTAGAAATTTCTTCCACTAGATTAAAAAGTCCATCACCCTTCAATTCAGTCTGACAGAAAGTCTCATGACATTGGCAAAATGCAGACAACTCCTTAGTCAGAAATTAACACAAATGACCTCTATTCCAATTTCCAATAAAGCCCTCCTCCTCTGAAATCTCATGAGCCCTGTCTTTATTGTGCACAGGTCTATTGACATTCTGGTCTTCTGAGCTCCAACCAGAATCACCCATTAACTTGAACATTCTAAAGCTTTTCCAATTTGCATTGATAAACTTTCCAAAATTCCTCCTATAAATTCCAATAAGCTCCAAAAGTTTCCAAACCACATGATAAAGGCAGTCATAGCAACAAACCCACTTCTTGGTACAAATTTATGTTTTCATCAGCTTTTTCATTGCTGTGAGCAAAAGATCTGACAAGAACAAATAGAGGAGGAAAAGTTTATTTTGGTGCTCACAGTTTCAGATGTCTTGGTCCATAGAAGGCTGGCTTCATTTTTTTGCACTCAAGGTGAGTCAGAAATTTATGGTATAAAAGTGTGGAGGAGGAATGCAGCTTAGGATGGTGGGGGAGAAAGGGAGGAGGGAGAGAGAGAGATTCCCCCTCACGGACACAATATACACCCCAAAGGCACACCCTCAATGACCGACCTCCACCAGCCACATCCTACCTGCTTTCAGTTACCACTCAGTTAATCCTCATAACCCAATCTTTTCATCTATAAACTGTCTTTCATTGTCTCACACATGAGCATTTGGGGGACATCTAATATATAAGCCATAACAAGCTAGTCTCTGAAAACTAGGAAGATGGGTAACTCATTAAGGTTTAATGTTGGATCCAACATGACATTGATTTGCGAGTTGAGGCTATTTAAGGCATTAGAAACATTAGCAGAGTTGTTAGAAATATACAAAACATTTTGTTTTTATGGCACAGGTGTCCCTTTGAGCTGTAGTTAACATGTCTAGTGTCATCTTATTTCTGTCAAATAGCTTTCTCATTAGCATTAACTTTTGTGTTTAGTAG
>CM053417.1:75268679-75321591 GCA_028644305.1 Xerus rutilus | reverse complement strand
TAACAGAAAAAAACAAATTATCAGAAGCTGTACACATTATTCACTGAAAACATTTGTTGAGGCAAATAGAAAAAAATTGTTACAATCATAATTTTTCTAACTTTGCACAAAATTATAAGCAGATTACATTCTTCATATTAAACATCTTTATATGCACTTTCAATGAACAGTATATATATATATATATATATATATATTTATATATATTTTTATCAATGTGTTTAGTAGTTTAACTGTGTCATTCAGGGTTCTTTTTGTAAGTTAGTTAGGGCTTTTATGTGTCACATTGCATCTTTTAGATCAATCTGAGGGATAAATATCAGGGCTAGATAATCATACTTGTGAAAAACAGATCAAGTTTATGTATGTAGGAAGTTAGGGAGATTTGTAGGTCTATGAGGTCAGGCTCAAATTGACTCAGGACAAACTTGTGACTCTAGAGTCCTTTGTGATAATGATTATTAGCACACACAATTACTCTTCCCTTATGGCCTCTAGCTTTACTTACTTTTGGTAGGACTGATGCAAGTGTACATCTTCAGTTACATTAAAATAACCATTGTCTTTCCTTTCCTTTTAAATGTCCATGCATGACTTGTTTTAGTTTTCGCTCCTGCCAGGTGTTTAAGACCAAGTTGGTCAAAGTTGACCTCATTCCTATGTACTGTTAGAGTCACCTGAGATTCCTCAGGGATCACTCTTGGGAACTTGTGAAAAGCCTCTTAGCTCCCTTAACTTTTCTCTACCACTTGTGTAACCTTTCATCTTTCCCTTGTCAATGACACCTCCACTTTGCAGAATGTGTACTGATTGGCTTCCTGTTCTCTAGAACACCAGAGTTTTAGGGCCCTTAGAGGTGCTCTGTCATTCCCTGGGTCCTAGTTGATGTTAGAGGGCAAGAGTCAAAATATTGGCTAGTTTTTCCTTGGCCTTTTATTTCATTGACTTTGGTCTCCAAGGTCTGTATTTAAACATCCGATAGGCCAATTTCACTAATCTTAAAGTGGGAGTAATTGGTTATAACTTCAATGTCTATAATTTTACTCTTACCTCTTCCATTTAATTCACAATTATATCTTGTCTGTCCTGTAGGTGATGACTTATTGTTTTAAATTAATTCAGGTTTCTTTGTTAGAAGTAGTAATTCTGCAAAACACTAATAGGCAACAGATATAAAGTTTTACACAGAAAATACCAAACACTAATTCATCTTTGGTATTTATTTAGCCTCTATGAAGACCTATATTTATCAATTCAATTATATATAAAATTATTTGCAAGTATTACTTTCTTTTAAAACTCTTTTACAAACCTAAATACTTTTTACAATCTACCTAAACCTTAACTTAAATTTTATATTATATTCCATGTTTATTTTGAGATCATAGAATTCTTTACAACAAAAAAATCTGTCTTTTGAACACAACTTTAAATTAACCTAATTCTAGCCTACTTTGGAGCCATCCTAACATGGAGAAGGACAAGAGGCAGAGTATTAACTCAGGTGAGGCTTTTCTCTTGAAAAATCTTAAAGTGCTTTATTTCTGAAGTTGATCTTTGTCTCTTTTTAAAAGTATATTTCTTCACAGTTCTCAAGTATTGTTTCCTGAGTCTATCTGAATATCAGTTAACATCTGAAACATGAATCAAATAGAAAGGTCAAGAGAACTCTTAGCTTCCTTTTCGTGGAAAAAAGTGGCAAACATTTAAACAAATCAGACTCTCCTTATTACCTTCCAAAAATACATTTAACTTCCCAGTGCAGTGTAAAAAGTAACACAAAATTTTATGTATAACTTATTGATAATAGGTTACCTTTATCCAGTTACAAAACATTAAATGATATAAATAAATACCAACAAAATTTGTTATTTCTTTATAAATCTGACACTTTAATTTTGGAGAACACCAACTTGGGAAATGCTCTTCTAAGGTTTCCCTTTTGAAAGACTTGTATACTTGAAGAACATAAACACATCTAATATGTAAAGGAGCCAGTAATAGTGTCATCATTATATAATGTCCTTATATAAACTATGTTAATTTTTATGTCCTTGCTTAGATTATTTTTTTATTTTAAAATTTGTTTTAATTAGTTATGCATGACAGTAGAATGCACTGTGATACATCATACATAAATGGAGTACATTTTTTTCATTTTTCTTGTTGCGCATGATGTAGAATCCCAATGCCTGTGCAGTCATATATGTATATAGGGTAATGTCTGATTTATTCTACTATTCTTTCTACCCCAATTCCCTTCTCTCCTTTCACTCCCAAATACCTAATCTAAAATAACCCTATTCTTCCCTAGCTACTCTACCCTTATTGTGAGTTAGCATCCACATATCAGAGAAAATATTTGGCCTGTTTTTGGGGGGGATTGGCTTATTTCACTTAGCATGATATTCTACAACTCCATCCATTTACTAACAAATGCAATAATTTCATTCTTTCTAAAGGCTTATCAATATTCCATTGTGCATATATACCATATTTTATTTACCCATTCATCTGTTGAAGAGCACTTAGTTTGGTTCCATAGTTAGCTATTGTGAGTTGAGCTGCCCTAAACATTGATGTGGCTACATATTGTAATATGCTGACTTTTAGCTCTTTGTGTATAAAAATTTAGAACCTGTAGTGTATAGTAACTATAATTAATGGTCTACATATATTAGCAGTACTTGCAAAAATCAAAGGATAGCCTTAAATCTGTTATACATTTAGGAAACAGTATTAATGATCATAAATAGACTTAAAGCAAACAGATTTAAGTCAGATTTTTAAATGACATTGTAGCCCTTTTATGTCAGATATCTTGCCTGCAAACCTACATAAGTTTCATTTTACAAACTTTTACATGTTACAAACTTTTACATTTTATAAACTTTTAAAAACTTTTAAATGTTAACATTCAGACAAGGCTCAGACAAACATATTTACTTCTCACGTGTATACATATCTCTCTAGTCACATATATTTAGGATGTCAACTATATTGTAATAATCTAAAATAATAGTTGTTTATTTAACCAGATACTATATAATCATTTAAAAGACTTAAAACAGTTGCAAACCCTTAGTAAGAAAACCTAACAGATACAATAATTTATCTTGTTAGAAAGAGCAGATCAATGTTTTAGAATTTGCTTCATATCAGTACATTAAAATTTGATCTTAGAGGGGAAAAACCCCTTAAATAATTTTGAGTGTGCTATTTATAGCCAACGTAATCACATAGGCAATCTTTTTGACATTTACCTTCCACAAAACTTCTGCAACTTAGACATTCTACAAGTTGTTTACACCCTTAGTTTTGTCATTTCTTTTATCTTGGACTTTAGCACAAGAGTTTTACTTTACCATACAAAATACTTTCTTATCCAGAATCATTTCTTTTTTCTTCAAATTTTTCATTCTAAAATATATTTTCATTCCTATAACTTTCCTATATATCTTTTTTAGTTTATGAACCTTTCTTAAATTCATAATCTGAGACAATCCTTATGACATTTCTGAATTTAGACAAATGATTCATTTTTAATAAGATGAAATACTTTATGCTTTTTATAGGACTTTAACTGAATGAGGTGAGATGGTTTAAGTGCTGCAATAGTGTCTGAAATACAGTGCTCATAGTTGGTATGGCTATAAGCAGTTAACATAATGCAAAAAGATTTCTTGAACCAGATAACTCTCACAGGTTTTTTTTTGTTAGATTCCCACTAAACAGAGTAGGAGAGATTTTAAATCCCTGAGGTAGTTTAGCCCAGAAATACTCAGTAGTTACTTTAGTAACAGAATGTTCCAACTGAAAAAAACACAAATAGTATTTGGAACTTTTTTCCCAGGGGGATTAAAAAGAATGCATCCCATCATAGTCAACAGAGGGCAAGGGTTTGCTCCTTTGGGCTGAATATCCTAAACAATACCATTTATAGCTCTCAAGTTTTGCACATATCAGTACTTCATTAGTGTGAGGTTATTTAATAGGCAGAATAGGTGCATTGTACAGCATCTGGCAAACATCTGGCAACAACTTAATTGATATTTTAAAGATTTATCTGGAAAAGGATGGATTACTATCAGTGCTTATCTCTTTAGGAAATATTGTTTTCTTCCTAAGGCAGGTTCCTCACTCCTTAAGCAAAAATATTGATGACAGTAGCATTGCCTGCCCTTCCTGGGGTCCCATGAGCCCATACAGCTTTACTTACTTTTCCATAGACCTCCAGTGGAATAGGTTCAGTTTCTTTTTCCTTGTTAGTAAGCAAAAGCTGGAACCTGAGAGAATTTTTGGGAGGTACTTGCAAATAAATTTGTTGCTTTTTGCACAAGAATGTTATCTATCCATTTAATTTACACAAAAAATTTTATCCCATGAGAAGGATCAGAAATTCTTGTATATACAAAAAATGTGCTTAATCTTTTTTCTCCCAGGATGTATTCAAGGGGTTGGAGCACATTATATTGTTGAATCTGATCTGTCACCTTTATCATTATTACAATGCCATTGAATTTAAGTGAGTTTCCCTCTGTCATTTGGGCCCAAAGTATTTATTTTTGGGCCTTTTTCTTACAGTAGACATATTGATATTCAATAGAAGAGTCCCTTCCTATCATTTTCTTTAGGCTTTCTTGAAGATCCCTTTGTAGAATCTGCCGACAAAACACGTTAGCTTTAGTTTCTGTTTTCTTGCCCCCCTGGGTACATAAATTTCTCTCAGTATTGCATTCATTTAGTTTGATGAGAAACTGTCATACCAAGAATTGCTCTGCCCCACTGATGGATGTCACCTGGCCAAATGAAGTTCCTCTTAGATATTAAAAGGGGAGACCATCTATGTTCCCAAGTCATAATTTAGTAGTGCTGGCACCCATTGCAACATCCTTTTTGACTGGCATCTTGCACCTCTGAATAAGATAGAATAATTAATTGTCAGATAATCAGGGAAAGGGGCCCCAATTAAGGTTTTTTAAATTAGAGATTTATAGTTATACATAGTAGTGGGTTTCATCCTGACAAATTCATACATGTATGGAATTTTATTTCATATCATGATTTCCCCCTTTCCTCCAATCCTCTAGAATTTGATTTTAGTTCATAATTCCCCATTTTTCCTCCAATACTCCCCTCTTCCACTCTTCTTTTTTTACTACATTTCTTTTCACTCATTTATTTATTTATATCTGACTGGTTCTTTTTATTTATGCATAAAGGTGAAATTTTCTATGGTATATTTATATAAGCACATGAGTTTTTTTATTATTTCTTTTTTGTTATACATGACAGTAGAATATATTTTGACATACTTATACCAGCATGTAATATAATTCTAATTCTGACCCAGGTACCTCTCCTTCCCCTTCTCTTACCCCAACATGAGTTTTTAAGAATTCGTTTTGCATTGCCTCCCCTTACCAATCCCTTCACTCTGCCTCTTAATCTCTTTTTTCTACATTACTGATATTTATCTTTATGTTGCCCTATCCTTCTCTCCCTCTTTCCTTTATTTTACTCTAGCTTCCATGTATGAGAGAAAAACATTAAAATCTTTGAGTTTTTGAAGTTGGCTAATTTCTCTTAGCATGATATTCTCCATTTTCATACATACACAAATACTATAATTTCCTTCTTTGTTATGGCTGAGTAGAACTCCACTGTGAATATAACATATATAGTGATATACATATATATAGATACATATCTATGTATATCAAAGTTTCTTAATTCATTCATTTATTGTCAGGCACCTAGGTCAATCCTATAATTTAGCTATTGTAAATTTTGCTGCTACAAACATTGAGGTGGCTGTACTGCTATAGTCTGCTGATTTTAGATATTTTTAGAAAATATAAAGGAGTGGGATAGATGGGTCATATGCTGGTTCCATCTCTTGTTTCTTTGAGAAATCTCCATACTGCTTTACAGAGTGATTGTACTGGCCTTCAGTCTCACCAACAATATACAGTGTATCTTCCTCTCCACAACCTTTCAAGTTGATTATCACCATTCTGACTGGAGTGAGATGAAATCTTAGTTTTGATTTGCATGTTTATGATTCCTAGAGATGTTGAACATTTTTTTCACGTATTTGTTGGTAACTTTATTTCTTCTTTGGAGAAGTGTCTATTTAGTTATTTGGCAAACTTATTGATTGGGCTATTTGATTTTTGGTGTTAAGTTTTATTTTTAGTTATTTAGATATTCTGGATATTTAGCCCCAGTGGGGATAGTTGGCCAAAATTTTCTCTGATTTTTTGGCTCTTTCTTCATATCCCTAATCAATATTTACTCTGCAGAAGCTCTTTAGTTTTATAGCATTCTACTTATAGATTTTTGGTTTTATTTCTTGTGCTTTGGGGGTCTTGTTAAGGAAGTCAGTGCTGGAACCTATATGATGGAATGTTGACTCTCAGTTTTCCTCAAACAACTGCAAGTTTTCTTTTCTAATTCCTGAGTCTTTGATTCATTTTGATTTGTGCAGGATAAGATGTAGAGATCTAGTCTCATATTTCTATATATTGCTACATTTTTGTACATATATTGTACATTTCCCAGCACATTTTGTTAAAAAGGATCTTTTCTTCAAAACATATTTTTGGCACCTTTGTCAAGTATGAGATGGCTGTAGGTATGTGGATTTGTGTCTGCATCTTATGTTGTATTGGCCTTCATTTTTACGTTGATGCCAATACCAAGCTTTTTCTGTTGCTAGAGCTCTATAGTATATTTTCAGACTAGGTACTATCATGCCTCTTGCTTTGTTATTCTTGTTTACTTACTATTGCTTTAGTTATTCAAATCTCTCATTCTTCCAAGTGAATTTTAATTTTTTTCTAATTTGGTGAAGAACATCATTGGTATTTTGCTGGGGACTGCATTGAATTTGAATATTGCCTTTGGTAGCATGATCATTTTGACAATATTTATTTTGTCTGCCTACGAACATGGGATATCTTTCCATTTTCTGAGGTCTTTAATTTCTTTATTCAGTGCTCTATAATTTTCATTGTATAGCTCTTTTACCTGCTTGGTTAGATTAATTCCCAATATTGCATTGTATTGTGTTTTATTTTATTTTGAGGTTATTTTGAATGGGATAGTTTTCATGATTTTTCCCTGGCTGAATCACTGTTGGAACATAGAAAAGCTGTTGATTTATAGGTGTTGACCTTGTATCCTGCTACTTTGCTGAACTCATTTATAAGTTCTAGAAGTCTTCTGGTGGAATTTTTTTGGGTCTTCTAGGTATAGAATCATGATATTGGCAATCAGAGATAGTTTGATTTTTTCTATTTGTGTCTATTTGATTTCCTTTTCTTTTTAAATATTTATTTATTTATCTATTTATTTATTTTTTTGTTGTGCTGGGGATTGAACACAGGACCTTGTGCATGTGAGGCAAGTACTCTACCAATTGAGTTATATCCCCAGCCCCTGATTTCCTTTTCTTGCCTAGTGACGCTGGATAATGTTGCAAGGACTCTACTGAATAGAAGTGGTGAGAGTGTACAACCTTGTTGTGTTTCTGATTTTAGAGTAAATGTTTTTAGTTTTGCTTTGGCTTTGGCTTTGCACTAATGGCCTTTGTGATGTTGAGGTAAGTGCCTTCTATCCATAACTTCTCCAGCATTTTTAACATGAATGTGAGCTGGATTTTATCAAAGGCCTTTTCTACATCTATTAAGAGGATTATGTGATTCATGGTCTTAATTCTCTTTAAGTGTTGAATTATATTTATTGATTTTCATATGTTGAATCAACCTGGCATTCTTGGAATGAAACCCACAAAATCATGTTGTATATCTTCTTGATGTGTGTTTGAATGTGGTTTGCTAATATTTTATTAAGGATTTTTGTATCTATGTTCATCAGGGATATTGTTCTGTAGTTTTCTTTATTTAATGCCTCTCTTTCTGATGTTGGTATCAGGGTTATACTATCTTCATAGAATGGATTTGGGAGTGTTCCAACTCTTTTAGTTTTATGGAATAATTTGAAAAAGACTGGCATTAATTCTTCCATAAAGGTCTGGTAGAACTCAGCTGAGAAACATCTAGTGCTGGCCTTTTCTTTTTTAGAAGGCTTTTAGTTGCTGTTTCAGTTTCATTACTTGATATCAGTCTGTTTATGTTTTCTATACCTTTCTTATTCAATTTGGGCAGGTAATGTATGTCTAGAAATTTGTCAGTATCTTTCACGTTTTCCAGTTTATTGGAGTATAAATTTTCAAAATAGGTCCTGATAACCCTCTGGATTTCAGAAGGGTCTTTGGTGATATCTCCATTTTCATCTCCGATCTTGTTAATGTGGGTCTTCTCACTCTTGGTTAGTTTGGCTAAGTGTCAATCTTATTTATATTTGTAAAGAACCAACTCTTCATTGCATTGATCTGGTATATTTTTTTTTTATTCACAATTGAATTAATTTTGGCTCTGATCTTAATTATTTTCTGTCTTCTACTGGTTTTGGAGTTAGTTATTTTTGCCCGTAGGGCCTTGAGGTGAAGCATAAGCTTATCTATTTGAGATCGTTGTGGTTGTTATTATTATTATTATTATTATTATTATTATTATTATTTTTGGTACTGGGGATTGAACTCAGGGGTACTGTACCACTGAGCCACATCCCCAGCCCTAATTTGTGTTTTATGTAGAGACAGGGTCTCACTGAGTTGCTCAGCGCCTCGTTGTTGCTGAGGCTGGCTTTGAACTCATGATTCTCCTGTCTCAGGCCTGTAATCAGTGCTGGATTACAGGCGTGAACCACCACACTCAGCTTCTCTAATTAGTTTTTAAAGATAGGCCCTCAGTGCTACTAATTTTCTTATTAGAACAGCTTTCATACTGTTCCAAAGATTTTGATATTTTATCACTATTCTTGTTCATTTCTAAGAAATTCTTGATTTCTATTGTCATTTTTTTCTTTCATAAATTATTCATGTAAGACTTTTGTTCAATATCCATGTGTTTATGTGGTTTCCATTTTTTATTAGAGTTAATTTCTAGTTTTATTACATTATGATCTGACAGATACATGGGATTATATATATGCTTTTTTTTGTATTTGCTAAGGGTTGCTTTGTGACTTATAATGTGCTCTATTTTGGAAAAATTTCCATTTGCTGCTGAGAAGAAAGTAAATTTGACTATTTTGGGGTAAAATATTCTGTACGTGCCTGTTTGGTTCATTTGATTTGTAGTGTTATTTAGGTTGGAGATATCTTTACTGATTTTGTGTTTTGATGACCTGTTAATTGGTCATAACAGTGTGTTAAAATCATCTAGTATTATTGTATGAGGGTATATCTGAGATTTAATGTCATGGAGTATTTTGTACATACTGTGTTTTACATAATGTGTTCACATTTGGGGTATAAATGTTTACTTTCTTAGGAACTAATGTTATGTCTTATTGGATTGTTCCCATTACCAGGGTGTGTTGTCCTTCTTTGTCTCTTCTGATCAATTTTTGCTTGAAATCTGCTTTGTCAGATATAAGTCTAGATACCCAGGCTTGTTTTTAAAGTCTGTACACATGGAATATTATTTTCATCCTTTTGCCTCCAGTTTGTGGATGTCTTTGCCTATAAGATGATTATTTTTCTGTAACTAGTCTGTAAATAGAATATTGTTGGATTTTGTTTTTTGACACATTATGCTAATCTGTGTCTTTTAATTTCATAATTGAGATCATTAACATGTAGCATTATTATGGATGTGTTTGTGGTATCCTACTATTTTGATTTTTTGCTATATTTTATCCTGTCTTGATTCTCATTTAGTGGGTTACTCTTCTCTTGAATAAACTCTGGGATCTTTGTGAATTGTTTTTTAGTTCTCTGTGTGTAGTTTATCTTTAAGTATTCTTTGAGTTTATCTTTGAGTAATGCTGGCTTGGTGTTAGTAACTTCTTTCAGTTTATTCCTGTCATGGAGAGTTTTTATTTAACCCTCAATTTTGAAACTGAGCTTTGCTTAGTATAGTAACCTTCGCAGGTAGTTGTTTTCTTTTACAATTTGGAATATCTCATTCCAGGCCCTTCTTGATTTTAGGGTCTGAACTGAAAAACTAGAAGTGAGCTTTATTGCTTTACCTCTAAATGTGAGCTGATGTTTCTCTCTTGTAGCTTTTAATATGTTTTCTTATATTTTATGTTAGATGTTTTTTATTATGATTTGTCTTTGAGATCTTTTAATTTGAATAGGTCTACTTGGGGTCCTGCAATGCTTTTGCATAAGGATATCTCTCATTTCTGATATGGAAAAATTTTTCTGTAACTATCTCATTGAAAATATTCTTTATGCCTTCAGTTTGTATCTCCATCTATCCCAATGATTCTCAGATTTTATCTTTTAAAGTTTTCCCAGAGTTCTTGTATATTCTGATCAAGTTCTACATTTTTCCTTTTATTGCATTTTGTGTACTCAAGATCATATGCCCTGTCTTCAAGTCCTGAAGTTCTGTCTTCGTATCTGTTAGCGATACTCTCAAGTGATTTTTACAATATAATTGTGTCTTTCATTTCTAGGGTTTATGCTTGGTTTCTTTTCATTATTTCT
Source organism: Xerus rutilus (assembly GCA_028644305.1). Classification (NCBI taxonomy): domain Eukaryota; kingdom Metazoa; phylum Chordata; class Mammalia; order Rodentia; family Sciuridae; genus Xerus; species Xerus rutilus. Next base: position 75,311,024 of record CM053417.1, on the reverse strand, counting down.
ATTTCTTTATTAAAATGATCTTTCGTAAATGTATGAAGTGCTGGATATGCTAAATACTCAGATTTGGTTATTACACAAGGTATACATGTATCAAAATATCTTGTGCCTTGTCATGCCTTGTAAATGTATACAACTATGCATTAATTAAAAACACAATAGAAAAAAATATAAAGTGGTCTTTCATCTCTTATAATTGCTCTCTTAATTTCTTACTTAGATCTTCTTTTAGTTCATTGAGCTTTTTAATAATTTATCATAATCTTTCTCTGGGTTTTCATCCACCTCACTATCAGTGGGATCTTTTGTTGGGAGACTGCGGATTTTGCGGGGAGATTTATTTGCTTGTTCCTCATATTTTCAGAGGTATTGGACATTGCATCAGTTGAGGTGGATTCCCCTACTTTCTTTTCTTTTCTTTTTTTTATGCTTGTCCATTTTGCGTGTAATTATCGCATTTTATGTGTAATCATTTGGGACTTTTCTCTGTTTTTGGTGAATGAGTAAATGCAAAGTAGTGAGACCTGAGTTCTCTCTCTGTTTCTTCCTTTTTGGATCCTTGTTGGTTTGGGGCTTTTGTCTCCTCAATTCTTTGAGTTGGAGTAATGTCAGGGCTCAGGTTGGGTAGATTGTGTATAGAGTGAGATTTACTTTTCCTTGGTGAAGACATGAGTATTTCTCAGCTGCAGGATCTATACTCTATAATCTCAAAGTTTACCAAACTCTTTCTGGCCCCCCTTAGAGGGAGGTGGAAGTCAGGAGTGGTACTAATTTCATCAAAATATGTACCACTTTATAATAAATGACAGATGTCTCCTTTGACATCTATAACACTATTTGCCACTTATATAGGAATGATGGGGTCAGCATTTAACCACAGTACCGACAATAAAAAAGACCTGGGAATTAGATCAGAATTCAACTGCAGGTGCCTACTATGTTGCCTAGTATATTAATGGTAATACCAATTTGAATGGGGTGAGAAATACCTAGTCTAATTGTTAGGATTTTTTTGTCTCTTCTAATCTTTGTATTAAAGTTAGTTAAAGACTGAGTGTCATTAATTTATGTGTGGTGCAAGGTGTACTGTCTTTGGATGAGTTTACTTCAGCAGCAAAGTCTCTAACCTGTAACTTTTAGAGTCCCTTTGGGTTCTCAACACCTCACAAAACAGGGAAAATAAACAATAGTAACGATGGTTGCAAAGAATACACAGCAATAAAGTAAATATCCAGTTTCTACTGTGATATCTTCAACATCACTTACCACCCAAAATTAGTAACAGTAGGATTAACAATTGTCAACAGTAGAAACAATAACCATCAACTAGATCTGGCTTTAAAGCAAACATCAGGTGTCAACTTCATCATCCACAGCTTTAATAACTGCATCAGCATTAGTTTTGTGGTCAGGAGTTATATATATCAATTAGTTCTCAAATATGGTAAGAATACAATTAATTAGGAGAAAATAAAATATGTTGGAAATGTAAAAAAGAGTTTACAACATCAAAAATTGAACAGAGAGAATGCATGATATATAGCAGGCAATGGTTTTTAGGGAAGGAGGGGAAATAGCAGAGAAATGAAGAGAGGAAGCAAATGAAGAGAGGAAGGGAGAACAAACGTATTTGGCTTTTAGCACGAGAAGTAAAGAGATAAAGAAAAATAAGAGAAATAAACAAATATAAACCATATAAAATATTTAAAACAAGAACCCTAACCTCTCAAAATACAAGGCAAGGGAAAACAATTACATTAAAAATTCCAACAATGAGAAAAAGAGAAACAAATAAGTATATGTATATAAGTCCCTGAACCAAGATTTCTCTCTCTCTCTCTCTCTCTCTCTCACACACACACACACACACACACACACACTACATGGAAAAAAGATTCTTAATGAAAAATGATAGAAACTTCTCCACTGCAGTGGTCAAAATAATTGACCAGAATGGATGGTCACCATCTATACCCAACTGTTTTTCTTTTCATTTCTTCTTAAGATACAGGGAGAGAGAGAGAGAGAGAGAGAGAGAGAGAGAGAGAGAGAGAGAGAGAGAGAGAGAAACAGCTGCACACACACAAGGAATGGGGGTTTTTATTCTCTGCATCTTTGTGTTGCTCTCTGAGCTGCTAGTTGGAGCAGCATAAGATTAAAGCTGTTGATATAAGACTGAGCTTCCCTTCTCACAGTATGAGGTGGGATGGATTAGGAAGTACTGTCTGTTGGAGTACTGTCCATGCAGAGCAGATGGGTGCACTCCCAGGGAAAAGCTTATGCAGAGTTCTGTGAAGGGAGTTTCAGTGGGGCTTATATCTTATCAGGACTTAGGGGCTTTGTTGGGTGGTGCCTGCTTTGAGGAGATTAGGTGGATCCACTTCTAGGGATGTAGCGATGCCCCCTTCTACACCAAAGAGAATAAAGCTTCTCCAGAGACCCTCATCATAATTGTTCTTTTTAAAAGAATATCAGCAAAAATTTCTGCAAAGAACTTCCTATTTTCTGTGAGGGCTAAGTTGCTCCTTGCAAAAGCTAAGTTTGGCTGCAAACTTGATGTACAAAATTGTTACTTCTGCTTTTGTGGTAAAACTTGTAAAACCATTGACTAATCTAAAAAATGGGACATAAAGCACTTTCTGTGACCCCCTCCCAATATTTGTATGTAGACTCCTACAAAAAAATGTAAACCTCCAACTCTCATTCCAGTGGGTACAAAGTTCAAACAAGTACTAGACTCATAGTCCAGGCATTTTTAGGTATGAGTCTCCTCTGGACTGCTACAGCCCTAATTAAACCTGCTTCCTGCTAATTCCTAGGGTGTCCAGCCTCATCTTTCCTACATCAGGGATAGGCAGTAGCTGATGTTTGATGGGATCTGAACCTCAGGAGCCTCCCAATATTTCAGTCACGAGGCAGGAGAGCCAATCCTCCACACACTCTGCTGCCCAGAGCACAATTTTCCCAGGCTTAGTACCCAAGTGAATTCACACCCATCTGCTCAAACCCCTGGCCTGCCTCATCTGATAATGTGATGTGCCAGATTCAAAGGAGAAGGTTGGGCTTCTTTTTGCCCTTTGGACTTGAATACCCCAGGGTACACTCCTCTCCAAGCCTGTTTCACTCACATTCTGCCAGGCACACCTTAGGGCACATGAGATGTGCATGAGGAGATATTGTGGAACTGTTTGCTCTGATCTCCCAATTCCCATAACTGCAACTGCAGCACAATTGTCCCCAAGATAGTGAAGCTGGGGGCAAAAGGACAACCAGTATAGGTAGTGAATGAGTAGGTCAGGAAGATGGGGACTGATTCAAAAGGAAATAAAAAGTTAATACCATCAGGTCAGTTCCCCTCTTCCAACCTGTTGCCAAGGTTACCTGCCTTCTGGGGATTATTCTTCCCTGCAAGGAGTTGTTACAGAGTAGCCCAGGGTAACTCCCTTCCTGCTTGTACCCCTGAGTGGCTTGTTCTAGCCCTTGGAGCACTCCACCTTGGGGTCACATAGGCAGATTGAGAGGAGGAAAGGACATGAGAACAAAGAAAATCTACAATGTATAAAAGGGGCATGATACTCCCACTTCCTCAGGCACAAACTTGGATCCCCCTCCTCTGGGGAGGAGCCTCTGTCCCTCCCTGTTTCTGTTCTATCCTTTAAAAAAAACTTTTTGTGCTTGCCTTAGTGTTTCTCAGGTGTCAATCTTCAACATCAGGGGAACAGAACTTGGCCCTAATTCTCAACACTGGTATCAATGGCTCCTGCCTCAGCAATCAGTGGCCAGTATAGAAACACAGCATGCCCTTCAAGCACCAGTGCACATTGCAGCTTTTGTGTTACTGAAAGCTCAGTCCTTGTCTCTGAATCCAATGTAATAAGGAGAACATAGTTTTGATAAAAAAAAAGAAACAAGAAGGTTTATTGCTTTGCTAGTAGGAGAAATGGGACTCCTGTCCCAGAGACCTTAATTCTACCCAATCTAAAGAACAGGTTGCTTTTAAGGAAGCTAGTCAAAGACTCCCTTCCAGGTGTTCCCTATAGGGGGATTGTGATTCACTCCTTAATTTGGGAGATAGCCATTCCTTAGATCTTCAGGAGCCATCCCATGAAGTCTGAATTACTTAGTTCCTATGGTGGGTATGGGCTCAAATACAGATAACTGGGTCTAGGATGGGAAAAAAAAGGGGAGAGGGAGAAAAAGAAAAGGAAAAAACATGTCCAATTTAAAAGAAGCCTCAGTAGCAGAGCAGCAAGGGCTATATTTGAAGCATGCGGTGGACCACTGTTAATCTGGATCAGCCAAGTTCAAACAGCCAAGTTCTGTTTGATCTCAGGTTTTCTTCGCACCAAATTTGTGTTTCTCTGTGTTCTCCCACCCTCTGTGGTCAATCAATCCTGCTATCATCACTGCTTTCAGTGCCAGTGTGGCAGCCAGTTCAGCTCCAAATTATTCTTTTTGTTTGTTCATTGTACCAACATTTCTAAGTTCCTAAGCCACTTTGAATGTCCAATATTAAATTTTAGTTAAATCCCTCCTTCACCCACCTTGCTGAGAAGCTGTATCCCCACTGCTTGAATCATGAGCTGCAGACCTAATTGGAATGCAGCTTTCCTCTACACCTTCATCTTCTGGACCACTAGGTTTTTGTTTTTGTTTTTTCAAATAAAGACCACTCCATTGCAAACACTCCAACCAACTCTACTGTTGCAGAGTGGTGGAAAAATTGAAGTAGGGGTGGGCTAAAAAGGATTGTACAAGAAAGTTCAGACTCAAGGGACTAAAAGGGCATAGCCAATTAAAAGGTCATGCACCATGCCAATAGCCGTGGTACCTTCCCAATACCTTTCCAACACTGATTTTAACCAGCATCCACAATATTTTTCCTATACCTCTTCAGCATGGATTAAGATCAACACCCCTACCCAGAAGCCATAAAAGCCCCCAGACTAGTACATCCAAGTGGAAAAACTCATTGCCAGTTCTTCCCTCACATTATGGGAGTTCCTTCTCTCCTCCTTCAACTCATACAAATCCTTCTCCTTTCACTCTTGCCCTCTTACACCACCCACGGTTTTCACTCCTCAAACCTGCAGGACAAGAAACCAGACAGACCCCACCCAACAGCAGAAGAGTAGAATCAAGTCTTATTCTCAAACTCTGGTTTTAATCCCACAGGCAAAAAGGCGTTGGAAGGCAGGACAGAGGACAGGTCCTCTTTGATCATTTTTTTTTTTTTCCTATCGCAAAGGCACCTATCCTGCAACTTTCTCCTCCAGCCTTGGGTTGATGGCCCTGACCCACAGTGGGTGATCTGTGATTGCCTGGGGCCAGGCTGAGAAGCAGTGCCTTTTTGCACCATTGATTTAGTTTCAACCTGTTCAGAATCCTTATCATGCTACTGCACAAGTACCTGCCCATACAAAATTTCTTCCACTTACTTTACCTCAACAAACCAATTCCAACTGCAAGATTGTATAATAATTCAGAAGGCCAGGCTGGGGTTGTGGCTCAGTGGTAGAGCACTTGCCTAGCAAATGTGAGGCACTGGGTTTGATTCTCAGCACCACATATAAATAAATAAAATAAAGGTCTATTAACAACTAAAAAATATTTAAAAAATAATAATTCAGAAGGCCATTCAAAGGCCAAATTGTTATGGTAAAACATCATCTTTTCCTTAGACAGGCTTATACTTACAGGCAGCCGTTCAGCCTTGATCTTTCCCAAAAGACGGCAAAGGATCAATGTAGTATGGCCCATGTCTTAAAGAGCCAGTAACAGATTCAAACAAAAATATAGAGACAGCAAACCAGATGGGATTCTGAAAACCATGGCCAACAGACAGACCAGATGGGGGGTGGGAGAGATCCCCCAAGTTCCTATTCCCATTTAATTGTGACTCCTACCTACATCAGTGGAACCAGAGATGTCTGCACACAGAGGAACCAAATGTTCCTATAAAGGGGAACCAGATGTTTGGAATCAAAGGTCTTGGTGATACCATCAGTTACCAGTTAGCTTGATGAGTTCTGCTTCCTCAAATGTTGAAGTATAACACCAGAGAAGCATGCTGAGGCAAGTGTAGAGTAGAAAATAAGAAGCTTTAATTAAAGAATAGTAAAACAGACTTCTTCCAGGAGGAAGAAGGGGACACAAAGGCAGAGTTGGTGTGATGAGGAAGTCCTGTACCTTTTATACATCTAAAGCTTCCTTTGTTCTCTTACATTCTTCTCCCTTATCTTGTTCATTTCCCTCCATCCTGCATACCTGACTGGGGAGAGGGCCAGTGGTGAGCAGGTGGGCTGGAAGGGCCAAGGTGGAGTGCTGGGCAGAAAGGGAGCTGCAGGCCAGGGGGTATTAATTAGTAGTTCCCTGTCTGCTCAAGAATTTCTTCATCAACAACCTTTGTGGATGGAGTAGTATCAAAGGGCTTTGGAGTCCTGAACACTCCAGTCTCCCAGGGGCTGTTTCCAACTTCCCAGACTCAAATAAGCCTCCATTTTCTTAATCCAACCTGTTCACCTATCTACACTAACTGCCTGTCTTTAATTCTGGCTTCATTGGTGTGCACATTGAGGAAGTTTGCTAGATGGTCAAGGTGTCAAGACTTTACTGCATTCAATTTCCTTTATCTCAAAATAAACCAATTGATGGTCTTAACTCATACAGTTAAGAGGGAGAATTCGGGAATTATCCGGAGTGGGGAAAAGAAAAAGAAAAAAAAAGTCTCTGCTGAGATAGTCCCTCAGTCCTCCCTTTACTCAAAAAGAACAGCTCCTCTGATTTGGCCCCAAGGCAAACTTATCGTATCTTGTAATTGTCCAGCAGTTGACTCTCAACAAGTTCACTAACCACCTTGCATCCTCAGCATAGAAATGGGGTTGACTGGAGTGCCAGACCTGCCTAAGAAAACTGCAGCTGGGGATGCTCTCAGTATTTTTGTGATTCCTAATTTGTTACCAAGAGCTTTGTCCTTGTCCACTTTACTATTTCAATAATGAGGACACAGTTTTGAGGAAATGAATAAAAATATGTTATTGGTTTGATAACAAAGGATAAACGCAGGAGATTCCTGGCCCACAGGCTGATTCTCTGCATTATCTTTTTAATGTGTTTTTGTATGCAGTTTGCCAATATTTTATTAAAAAATATTTGCATCCATTTTCATTAAGGATATTAGCTTTGTCTGGTTTTGGTATAAGGGTGATACTGGCTTCATATAATGAATTTGGCAATGTTCCATCCTTTTCTATTTCATGAATTAAATTGAGGAGGATTGGTATTGTTTCTTCATTAAAGGTCTGGTAGAACGAACTTGGCTGAGAATCCATCTTGTCCTGGGCTTTTTTCTTTTTTGGAACACTTTTGATAGCTGCTTCAATTTCATTACTTGATATTGATCTGTTAAAATGTTCTATATCCTCATTGTTCAATTTGTGTAGGTTATATGTCTTCAGGAATTTGTCAATATCTTCAAGATTTTCTAGCTTATTGGAGTATAAAGTTTCAAAATAGCTTCTAATGATTCTCTGGATTACACTGGTGTCTGTGATGATATTTCCCTTTTAATCTCTAACTTCATTAATTTGGGTTTTCTTTCCATTTCTTTTGGTTCATTTGGCTGAGGATTTATCATTCTTCTTTATCCTTTCAAAAAACCAATTCTGTTTTATTGATCCTTTGTATTTTTTTAAATTCTCAATTGTATTGATTTTGGCTCTGATTTTAATAATGTTCTGCCTTGTGCAGATTTTGGTGTTGGTTTGTTCTTTTTTTCCCTAGGGATTTGAGGTGCAATGCTAGATTATTTATTTGTTATCTTTCTACTTCTTAATGTATGAACTTATACTTAATGTATGAACTATATATAAACATTCCTCTTAGAACTGCTTTCATGCCATTCCAGAGTTTTTATATGTTGTACAACTATTCTTATTTGTTTCTAAGAATTATTTATCCCTTGATTTCTTCTTCTACATCATTCAAAAGTATATTATGTGATTTCTAGGTGTTGGAATTTTCTGTTTTTTTTTCCTCTAATTTCATTCCATTCTGACCTGATAGGATACATGGAATTATCTCTATTTATTGTATTCATTAAAATTTGATTTGTAACCTAAAACATGATCTATTTTAGAAAATATTTCATGTGCTGCTGGGAAGAAAGTGTATTAAGTCATTGATGGATAAACTATTCTATAGATATCTGATAGATTTATTTGATTAATAGTAATATTTAGCTCTGAAGAATATTTATTTATTTTGTGTTTGGATGATCTATATATTGGTGAGAGGTGTGTTGAAATCACCTAGTATTATTGTATTGTGATATATTTGATTCTTAATATTGAGAAGGGTTTTTTAATATACTTAGATGCACCATTGTTCAGGACATGCTTATAATCATTATCTTCTTGTTGGATGTGTATCTTAATAATTATAGCATGATCTTCTTTGTCTCTTCTGATTAATTTTGGCTTAAAATCTACTTTGCCTGATATGGGAATGGCTGCCCTGCTTGTCGACGGCTACGATTTTCATGGCATATCTTTTCTCCATCCTTTCACCTTCAGTCCATGGATGCCTTTCATTTCAAGGTGAGTCTCTTAAAAATGATATATTGTTGGGTCTTGTTTTAAAATCCAATCTGCCAATCTATGTCTTTTGATTGAAGGATGTAGACCATCTGCATTCAATGTTATTATACAAAATATTTTTATTTCTTGCCATTTTTATTTATTTCTAATGTTATATTAAGATGTGATTCTCCATTAGTTGACAATTCTTTTGGTTCAATTCATCCCTATGCTGATTTTTATTTTTTATTTTTTCTTCATGAAATATTTCATTGAGTGTGTTTTATAGTGCAGGCTTTGTGGTTATGAGATTTTTAAATTTCTGCTTATCATGGAAGGTTTTTATTTCATCCTTAATTCTGAAGGATATTTTGCTGGGTAAGTAATCTTAATTATCACCCATTTTATTTCAGTGCTTGGTATATATTATTCCAATTCCTCCTGGACTTTAAGGTCTGAGTTGAAAAATCAGTTGAAATATGAACTGATTTACCTTTAAGTGTAAATTGACATTATTGTCTTGTAGTGTTAAAAATTATATCCTCATTCTGTATATTAGGCATTTTCATTATAACATGTCTTGAAGAGAATCTATTCTGACTCCATTTGGAGCTCTATCTGACTCTTGTACTTGAATTTCCATCTTATTCTTAAGATTTGGAAATTTTTCTAATATTATTTCATTGAAAATACCATATATTCATTTAGTTTGTATTCTGGAGTCTTCATCTACCCCAATGATTCTGAAATTTGATCTCTTGATGCTGTCCCATATTTCTTGAATATTCTGTTCATGGTCTCTTAACATCATTTCTTTATGGTCAACTTTATTTTCAAGATTATATACTTTGTCTTTGAGGCCTGAAAATCTGTCTTCAAAATGATCTAATCTATTGATGATGCTTTCCATTAAATATTTAATTTGGTTTACTTAGTCTTCCATGTCTAGGGATTCTATATGATCCTTTTTTATAAGGTATTTTTATTGAAGTGAATTTTCATTTCCTGTAATTTCTCTCTGATTTCACTCCTTAGCTCTTCTTTTAGCTCATTGAACATTTTAACTATGAACTTTCTAAATTCATTCTTTGACATTTTCTCCATTGTATTGTTGATGGAATCAGTTGTTGAAGTGTTATGAGATTATTTGTTCCCTTGCACCTTCATATTGCTTGTATGTCTACACATCTCTTGGAATGGTTATTGCTTCTCTTAAGTAAGGTCCAATTTTGTGAGCTTCTTTCTCTTAAGAGACCTGGGTTAGGGTAATATCCAGCTATTGACACTTTAACTCAATGTGTGGCCTTTGCTGTTCCCAATATCAGCATCAGTTTGAAAGAATCTTATCTAGTACAATCACTTCAGAGCTAAGCCACGTATTATCCATCCTTATAACAAGTGAGAAACTTGTTGATATTATCCTCCACAGTTCTTCTAATCCAGGTATAAACTTGTAGGAAAGTTCTGGAATAGGTTGAACACGTAGTATATTTACTATAAAATTATATGGGAGCTAAAAGGGGGAAGAGAGAAAGATTGGGCAAAAGAGAGGGAGAAAGAAAAAAAGAAAAGATAGAAATAAGTGATACACATAAAAGTAAAAAAAGAGTAAAAGATTGATAGGGAAAGATTTGAGGCAGTAGCCGATAATGAATGACAGAAAGTAGTGGGTAAGAGGAGCATCCATACATTAGAGCTAAGAAAACAAAGACACAATAATTCTAACCAATGCTTTAAATCATTAGGAAAAAATACATTTAAATGGTTTGAAGTTATCGTGTTGGCTACTAGGGTTACAGTGGTCAATCAAAACAAAGAGTGATATATATGGTAAAGTTGACATTACAGTTATTTATAGTACATCATGCCAAGGTGAAGAAAAATCTTATTGAATCTTGTTTTGGATTTAATTTCGATTTGAGACATCTAGATGTTCATCATTATTTGGCTTTGGATTGCTCCAGAGGTATTGGGGCACAGGAGCTACTTGCCTAGTTGCTATGGACCTCTCACTTGCTGGTTTTGGTTTTTCAGGTCAGGGGTCTGTGTATGACTGTTTAGAGGGTGCAGTGTTGTGCCTGTTGATTATTTCTATTGTGTGGGGGAGTTCAGAATGCAGGATTCTGGACTGTTGCTGTGATTTCTGTGAGTTACCATGTACCTACGACTCTCTACAGGATTCTTTACAAGGTGGCATAGAGCTTGGTGGCTGTATACAAGCACAGGTCTTTTGGTTTGTCCCTGTGACTGATACAGCTCAATGGGGGTACTGTCTTACTACTGAGTAAAGATACTCAGCTAGTTCACTGAGGTTGTAGCTTTCACTGTCTCAGTTTGTGAATGGTGGGCATTGATTTCGTCTGCTCACTGTGACTGAGGCATTATCCAACCAGTGTCCAAACAGTGACAAACACTCACCAGCTGTAAACAATGGTCAGGCTGGGTGTCATCACTCTTTGTTTCCTTGGACTCAGGCAGCATTTTCCCTTGACTCTCCTTCCAGTGGCTATGTTCACAATATGAGCACCTTTCATTTATACTTTTCTAGGATGCAGGCATGTTCTCATTCCAGCCTTCTGCCAGCTGCTGCTACTATCCAGACCATTCCTCTATGCCACTGGTTGTAAGTGTTCTGACTGTGAAAATGTACAGGACAGCGCGTCTTCTCTGGTTGTGAAGAGTGATGACAGAGAATGGGAGAGCAGTTTCTGAGATTGGAACCGCTGATGACTTCATGGCTGTGACATGCTTGGTGCCTGAGAAAGTTTCTGTGCAAATGTACAGGATGCCTAGCTGCTGTTGTAATGCCCTCCATGAGGAGGCTCTGTGGTAGAGTCTTATCTGCTTCGACCCTAATCTCAGACATGCAGCTCCTGGTGATAAAGGAACTCTGTTTTTAAACAACCACTATGTTTCACCAAATTCCGCTGCTCCTGAACCTGTCCACATAACAGTAACTTTAAACAATAGAATTTCTTGAAAGCTAAACAAAGCTCCGAACACTGTACATTGCAACTTAGTGTGTAACTGAAAAATTAGCTGCATAATGTTGCTAAATGTGTAACCTGTCTAATGATACAATGAACAATAATGTAGTAATGATGCCAGTGACCTAAGGTACCCTATTGAAATAAATAAAGCTGGCAGCTTGGATGAGCAGCCATTCTTTTCCTCTGCATCTTGTCTCTGTCTCCTTTGATTTCTTTACAACTGGAGATCCAGGTAGCTTGCTTCTGGGACAGACCCCAAGCATACTGTGGCCACAATCAGGGGGACAGTCCCTCTAGGCTTCTTAGGACTCAGGCAATTTCCTGCCATGCCTTCTGCCAGCATCAGTGGCAGCAGCAATCCTGAAGGCTTCCCCTTCCTTTGCTTGAGATCAAAAGTGCCTTTCCATTTGGATTTGAGCTGTCACTTGCCATTGCTGTGAATTATGGGCACCCATTCTTTCTATGCCTGGGCTCCCACAGAGGCTGTGTGGAGCATTAAGACAGGATCACTCTTCCCAGGACAGGTCTGCTTCACTCCACTCCCTTTATTTGCTGTGAGGGGTAAGGGAGTTTCAGTGACTTTTGGGTAGCAGCAACCCTCTACAAGATTTTTCTAGATGCATTCTTAAGAGATCCCACTGAAGGGGTACTTTTTTGCTTTAATTTGTTGATGTCTGGAGGTGGGGAGATGTGATGTTGATTTAAATAGTGAGTGTTCATTTGTGGGCTCCAAAAATGGCTGCAGAGCCCAGCATGGCTTTCCGTTCACAATTTGGTTGATCTCCTTTGAAGACACTGCCACTTTTGTCGTGCTTTAATTTGGTTTTGGTCTATTTTTCTTTCAAGATGTTAAGGGGTTGAGCTTATGTGCTTTTCTGCTCCCTCTTTTTTTCTTTTTCTCTTTCTGTTGCCCCTCTCTCCTTGCCCCACTCTGGTCAGGTTTAGGGAACACTGCACTTCTTTTTTAATATATTTTTTTAGTTGTTGATGGACCTTTATTTAATTTATTTATTCATATGTGGTGCTGAGAATCTAACCCAGTGCCTCACAAATGCTAGACAAGCGCTCTACCACTGAGCCAAAACCTCAGCCCTCTGAACTTATTCTCTACTCCAATAACTGATCTTCAAGTCTCTTCGTGACTCAGAATTAATAATATTGGGTCTTAGAGCATTTATCCTGTCACTCAAGTCTCAGAAAAACTGTCCCTTCACTGCCTCCTTTCTGTGTCATGGAGAGATGAGAAATCGCTCTCTAGCTCTATTCCACCATTTTCTCCAGTACATGTCTTTTTGTGATAGGTTTATTCCCTTTAGAGAAATGTCCTTTCCCATGTTTTGAACTCAGGAAGTGTGAGCCATAAAGTTTATTCTACTTTTTTGAAATTTTTGGAAATACTTAGGGTCCTTTAGATTTCCTGTAAATTTTAGAATGTTTTTGTTTCTTTCCTTTTTTTTGCAAATAAATGCTATGGAGATTTTGATAGGAATGCAATTGGATAGTATTGACATATTAACAATATTTGTCTTCCATTACATGGAAATGTGGAGTTTTTCATTTATTTGGGTTTTCCTTAATTAGTTTCTAGAGTGTTTCATAATTTTCAGTGTACATATTTTTTATTTCCTTGTTTAGACTTATTTCTATGTATGTATACTTATTCCTTTTTGATGCCATTATTTTTACTTTTCATATTGAATTGTTCATTGGTAATGTGTGGAGATGTCACTAAGTTTGAGTTTGTATTTTGAAACTTTGTTGAATTCATTTATTCATTCTAATTGTGTGTGTGTGTGTGTGTGTGTGTGTGTGTGTGTTTGCATATGTAATTCTACTGTAAGTTAATAAAAAGGCCAGGACAAAATCAATATGTTTATGGAATTATAAGAAGTCATTTAGGCATTTTCAGTGCCTTGTTTAATTTATTAAATGACCATGTTGTGGTGGTATATTTGTGGGTGAACTAACATATTTGTAATTGAAATCATAATTTAATTGAAGACAAATCAAATCTAGAGAAATACCACTTATAGAAAAAGTGCTCTTCAAATACTATGTTAATATTGGGTATCTTTTTAGTAATTTTAGAAAGGAAAAGGAAAAAATGTTTTAGCCAGTAAGTCTGAATATTTATGAAATTTTTATGTTTGAAAATTGCTTTAATTTGGAGTTGGGCTAAAGCTTGCTTCAAGTTGAAGTTATAGTTAAATTGGGAATAAATCAAACTTTAAAAAACTTCCTTTGGAGAAAAATATTAAGTTTAAGTGATGTGTTACTATTTGGGACCTTTTCAGTAACTTTCTAAAAAAAAGTTAAAGTTTTTATCCAATAAGCCTGAAAGTTTATGAAAGTTTTGTTTTTTTAAAATTACTCTAATTGAGCCAGGCGTGGTGTTGCACACCTATAATTCCAGCACTTTGGGAGGCTGAGACAGGAGAATCGCGAGTTCAAAGCCAGCCTCAGCAATGGCGAGGTGCCAAGTAACTCAGTGAGACCCTGTCTCTACATAAAACACAAAATAGGGCTGGGGATGTGGCTCAGTGGCCGAGTGCCCCTGAGTTCAATCTCCAGTACCAAACAATTTGCTCTAATTAGGAGTTAGACAAAAACTTGCTTCTTGTTGAAGTTTTAATTAAATTTGGAAAATATAGTTAACAGTATATAATACTTCTTGTTTTAGGGTTTTAAAAATAATAAAAGCTACAATGTATTAATATCTATATATGTAATATTATAGAATTAGCTATTGAGCAACAGGAGTGTGGCTTGCAGAATTAATCATTCAATTGATAAAGACTGTATACAGGTGAGCATGTGTGCATACATATGTGTGTATATGCATTTATGTGTGTCTTTCGGATTTCGTACATATAAAATCATGTCATTTGCAAAATATAATTTTTCTGCTTTTACAATTTGGATGTCTTCATTTCCTTTATCTTGCCTAATTGTTCTGGCTGGGGCTTTCAATACTATGGAGAGTTTAAGAGGCAAAAAATGGACAAATTTGCCTTGTTCTTGATATGAGGGCAAAAGATTTTGGTCTTTTAGCATTGAGTATGATGTTAGCTGTGGGCTTTTCATATATTGGCTTTATTTTGTTGAGCACTTTCTTTTTCTTCCAATTCTGCATACTGCTTTTATAGAAGAATCATCCTGTCAGATGATTTTTCTGCATTAATTAAGATGATAATATGGATTTTGTCCTTCGTTCTGCTAATGTGGTGTATTCCATCCATTGATTTTTATATGATAAACCAAACTTACGTTCCAGAAATCACTTCCACTTGGTTGTACTGTATGTTTCTTTCAACACACTAGTAAATTTGTATTTCTAGTATTTTGTTGATAGTTTTTGCATTCATATTCATCAGGAATATTGTTCTGTAGCATTCTTATCTCATAATATCATCTTCTGATTTTCCTATCAAAATAATGCTGTTTTTACAGAATCAATGTGGAAGTGTTCTTTCCTCTAATTTTTCAGATAAGTTTCATGAGACTTGGTGATAAGTCTTCCTTAAATGTTAGAATTCTTCAATGAAGCCATATGATTCTCTACTTTGTTTTATTTGGAGGATTTCCATTACTGATTCAATCTTTTTATTGGCTATTCCAATTTTCTATTTTTCAGTCTTGTTAGATTGTGTGTTTATGGTAATTTATTCATTTTTTGTAGAATTCTTTTTAATTCTTTGTAATCAGTGGTCACATTCCCTTTGTGATTTCTGATTTTAGAAATATGAACTCTCTTCCCTTTTTCCCTCCCTCTTTCTCTCTTTTACTTAATGTAGCCAAGAGTTTGTAATTTTGCTGATTTTTTTTAAAAGCTGACTTTTCATTTCATTGATTCTATTATTTTTCTATTGTACATTTCATTTGTTTCTGTTCTAACATTTCTTTATGTTTAATTTTACTGTATTTGTGGGTTTTTTGGTTTTACTTGTGCTATTGAGTTTTAATTTTACTCAATTGTGATGAGAAAAGTAATTCATATAATTTACCTCTTTTTGAAATTTTTAATACTCATTTTATGACCTAATGTGACATCTATCATGGAGAATGATCTGTGTGCACTCGGGAGGAGTGTCTTCTGCTGTTGTTAAGCAGGATGTTTTGTATATGTCTGTTAAGTCCTACTGATCTACTGTGTTGTGCAAATCTTCTATTTTACTATTGTTTTTTCTACATTCTATCCATTATTGAAAATGAAATATTTACATTTCCTACAATTATGTTGTTATTTCTCCATTTATATCTGTTAAAGTTTACTATATGTATTTAGGAACTTTTAGTGCATAAATATATATAATTGTTCTATCTTTGAATTAATTGACTCATTAATTAGTATGTAATGTCTTACTTTGGCTCTTGTAATTTTTTTAAAAGAATTAATGTCTTTTTTTTTTATCTGACACCATTCTATCCCCCTGTCATTCCCACTGTCCAGTGACTATTACTATTCCTCTCCATACTTCTATGAGATTGACTTTCTAGTTCCACAAATTAGGGAGAACATGCAGTATTTGCCCTTCTGTGTCTTGCATATTTCACTTAACATAATGACCTCAAGTTGCATCTATGTTTTCTCAAATGTACAGATTTCATTATTTTTTAAGGCTGAATAATATCCCATTGTATGTATATACTACCTTTTCCTTAGCCAGTCATCTGTTCTTGCTTTTGATTCTCCATCTTAGTTATTGTGAGTAATCCTGCAATAAACACTGAGGTGCCAATATCTCATTGACATAATGATTTCATTTTCTTTGGATATATGTCTAGTGAAATTAATGGATCATATGGTAGTTCTAATTTTTTTGTTTAAGGAAGGTCCATACTGTTTTCCATAGATGGCTGTATCTATCTATCTATCTATCTATTTATTTATTTATTTATTTTTTTGCTGTATTGATTTATATTACCACCAAAAGTGTATAAGAGGTCCCGTTTCTCTGCACTATTTCATCTGATATTAATGTAATGATGCTGCCTCTATTTTTGTAAACATTTGCATGCAATATGTTTTTTCAAATTTTTACTTCTTGTCTATGTGTGTCATCATATCTAAAGTGAATCTCATGTAGACACCATGTACCTGTGTCTATTCATTTCATTCAATGACTTCATACCTTTGATTAAAGAGTTTAATAAATGTAGTTTTATGATAATTACTGATAGGGATAACTTATTATTGCTTGTTAATTTCTCTTTTCCAATCCTACTGTCTTCCTTAGTGTTTTGCTGATTTTTGTAATGATGTGCTTTCATTTCTTTATCATTTTCTTTTGCTTATATTTTAAAGGTATTTTATTTGTGGTTACCATGGAGCTTATAAAAGATGTCTTTTAAAAAATTATTTTTGTTGATAAGAACTTAACTTTGATCATGTGCAAAAATATACTCTTTCTCACTTTTACTCATTTCTCATTTCACATAGTGTATATACCTTATGTCAAAAAAAGTACAACTTTTTCTGTTGTGCATACATTAACATTTTTTGCAGTGTTGGGGAACAAATCCAGGGCTTTGTGCATGTTAGACCAGTACTCTATCCCTGAGTTAAATACTCAGCCTCCATTAGCATATTTTATACCTTTAATCATTTTATACTTTTGTCTTTTAGCCTCTATACCAAAATTAAAAATAATTGACACACAACCATTACAGTAACACAATATTCTGTATTTTTCTGTATAATTACCTTTGATAAAGAGCTTTAAACTTTCATATGCTTTTGTGTTGCATATATGTTGTCTAGCGCCCCTTGGTTTCAACTTAAAAGACTTCTCACAGCTTTTTTTTAAGGCTAGTCTCATAGTGATGAACTCCCTCTGCTTTGTTTATCTAGGAAAGTTTTATATTCTCTTTCATTTTTGAAGGGCATTTTTGTCTAATATGGTATACTTGTTGTCCATTTTTCTTTCAGCACTTTCAACTTATCATTTCACTCCCTTCTGGCATGCAAAGCTCCTGCTAAAAAATCCGCTGATAATTTTATGTGTGGCCTTTTGTATGTGATTATTCACTTTTGCTGCTTTCAAGATTCTTTTTAGCCAACTTAATTTTAACATATCTCATTCTGATTCTTTTCAGATTTATTCTAGTAGTATGTCTATAAGCTTCTTGAATCTTATTTCCTGAGTTCATTTATTGCTCAGATTTGGAAATTTTCAGTCATTATTTCTTCATAAACAAAGGCTTATTTTGCCTACTTTATGTGTTCTCCTTTGGAGACTGGCATTATGTGTATCTTCATTTGTTTGATAATGATCAATAAGTCCCTCAGGCTCTCCTCACATTTTTTCCCTCATTTTTTTCTCTTTGCTCCTCTAACACAATGCTTTCAAATGATCTGTCTTGAAGTTTCTTGATTCTTCCGTTTTGTCATTTCTGCTCTTGAACCCTTCTAATGAGAGTTTTTAAATGGTTTGCCGCGTCAATTTAGATGATAATGTTGATTCTCCTCCTTTCCCACATCAATATGATGTTCACATTAATTTACTTCAGAATGTTATGTAACCTTGTAATTTTGAGATAAATCCCCTTGGTTAAAATGTATAATACTTATAGGAACTGGATTCAATTTGATAATATTTTATTGATGATTTTTCATCTTTATTATTATATTAGTCTGCAGTTTTGTTATTCCTTTTTTGGCTTTGGCTTCAGGATAACACCAGTCTGATAGGATAAACAAGGGAGAGTTCTCCCTGACTCCATTTTTTTACAGAAATATGGTAGATTTGACTAGTGATACAACCTTGTCCTGGGTTTTCTCTTATATATTTTTCTATTGTTTATTTTATTGCTTTCTCCTCTAATCCTATTAGTTCATTCCTTCCCTCTTTTGGCTTAGTTTACTTTTATTTCCATCATGTCTTAAAGTGGAAGGAAGATTAGGTTGTTGATGTCAGATCTTTCTTTGATTTTGATATAGGCTTGTACAGATATAAATTTCCTTCTGGGATTTACTTTAGGTGTAGCGCCCCACCATGTTTTGACATATTGTTTTCTCATTTTCATTCATCTCAAAGTATTTTATAACTATCCTTATCATTTATTTTTCTCTAGTTTCTTATTTTGAAATACACTGTTTCTAAACATAGAGAATTTCTCCATTATTTGTCACTTATTTCTATTATTTCACTGCAGTTAAATAATATGTGTTGTAGGCTTTCAACCTTTTAAAATTAATTAATTATTGTTTTATAGCTTAGAACATGGTCAACTTGGATAATGTGGATCACATGGAAATGTGATTTTGAAAAGAATGTGTATTTGCTATTGTTGGGTAGAATACTATATGAGTGTTTAATGGGTTTATAGTATTATTCTAGTCTTCCTTATCATTGCTAGTCTTTGGTATAGCTGTTCTAGCCACTACTGAACATTGGTTATTAAAGAAATCAACTATTATTATTTTTAAATTTTAGCAAACATTAATGGTATATATTTATTCATTAGAATGTAATGTTTTGATATATGATTACATCACACAATAACTAAATAAGTTAATTAACAAATCCATCATCTCACATACTTATCATTTTTTGAAATTTTTTTTAGTTGTCAGTGGACCTTTATTTTATTTATATGTGGTGCTGAGAATCAAACCCAGGACCTCACACATGCTAGGAAAGCACTCTACCACTGAGCCACAACCTCAGCCCCACATACTTATCAGTTTTTTAATGATAATATTTACAATATACTCTCAGCAATTTTGAAATACACAATAAAATATTAATTACAGTTGCTGTGATATGGATCACAAAAACTTATTCTTCCTGTTTCACTGACCCTTTACATTTTGAGACATCTCCTCATGCCCTAGTCTATGATAATAACCATTCTACTCTCTACTCATATGAATCTGATTCTGAGATTCCAGATATAAGTGAGATCATGAAGTCTTTTTCTGTCTGTGTATAACTTATTTCACATAACATGATGTCATCCACATTCACCCATATTGTTGCAAATGACAGAGGTTCCTTCATTTTAAAGACTTAATCACACTCAATTGTGTATGTATACACCATAGTATTTATTCATTCACATATGGACATATAGGTTTGTTATTGTGAATAATTCTGGTAGTTCTTATTTTTTAGTTGTTTGAAGAATCATCATGCCATATTCCATAATGTCTATACTAATTTACATTAGCACTAACAGTATACAAGGAGTTTCAGACCACCTTTGCTACCACTTATTAGTTTTGTCTTTTTCACTATAGCCATTCTAAAAGGTGTGAAGTTATTTTTTTTGAAGTACTGGGAATTGAACCTTGGGATTTTTAGTTTGTTTTTTTTTTTTATGTTGAGACAGGGTCTCAATAAATTGCCCAAGCCAGCCTTGAGCTTGCAATCTTCTTGTCTCAGACTCCAGACTAGATGAGATTGCAGGCATGTGCTACCACACTGGGATCATGGTAGTTCTAAATGGCATTTGATTAGCACTGTTGATCATGTTTTTATGCACCTGATGACAATTTATGTGTCTTATTTTGAGAAGTGCCTATTCAAGTCTTTTACTCGTTTTTAAATTGAGTTATTTGCTTTCTTCTTATGGAGTTTTTCAAGTTCCTTATGAATTTTGGGTTTTAACCAATTATCATATGCATAGTGCACAACTATTTTCTCTTCTTCCATAAGTTTTCTATTTACTCTTTTGATTGATTAGTTTGCTCTCTAGAACCTTTTTGGTTGTGTGTATTTTTTATTTTGTGGTGTTTACCACTGAGCTATGCTCCCAGGCTGGAAGCATTTTTAATTGTTTTTCTCATGCCAGTTCAGGCAAGTAATGCTTCATGTATTGGCACTCTTTGTCAGGATATGTAATACATACAAAATGATACTGGATTCATTTTGATAATATTTTATTGAGACTTTTGGAATCCTTATTAATAAAGTATAGTAGTCTCTAGTTAAGAGCAAATAAGCTTATATTTGCTATACCTCTCTGATCGATAAATCCTTTGTCATTAAAAAGTATTTCTATATATATATACATTTGTTTTAGTATGTAATATTATCTAATTTTTATATGTACTTCAATTCTTTTTAAAAGTACATTATTTATTTATTTTTTAAAATATGCATTTCAAGTCATAGTACATATATAGAGCTCAATTTTCCATCTCTCTGGTTGCAAACAAGATACAGTCACACCAATGATGCAATGAAATTAGAAATAAACAAGAAAATCCCTACAAAATCTATACAAACTCATAGAGATTTAGTAACACACCTCTGAACAATGGATGGATTATTGAATAATTAGGGGAGAAATTTAAAAACTCATTAGGATAAAATGAGACTAGAAACATAACATATATGAACTTTTATGGGATAGAAAGGGGAAATTTATAGCTATAAGTGCCTATGTAAAAACAATCAGAAAGATCTCATATACATAACCTAATGTTATACTTGAAGGTCTTAGATAAATAAGAACAAACCAATCTAAAAACCAGTAGAAAGAAAAATAATAAAGATCAGAGCTGAAATTAGAGAATTAAAACATACAAGGAATCATACAAGATCAATATAAAAATAAAAAGCATCAATGAAACAAAGAGTTGGTTCCTTAAAAAATGAAAAAGTGTCATAAATCCTTAGCCAAACTAAAGAAGAGAAAAAGAGAAAAAACCCAAGCTAATAAAATTAGAGATGAAAAAGGAGATATTAAAATATTTAATACTAAGCTGAGCACAGTGGCTCAAGCCTAAAATCCCAGCACTCAGGGAGGCTGAGACAGGAGAATTGCGAGTTCAAAGCCAGCCTCAGCAACGGCAAGGTGCTAAGCAACTCAGTGAGACCCTGTCTCTACATAAAACACAAAATAGGGCTGAGGATGTGGCTCAGTGGTCGAGTGCCTCTGAGTTCAATCCCTGGTACCAAAAAATAAAAAATAAAAAATAAATAAATTAAAATATTTAATACTGAAATCCAAAATATCATTAGACTATTTTCAAAACTTACATTCCAATAAATTGAAAACATCTAGTAGAAATGGAGAAATTTCTAGACACATATGACCTATTTAAATTGAGTCAAGAAGATATAGGAAACTGAAGCAGACAGAAAGAAAGCAATGTGATTGGAGCAGTAATAGTAAAAACAGCTCCATTCATAAAGAAGAGCCTAGAACCAGATGGATTCCCCACTGAATTTTACTAGATCTTCAAAAAATAACTAATGGCAATAATTCTCATATTATTCCATGAAATATAAAAGTGAGGGAACACTTCCAAACTCATTCTATGGGGCCAGTATTAATTACCCTACTACCGAAACCTGATAATGACACAACAGAAAAGGAAAACTCTAGCCCACTACCCTTCATGAATTTAAAGGTAAAACTCCTTAACAAAAATTTGCACATAAAATGTAGCAACACATTAATAAGATTATACCTCACATTCAAATTGGTTTCATTCCAGGGATGCAAAAAATGGTTCCAAATTTCCAAATCAGTAAATAACATACCTTGTAAATAGAATAAAGAACAAAAATCACATGATAATCTCATAATCTGAAGAAGCATTTGACAAAACTCAACACCTTTTGATGAAAATATTTTGAAAAAACTAGGGATAGTAGGAATATGCCTCCCATCATGAAGGCTAAGTATGATAAACCTCTAAAGCATTTCCTATGAATAAAAAATGAGACAAGTATGTCCACTGTCACCATTCATAGTCAAGATAGTACTTGAAGGTTTAGCCAGAGCAATCTGGCAAGAAAAAGAAATTAGATGGATACAAATATGAAAAGAAAATGTCAAATTATCCCTATCTACAGTTGATAAGAACCTATAATCAGAAGACCCAAAAGGTTCTACCAGAAAGCTTCAAGATCTGACAAATTCAGCAGAGTAGCAGGAAAAAAGTAACATACAAAAATCAATGAACTTTATATATACTAATAATGAACACACTGAAAAAATTGGGAAATTTTTCATTCACAAAAGATTAAAAACACCTAGGAATAAATCTAACCAATGAGCTGAAAGACCTCTATGAATAAAATTAGAATGCCAGCAAAAAAAAAAGGATGACACCAGAAGATGGAAAATCCTCCCATGTTCATGGATAGTCATAAATGGTATCATTAAAATGATCATATTACCAAAAATGGCCTACAGATTAATTTCCATCACCAACAAAATATTAATTCACAGAAATATAAAAAAATCTATAATTCATATAGAAGATCCAGAATAGCCAAATCAATCCTGAGCAAAAAATAACAATGCTGGAAGCATCGCAATACCTGATTTAAATTATAATTCAAAGACAGTAATAAAACAGCATGATAGTGGCATGAAAACAGACACATAGACCAATGGAACAGAATAGAGGACAGACAAAGCCATGCAGCTATAGTCATCTGAATCTTGACAAAGTGCTGAAAACATATGATGGAGAAAAGACAGTTTCTTTAACAATTGATGTGGGAAAACTCTATATCCATATGTGTAAGAATGAAACTGGGTTCACAAATGTCATGCTTCACAAAAGTCAACTTGACCTAGGAATAAGACTAGACACTTTGTAACTGCTAGAAGAAAATATAGGGGAAATACTCCAAGATATATACACAGGGAATGACTTCCTAAGTAGGACTCCTATAGATCAAGATATAATACCATGAATCAAAATTGAGATCACATCAAATAAAAAAGCTCCTGCACAACATATGAAACAATTCAAAGCATGAAAAGGGAGCCTATAGAATGGGAGAAAATCTTTGCAAGCTACTCTTCCAACAGATGATTAATATGCAGAATATGTAAAGTACTAAAAAACTGAACACCATAAAAACCAAATAACCTATCCAATAAATGGTAAAATGACCTAAACAGACACTTCTCCAAAGGACTAGAAATGTCTGACAATAATATGAAAAATGTTCAAACATTTTTACTCATCAGGGAAATGCAAATAAAAACGACTCAAGATCCTATCTCACCCTAGTCAGAAAAGCTAATATCACAAAAACAAATAACAATAAACACTGTTGAGGATGTGGGGAAAAGGAACTTTTAGTGGGAATGCAAATTAGTACAGCTGATCTAGAAATCGATATAGAAGTTATTCAAAAAATAAGATTGAACTACCATATGATCCAGGTATATCTTATCTTGGTATTTATTCAAAAGAATTAAAATTATCATATCCTAAAGATACACGTATGCCCATGTTTATCATAGTAAAATTCACAGCAGCCATATTATAGAACCAGCTTAGTTGTCCATCAACCAATGAATAAATAAAGTAAGTGTTGTACATATACACAATAAAAATTTATTCAGATGTAAAGTAGAATGAAATTATATCACTATGAGGAACATGGATAAAACTGGAGAGCATCATGTTTATTGAAATAAGCCAGACTCATAAAGACATGTTATGGGTTTTCTTTCACATGTGAAAATAAAGGGGAAAAGAGATATAAGATAGATCTTCTGAAAGTAGAAGGGAATAAAGAATAAAGATCATTAGAATATAGTAAGGAGATCATGGGTAGAGAAGAGGAGAAGATAAGATATTGGGAAGTAAAGTTGATCAAATTAGGTTATATGCATGTTATAGTTTGGGTCTAAAAATGTCTCCCAAAGAGCTCGTGTGTTAGGCAATATAGCAATTTTCAGAGATGAAAAAACTAGATTATTTGAGATGTTACCTTATAAGTAGATTAGTCTATTTGGATGAAAGGATTAGTAATTTGAATGGACTACTATTGGCTGGTAACTGTAGGCAGGTAGAGTATGGCTGGAAGATGTAGGTCACTGGACATGTGGCCTTGGACTTTATCTTTTTTCTGGCTCCTTCCTCTCTCTCTCTGCTTCCAAGCTGTCATAATTTGAGAACCTTTCCTCCATCATGTACTTCCTCTATAATGTTCTTCCTCACTTCAGGTCAGGAGCAACAAAGTCCTCTGATCATGACTGAACCTCTAAAATCATCAATCCCAAATAAACTGTTCTCCAACTAAGTTATCCTTTTCATGTATTTAGGTCACAGCTACAAAAATCTGACTAACATAATGCATATATGAGTATGTCAAAATGGAACCCATTATTCTATAATTAATATATACCAATAAAGAGAATGTAACATATACACAAAATAGAATATTATTCAGCCACACAAAATAATGACACCCTTTCATTTGTGCTAATATAAATGCAACTGGAGGATATTAAGTGAAACAAGCCAGACACAGAGGAGAAATAACACATGTTCTCACTCAAATGTGGAAATTTAAAAAGCTGATCTTATAGAAGAAGGAAGTAGAATAATGATTACTAAAGGAAGACAGGGTAGGGAGAAGGGGTAGTAGAGGGAAGTTGGATAATGGGTACCAAAATACATTTTTCCTCTTTCCACATTTTTATTGTTGAATTATAGTTGTACATAATGATAGGATTTGTTGTTACGTATTTGTACATGTGTTACCATTATTACTATCTAGGTAACTTGGGTTCCTTGTCTTTGCTCAACAAAAAATTGGAGAATAGGACACAAGCTGAAAGATTTATTGCAAGAACAAAGTAACAAAGTAACAGACTTCTCTGAAAAGAAGGGGCCCTGGATCCAGGAGTCCCAGAGGGAAGTCTTGGCTTGTTGTTGTTTTATGGGCTTTGGGTTTTTCTTCCTTTCTATCTCCTCTTCTCTCCATGCTCCCTTCCTTATCACCCATTGGTTCTCCTTCTATCCACACATCTGTCTTAGTCTTCCTATTAGATCCTCACTTGTGTACATGAGTACGGAAATGTCAGCTTGATTGGATCCCCCACTCATGTCTCTGAGCACCTTTGTCAACTGGAAAGTTTCTCTTGGTGGAGGACCCTCATTGTACTTATACTGTCTGGGCCTGCCCCTGGCTTCTTCATTTGCCATCTTGCCCTGACTGCCTATGCAGTTCTAAGTCTCCTTCACATGCATACAATATAATTTGACCAATAAAAGTCCTCAGACTTTTTCCCCTCCCTCCCTTCCTTCCATCCCCTGGTCCCTTCCCTCTTCAGATCTCCCTTTGGTTTTTATGTGATCCTGTTCCCCAACCTTTCCAAAACACACTGAGATTGGGGAAATAAATTCCAGTGTTCCACATGAAAGTAAGTGACTATATATATATATATATATATTTCACAACAATTTATTATATATTTCACAAAGAACCAGAAGAAAGTAGTTTTAAGTTTCTCAACACATAGTAATGATAAATGTTTAAGGAAAGGGGAAAGCTAATTATTCTGTTTCAATCATTAGCATTGTATTATGAATCAAATTATCACACTCTACTCCATAAATATGTGCAATTATTGTGTTAATTAAAAATAAATAGGAAAAAGAAATGAAACTGAAAAATAAAATCTGAAATATTTACCAAAAATGATTACAAATAAGCACATGAAATGACTTTTAACATCACTAGCCATCAGGGAAATGCAAATTAAAACCACAATAAGATATCAGATATCACTACATACATATCAGACTAGCTATAATAAAAATTAGTCAAAAATCTTACTTCTGTCAAAGACACAGGGAAACTGATTCACATATTTCTGGTGGGAATATCAAATGGTACAACTGAAGTAGGACAGAAGAGGTTGGACACCTAAGGAATTTTTAGGAATCAGGTTTATTTATTGACTGCAGGGTTCCTCTGAATGCTTAGGCTCATGCCTAAGAATTCTTCCTATGAACAAAGACTTTGGAAATTTTTTTGAACTTTATGTCCAGTGGGAGGAGGGGCTTGGAGGTTTTATATGACGAGTGTTTTCTGTTCCATCATTTAGATCAGACACAGATTTCACAAGTTTTTAACAAGAAAACAAAGCTAATATCATTTTTTTTTACAACAAGTTTGCAGACTCGACTCTGTCACAACTTTTGTGTGCAAACCTGGCATTTGCAAGAAAGAGGAAACTACCAACAACAATAATCTCTGCAGACATCCTGCTGATCTGACAAGAGGAGAAACTTAATTATGGCAAGGGTCTTCTGGGTGGAGGTCTCTGGCCTGCTTCACAACTACTCTGATAAATATTTGGGCAGTTTCTTATAAAACTAAACCAGCGATTTCCACTCAACCCAGTAGTTGTACACTTGGACATTTATCTTAGTGAAATGAATAGTTATGCTCATATAAAACTTGTAAATTAAAATGTGTAACTGCTTTATTTATACTTGTCTCAAACTAGAAACAACTGATATTGTCCTTCAATGAGTGAATGGTTAAATAATCTTTGTAATGTCTATAACATGAAACATTATACAACAAAAGACTATAAAAAATAACATGCTTATATGCATACAATCTCTATGGAGTTATGAGTGAAAACTCCAATCTCAAAAGTTTAACAGGGAATGATTCACTTTATATAATATTCTTGAAATGAGAAAATTATAGAAATGGAGAACAGATTAATGGTTTCCAGGGACCAGGCACAGAGGGAGATAGGTAGTAGGAAGAAGGTGGGTATGATTTTAAAATAATAGAACATAAAGTCATACAGCCATGGAATTGTTATGTATCATAACTGTGCTTGTGGCCTTATACATGTGATTAAATAGCCTAGAGCTAAACACATATACCATACCTCCCCAACATATGTAAATCTCTGAAAAGTTGAATAAGTTTGGCGGATTGAATCTATGCTAGTCTCCTGGTTATGATATTATACTATAATTTTTCAAGATGTTACAATTGGTAGAAACTGGGGAAAGGACACAAGGGATCTACCTTTACTACTTTTTGTACATAAGCCTATAATTATATCAAAATTTCATAATATAATTTAAACAATTTTTAAAAAGCCACTTACTATAGGAACCCGTTTGTATAACACATTCAAAATAACTAACCTATGGAGATGGTGAGTAAATTAGTGGTTTCCAGAATTAAGGGTAGTGAGGGAGTGAATGCAATGATAATGAGATAACACTATCTTCAGGTTGATGGAATAGTTCTGTGTCTTAATGGTAATGGTGGTTATACAAATTTGCACACGAGACAAAATTAGAATTATATCAATGTCAGTTTCTTGTTTTTGATGTTATTATGTAAGATGTAATAATGGGAGTGAACTGTACTATGTTTAAAACTTTTTAAACATCTGTAATTGTTCACTATAATTTTTGCTACTTGGTATACATAATTTGCTATAGAATTATTTTACTATATGACTCATACTATATATATTTACTCTAAAAATAAAAAAGTAGGAAAAACAAAATTAAAATATTAGTTTAGCTGAATGTTTTTTTTCAGATCTATTTCATTCCTGAGATTCTCTAATTCTGGTTCTAACCAGAGAGGCCTTAATGGACAATTTATGACAACCTGTTAGTTCACTAGATCCTTAGTGAATATTCACAGACTTTTTAGTTTTTGGAAACCTATATTGATACTTTTTCTGTTCTTACAGTATGTTTTGGCAAAGATCATGGGTTAAGGAATAAGGATTTTATTACTTGCTAAAGAAAGATTATTGAGTAACCTCCACATCCTCTAAATTTGAGCTGAACTTCTTTTAACTAACAAGATTGCCTCCTCTTTCAAAAATGACTCCTTTACAAATGTTTCATGTTTCATCATTTTAAAATAGTGGAGAAATTGGAGTGGCACAAAATGGCCTTCAGAGAGTGACACTTCTTAATGCAGGATCCCAATGCATGGAGACATTTAGTGGGAAAAGGATTAAATGGGAATTCATTCATTTTGCCCATGAGAAAAAAGAGTGGCAATCAGTTGGTAAATAGTATTTAGATCCTAAATAGAGAAAGTCATGGCAGGCAAGACCAACCTTTTGACCCTCTAGTTAATATGACTTAATGAGCAGAAAGTGCTTTGCACCTTATAAATGCTTTGGTTGATTAGTCCACTCATCCAGCCATGAGAAGAATAGGACCCTGATTTGCAGAAAAGGAAAATGATATTGGTGTTCTCATATAGCTTCAAGTGAGAAAGAAATTTCGAGGTTAATATGCTCAGCTTCCTACTAAAACAGGTGTCTCTTAGCATCCCTGCTTCTGCTTGCAAACCTTAAGTAATGAGATGCTCACTATCTACTGCTGTATCCTTTTTCCTATCAGAACAGTTCTGACTCTTATTAATCTTTGTTTTCAGCTACAAACATTCTTTCTATGAGTTTTACATGAAGGGCCTAACTTTATATTCTAGGACCATACAGAATATATCTGCTTTCTCTTTGTCCTCTGATAGTCCTGTAGATATTTAAAGAAAAAATAAAACACTGAGTCTTTTGTAATTCAAAAAGCTCTATCATTTTTGATCTATACATTTATTTAAAAAACATCTAGTTTTGTTAACAGTAACAAACTTGAAATTTGCAGGGAAGGGACTTGTTCAATATTATATAGATGATGGTGACTTCTCCAGACAAAATAGCATAATTTCTTTCAACTAATCTTCCTTCATCTCAGTACAGAAAATCTTTTGAAAATCTATTACAGGCAAATATCCCTTCTAAACACTGTGAGGAAGGAAAGATGAATCCATCCTAGCATCTGTCTTCTAGAAGCCAATAATTCAGAGGAAGAAAGAGCAGCAAATAAAATTGACTATAACACAAAGCTGGGTAAAAATGGTGCAATAATAAAGTCCTAAGTAAACTTCTGTTGAGAGAGAAGTGATGAAATACCATTGACACAATTATGGACCACAGTACATGGGCTAGATGGTACATTAGGCACAGAAGTGGACAGGTTTGATAGCATTTAGTATGCACATTCCACCCTGATGGAACTGACTGAATAAAGGACTAATTGTGAGAGATTATAGGAGAAATAAAGGAGGGACAGGTGGTCAAGATTTCTATTCTAATATTCTTTTCTAATACTTATCCATGGTCTCTTATGCCCTAAACAGATATGTTCCCTCAGATTGTTAAAAATATTCAAAATAATAATTCAATAAATGGGCAGCAGAACTAAACAGATACTTTGCAAAAGAAGAAATACCAATGGTCAATGACTATATGAAAAATGTTGAACATCTCTAACAATTATAAAAATGCAAATTAAAACTACACTGAGATTTCATCTCACTCCAGTCAGAATGGCAATTATCAAGAATACAAGCAACAATGTTGGTGAGGATGTGGGGAAAAGGGTATACTCATACACTGCTGGTGGAACTGTAAATTGGTGCAACCACTCTGGAAAACAGTGTGGAGATTCCTCAAAAAATAGAAATGAAACCACGATTTGGCCCAGTTATCCTACTCTTAGGTATATATCTAAAGGAGTTAAAATCAGCATACTACAGTGATGCAGTCACATCAATATTTACAGAAGCTCAATTCACAATAACTAAGCTATGGAACCAAACTAGGTGCCCTTCACCAGATGACTGGATAAAGAAAATGTGATACACACACACACACACACACAAACACACACACAATGGAATATTACTTGGCCATAAAGAAGAATGATTTTATGATATTTTCCAGTAAATGGATGGATCTGGTGACTATCAGACTTAGTGAAATAAGCCAATACCCAAAAAGCTAAAGGTCAAATGTTCTCTCTGATAAGTGGATGCAAACACACAACAAGGGGGGTAGGTGAAGAACAGAAGTTCAGTGGATTAGACAAAGAAGAATGAAGGGAAGGGAGGGAGGATAGGAGTAGGAAAGACAGTGGGATGTATCTGACATAACTTTCTTATATAGATATATGAATACACTACAATGAATCTCACCACCTTGTACATCCACAAGACTGAGATCCTAAATTAGAATAACATGTATTTCATGTTGGTATAAATATATCAAAAATAGATTCTATTGCCATGTATAACTGTAAAGAAAAAATTAAAATTTTAATAAAGAATATTCAATACCGTATTTCTTATTCTCATCCCCCTACCCTTCCCTTTATGTCCCTTTGTCTAATCCAATGGACTTCTAATCTTCCCCCACCCCATTGTGTGTTAGCATGCACGTTTTAGAGAGGTTTTTTGGGATTGGCCTATTTCACTTAGTATGATATTCTCTAGTTCCATCCATTTACCAGCAAATGTCATAATTTCATTCTGCTTTACGGCTGAGTAATATTCCATTGTGTATATGTACCATATTTTCCTTATGTATTGAACTCTGGAAGGGCACCTAGGTTGGTTCCATAGCTTAGCTATTGTGAATTGAGCTCCTATAAACATTAATGTGGCTACATCACTGTAGCATGCTGATTTTAAGTCCTTTGGGTATATGTTGTGGAGTAAGATAGCTGGGTCAAATGGTGGAACCTTTCCTTGTTTTCTGAGGAATCTGCATACGGCTTTCCAGAGTGGTTGCAGTATTACAGTCCCACCAGCAATGTATAAGTGTACTTTTTTCCCCACATCTTTGCCAATATTTATTGTTAGTTGTATTATTGATAATTGGCATTCTGAGTGGAGTGAGATGAAATCTCAGTGTAATTTTAATTTGAATTTCTCTAATTGCTAGAGATGTTGAACATTTTTTTCATATATATGTTCACCGTTTGTATTTCTTTCCTTAGCTCATTTGTTGATTGGGTTATTTGTTTTTATGATGTTAAGTCTTTTGAGTTCTTTTTAAAAAATAATTTTTAGTTATACATGGACACAGTGTCTTTATTTTGTTTACTTATTTTTATGTGGTGCTGAGGATCGAACCCAGTGCTTCACACATGTGAAGCAAGCCCTCTGCCACTGAGCCACAACCTCAGCTCTTTTGAGTTCTTTATATATCATGGAAATTAATGCTCTATCTGAGGTGCAGTTTACAAAGATTTTCTCCCATTATTTAGGGTTTCTATTCACATTCTTGATTGTTTCCTTTGCTGTAAAGAAGCTTTTTAGTTTGATCACATCACATTTATTGATTTTTGATTTTATTTCTTGTGCTTTAGGACTCTTGTTGAGGAATTCGGTTCTTAAGCCTACATGGTAGAGAGTTGGGCCTAATTTTTCTTCTAGTATGTGCAGGGTCCCAGCCCTTTTTTATTTTAGACAGGATCTTGTCAAGTTTCTTAGCACCTTGCTAAGTTACCAAGGCTGGCTTTGAATTTGTGATCCTCCTGCCTAAGCCTCCCAAGCTGCTGAGATGAACATTTAAATTAAATAAGAATGAATCCCATAATACCCTAATTGTTCAAGTTTTAATTAAAAATTACTCATTATACCAGAACCAGGAAAATTACAATATGAATAACAAAAGACAACAGAAAACAACACTAAGGTGACATCACAGTAAAATGAGTGGGATATAACTTTCGTATATTCATATATGTATACACAACAACTGTAACTCCACAACATGTACAATCACAAAAATGGGAAGTTATACTTCATGTATGTTTGATGTGTCAAAATACATCCTACTGTCAGGTATAACTAAAAGAACAATTTTTTTTAATAGACTTGGAATATAACTCAGTGGTTGAATACCCCTGAGTACAATCCTTGATAACAAAACAAACAGACAAACAAACAACTCCTATAATTGATTTCCTCTTAACAATTATCTATTATAGGAAAAGAGATGTCACTTTCCTATTGCCAAGCGCAGCTGGAAGTCCAGGTTATCCTCTTGGCTTTTCTTGACACCTGAGGAAGGATTATCTTTTCTGTTGCTGGATAGAGGTAGAAGAAAAGGATTCTCAAATGATTTCCACTGACACTGTAGAGAGGGTATCACTTTAATAAAGGGGGGGGGGGAGCCACGTGGCTTCTCGACCAGTTGGAGTCCAGAGAGACAGAGAAAGAAGGAGTCGAGAAGCCTGTCCCATCTGGGGTCGGCAGTTATTGCTTTAATTAAGCGGGGGGAGGCCACGTCTTCTCGAGGAGTTGGAGTCCAGAGAGATGGAGAAAGAAGGTGTCCCTGGGTTAGATGATATGGGGTCTCTCTGGACAGTGGTGATCCGCAGAGCCAATCTCCCCAGGCCCTGGAGTGTAGGTAAAAATCTGCTCTGCCCCAGCGAGACACAGAGACACCTGGGACAAGAAGCATACCAGGTTGAAGAGCAGAAAACACCATTTATTCCAGAAACTACAGAAGCTTGTATGCACTCTTGGACCAATCAGGTCCAAAAGTCACAAACAAAGAGGTGCACTCTGGCAAGAGCACAGTCTATTAGCATAGAATGGGGAAGAATGGAAGGGAGGGGCTGGAAGGTATGGAGATGCTCCTACAACAGGAGTGTCCTATAATATCCACATAGGAAAGAAAACCACAGCTCTTTTAGCCTTTCTAGGAATGATAGAGGAGTTAGATTATATCATTACTATCTGGAGAGAGAAGGGATAGTTATATTTTCTACTCATCTCTTGCTGGAGTGAAATTAAGATTCTTCTTTGTGGTGGTGGTTGGCATAATTATTGTCTCAAAGTTTTACATTTTTCTTTAACTAGTTCATTGCCTAGAGAGAACAAGCGTTTATTTGGGCTGTTTTTATGCTCCATTTGATATTTCTGGGTTGCCAGCTTTCTTTAGTTTCATGACTGGGACATACATGATCAAGAAGAAACTAGGGAAATTATTACTTTTCCTTTCCTTGGGTACTAAGATCCCTAGCTTGTCTGCTTTCCCTTCACCTTTCAGAATCATCTATTGTTTGTTTTTTATGTAATATTCAGAGGTTTAGATCAACTTAGTGGGGTAGTAAGAAACATATTTTACTCCATCTTTCTGAAAGCAGAAGTTAAGCCAAAGTTTTCTTACAGTATGCATACACATATTTTAAAATTCACATAATATATTTAAAAGTCTTCTATCTCCTACCTCTATTCTTCATGTACTGTGCTCCTTTGGAAGAAGATATTATCATTGTTTTCCATATTCTTCCAGAGATACTTATATATGCATAAAAATTATATTCATACAGATATAAACACACACATATATTTCCCCTTTTTGGTGCAACTAATGGACTTTACACACTATTCTGTACATTGTCTCATTTTTAAAATTAACATGATAGTGATATATTCTGGATATAATTCCATATCATTAGTACATAGAAGCACATGTCATTAGTACATTTGCTGTATGAATGCACCAAAATTTTGCTAATCACTTATTGAAGGATATTTACATTGTCTCCATATTAGTACAAATATTTCTTTAATTGATAAACTTGTGTATATACTACTTAACATATTTGAGATTACTGTGCGGTAAACGGTCTATGCATATGTAATTTTGATAGATATTGCCAAATTACCTTCTAGAAAGGTTTTGCAACTTATATTCCTACCAGCATTGTAGAATGTTTCATCCATTGGTTGGTTCTATTTCACATTCTCCTTTCTACCTGACTGTTTTGAATTACTCCATTCTCCAGATCTCCCCATCTCTTATGCTAACCTATTTCTAGTTATGTGAAATAATAAACAATTGTAGCTCAATATATGAAAGAATTAAATCTAACACATCTACACTGCCTCTTGTGACCACTCAATCTCTTGTCTACTTCACTTGCCTATGACAGCCTTCAGAGGAGTAAAGACAGAGGCCACATCCCAGTCTCCTCTGCTCCAGTTCAAATATTCATCTATCCTTCATTTATTTATTGAGATTCTACTTTGTGCCAGGAACTGTGTTAATCAGACTACTTTTATGAAGGTTCTTTGTAGTGGTGAAAAAAGAAGTTAAACATTTAAAACATAAATAAATATAGAGTAACACATTATGACAACTGTTATGAAATACACATCTAGAGTGCTCTAAGAGTGAATACTAGCAGAAAATTCACTTGTGGTTGGGAAGGAGTCATGAATAATTGACCCAGATAGGAGATACTCAGAAAGGCTATGCCAGGGGAGATACTGTTGACCACTGTAGTTATGGTTACTTGAAAATTTCCTTGGGACACATTGGGATTTGGTATCTTGATATCATTCGCCAGTGGTAAATTCCCTGTCATGAGAATGTGGATGTCTATTACAGTACATTTCCATAGGCAGACACATCCCCTTCACTAGATCACAAATTAGAACATATTCTAAAGATGATCAAGCAGGATATGGAGTTTGAAGCCAGATTCCCATAAGGATCTACTGAAGGTTCTAGAGTTCTTTGCACAGAAACTAGAGTGAATTTAGCTCTAACATAAACTCATTTGTGAACACCTCAGGATAGAATCATGTAGTGTGTGAGCAATCTCTGTGGTTCCCTGCCAATGCTGTAGGGATTCCTTTTGGCCAGTCTTACAAAGCTAACCATGACTCTTAGGTGTTAGAGATCACAGCTTTTATTGACACTGCCATATGCAAGATTAGCTTTCTTCCTGCCTCTTTACTATTAAAATGTATCAAGCTCTGTTCTATGCACTTAACTTGCATTATCTCACTGAATCCTTAAAATGATTTGTTGGGGCAGTGTTAATGATTATCTCCTTTTATGTAAAAAGGGGAAAATAAGGCTTAGAAAAATTAAGTTATATTCATAAAGAGCAACAATCGGGAAATGATATAACAAGTACTCCAAACCAAACAGTTAAATCCCAGAGCCTATTCACAGAACTGCTATATTGTACTGCCTCACAGATTTTGTCCCTGTAGATAGAACTATGCTACTGACATTGTGGCAAGATCTTTGATCTCTAGAAAGAGACTGCTGACCCCCCCCAAACAGCTATTTGTCTGCTATGTCATTGCTCACCTTGTCCTGACTCAATCTACTTCTCTCCTTAATCATATCTAGGACCTACATGAAGCCAGCTTCATAGGCTTGTTATTTAGTACAATGACTCCACTATCACCTTTGATACCCAAGTCTGGAGATTTGATTTCTTCCAGGATGAGACTCCTATTTTTTTCCTTCCAAATGTGTCAGTTTATTAAAGCTTTTTTTTTATTCCAAAGAGCTCAAAACCATTGTTTTTTTCCACAGGTTTTACTCTCACAAAAAAACATATTAGAATGATGTCAAAAGACATTTTAATAAGAAAAACAAAAGACGTCATAATATTATTATCCAAACAAAAATGTTCTTTCTTTCTGTTCTTTAATCTTTTGTTTATAGGCATCGAGTAGGAATGGGGGCAGTCACTATAACATACTGCTGAAGGAGCATAGACAACAGATATGCTTTGTTCTGTTTTTTAGATATTTGCAAGCTTAATGGAACAAAACCAGATGAAAGTAAATAAAAATGTATCAAGGCTTCTTTTTAAAACTGTAAAGACAAAAGCTACAGTGGTATTTCATGTATACATTCAACAAATGTGACAGATGGCCTACTATGTGTACAGTATTTGGTGAGTATGAAAGATGAATAGTACATAATCTCTGCCTTATTCTCTACTGAAAGGGTCACATTTATAAGCAAGCAAGGACAATTACTCTCATTGTTTTATTTGAGAGATGTACAGAGTTTAATAAGAGAAGACAGAAGAAGGAGAATTAATAACATGTCATCCTTTTTTATGAGGAGGATGCATGGGACTCACTATTCTCAAAATATTCTCTGTCCTTTTAGTATAACGCTTGCCTGGCTGGATTGGAGGGAATATCACTTATAATTGTATGTTTTACCTATTATGATAAACTAAAAGTTCTGTGCTCTAGCAGTCCATCTTGCATGAAAGATGAAACTTGTCAAACTTTTCTTTACAGTCTCTAGTCAGCTGTTAGTCCTATGGTCAATTTTTATAACTTGTACCTACCTACTACATACATATTGATGTTTTCTGTTACATCTTCCCCTATTTGCCATTTCCATTCCACATATTATCATTTAACCTATAGTAACATTTACTCACTTTTCCTGTATATTGTCTCCCAAGGGTAGGTGTCTATGTTTTATGTTCACCATATTTCAATACCTGGAATTGTTTCACACTCAATAAACATTTAGTGAATGAACAAATATCTCACTAAAATAAAAATTCCATGAAGGCAGAGATACTTTTGCCTGATTTGCTCAGTGCTGTATCTCCAGTACCTAGAACACAGACTTGCAAAGAGTATGTGTCTAATAAGTATTGTTTTATGATCTATTTATTTATCTATTTATCTAATACAAAAATTAGATATTTATTGGGTGCCTAGTAATATTCCACAACATCATAAGTACTTTACATGAAATGATTTCTTTACTTCTCAAAACAACACCATCATATAAGTTCTATTATTCTCACATTATTTAAAGACTAGAAAACTAAAAATTAAAGCACAAGGGAAGTTAAGAAACTTTGCCAGTAGTGATCTCAATAGAAATGATGAAATAGGAGATGTAAAAATTATTTTTTAAATAAAAACAAGACTACTGGCAAAAGTTGCCCAAACCAAAACTGTCATAACTCCAGAAACTAACCAAATATTTGCAATTATGTGAGGAGAATTCATTCATGAAAAGTGCCACAATCTTGGTAGACATGTGTCTGTGGTGTTTTAGTTTGCCTTGTCTACACTCCCTTTTCTCAAGCATTGTAGTACCCTTGACAAACAACAACCTTACAATTAGGTTGAAAATGAGTAGCATAACTGTTGTTGAATAGATTAGGAGATACTCAAAGACACAATTTATATAGAATTGTTATCATTTCATCTGTTATGCAGTTTTCTTAAAAACTCTACCTACAGAGCTTGTCTTAAATAGAGTTGACTCAGTACTCTCCCAATACAAACAGTCTCTTCTCTGAGGGCATTTGCTGAAAAGAATCAGTGGTAATTGTTTAACAATGAAACTGTACCATTGAGGTAGTAAGAGTTGGGGAAAACAAGAATCTGACTGTGAAACTTAAAAATAAAAGCTAAGGAATAAGATCATCATACAAAATGTAAAATACTCCAATATATTCCTGGAGATCTAGGGACAATGTATGTGCATAGGGCTGTGTCCATGTTCAGATATGTACACGTGTCCAGGAAAGACATGGGAAGGCACTTAGATCTTACAACTAGGAGATTCTGAGGCTCCATGGAAGCACAAAACTACAGCTGAGGCATAGTAGTTAACAGAATGCCTGATCACTGTAGACATGTTCCAATCTGTTCACAGATTCCCTGTCAAAGATAGGTATATTTATTTATTTAAGTCACTGAAGAAATATATGTTTGAGCACATATATTCTTAGTTAAGTGAGTGATTTCAAGAGAAACACAAAATGAAGAATAAAAAGGTTTGTAACAGAGATTTAGGAGCTGGTTTTGCTAAAGACAGACTCTTCAGGTTGAGTCTACAGATGCCTGATCAGTGACTAAAGCAAAAGGTTGAAATTTCTGCCTTAATTTTTTAGGGTTGTTCAACCAATTTAATGAGTTGTATTGACTTTTCTAGATGAAATAGATTAGAATGAAAAACATAGGGTAGGGCTGGGGCTGTAGCTCAGTGGTAGAGTGCTTGCCTTGCATGTGTGAGTCACTGGGTTCAATCCTCAGCACCACATAAAAATAAATAAAGATAGTGCATCCATCTACAACTAAAAAAAATTTAAAAAAAACATAGGGTAAGTAAAATTTCACCTTATTCATTTCATATATACATTCATACGTAGGCACACACATTTCTGCCTTTGTTAATATTTGTTTCCTTTACTACCTTACACTTTGGATCATATTCTTGTTCAATTCTGCATATAAACTTATTTTTTTAAATCTTTATTTATTTGTATGTGGTGCTGAGGTTCAAACCCAGTGCCTCACGCATACGAGGCAAATGCTCTACCACTGAGCCACAACCCCAGCCCCTGCATATAAACTTATTAATAACATAAAGAGTGACTGCCTTAAAGCTGGTTATACAAAACTGATTAGTCCTAAATTTGCCTAACTTTTCAACACTGTATATACAAGGATATGCATAACTAAGATATTTTCAAGATTCCCCATGATCCGACTGCCTCCTAACTTAGAACTATAACCCCATGTTAGGAATTGGGCCTTACCCCTTCTAGCAGAGGGAATTACCTCATGACTGGAACTGAACTGCCTCCACAAGAAATAATGATTCATCGGAGGCAGCATAACCTCACAAAACCAGACCTGATGTAATGATCAATCAGATCACAAACCAAAGACTCCTTAATTATAATACTTCTTGTCCAAAATGTTTGTTATTTCCCTTATTTAAACCTGAGATATTTGATGCAGGATGTATCACAATGGCTGATATCAAATTATACTACAAAGCTATAGTAACAAAAACAGCATGGAACTGGCATCAAAATAGATATGAAGACTAATGGAATAGAAAAAAAGACACAGAGAGAAATCCACATACTTACAATCATCTGATACTTGACCATGGTGCCAAAAATATATGTTGGAGAGAAGATAGCCTTTTTAACAAGTGACGTTTGGAAAACTGGATATCAATACGTGGAAGAATGAAATTTGATGCATATCTCTCATCCAACATAAAAGTCCAAACAAAATGGATCAAAGACTTAGGAATTTGAAAAGAAACCTTGCAATTGCTAGAAGAAAAATATAGGGTCAACACTCTGTCATGCATATGTAAACATCAACTTCCTCAACAAGACACCTAAAGCTCAAGAAATAAAACGAAGAACAAATAAGTGAGATAACATAAAATTTAAAAAAAATTGCACAACAAAGGAAATGAGTAAGAGTATAAAGGCAGAGTCTACACAATGGGAGAAAATATTTGCCAACTGCTCCTGTGAAAGGGAATGCATATCCAAAATATATAAAATACTCAAAAAATATAAACCACACACACACACACACACACACACACACACACACACAAATACACAAATAACTGAATCAAACAATCCAATCAACAAACAACTGGGAAAAATAACTAAACTGACATTTGTCAAAGAAGAAACACAAATAGCCAGGTATAGTGGCACATGCCTATAATTCCAGTGGCTCAGGAGGCTGAGGCAAGATCACAAGTTCAAAGCCAGCCTCAGCAACTTACTGAGGCCCTAAACAACTCAGTGAGACCCTGTCTTAATATAAAATACAAAAAGGCCTGTGGATGTGTCTCAGTGGTTAAACAACCCAGGGTTCAATCCCTGGTACCAAAAAAAAAAAAAAAAAAAAAAAGGAAAGAAAGAAAGAAACACAAATGGTCAACAAATATATGAAAAGAAATGTTCAACATCTCTAGCAATCAGGGCAATGCAAATCAAAACTACACTAAGAATTTATCTTAATTCTATCAGATAAGATTTTATCACAGAGCTGGGATTGTGGCTCAGTGGTAGAGCACTTGCCTCACATGTGTGAAGCACTGGGTTCAATCTTCAGCATCACATTAATATAAATAAATAAAATAAATATATTGTGTCCATCTAAAAATATTTTATCTCACTCTCATCAGAATGACAATTATCAACACCACAAATAATAATAAGCACTGATGAGGATGTGGGGGAAAATGTACACTCATGTGTTGCAGGTGGGACTACAAATTAGTGTAATCACTCTAGAAAGAAGTATGGAGATTCCTCAACAAACTAGAAATAGAACCACCATATGAGCCAGCTATCCAACTCCTAGGTATTTATCCAAAAGAACTTAAATCTTTATGCTATATAAATAAAATGTTTACAGTGGCACACTTCACAATTTTTAAATTACATTCTATATACCCATCAATAGATAAATGGATAAAAAATGTGGTATATATGCACAATGGAGTATTACTCAGCAATAAAGAAGAATAAAATTATGGCATATACTGGAAGGAACTGGAGAACATCATTACAAAATGTAATAATCAAGACTCAGAAAATCAGGAGTCAAATATTTTCTCTCACATGAGGAAGCTAGTAAAACATAAAGAAGGTGGATGGGGGATGTGCTATCACAAGATATAGGGAAGATCAGTAGAGAAAAAGAAGATCAAGAGTGAAGAAGGGAGGCTGGGATTATAGCTCAGTGGTAGAGCACTTGCCTCGCATGTATGAGGCACTAGTTCTGATCCTCAGCACCACATACAAATAAATAAATAAAATAAAGATATTGTGTCCATCTACAACTAAAAAATTTAAAAAAAGAGTGAAGGAAGGGGAATGAGAAAGGTGAGGAAAATGGAATGAACTTAACAAAATAACATTATTTGCATGTATAAATATAACACAGGGAATTTCACCTGTATGTATATGTAGAAATTACCAATCAAATATAAGTAAATATACGAATGAAAGAAAGTTTGTTAGAACACAGTAAGGAGAAAAGAGAGAGAGAGGAGAGGAGGAAAATTGGGGAGAATAGAGGTTAAAATCAACTTCCATGCATGTATGATTTTATCAAAATGGATCCAACTGCTATATTTATCTATGATGCTATGATAAAAGAAGAAAAAGCCTGAGCTCTTTTCAGCATCTCCAAAGACAAGGTTGAAGATGCTTGTCCTCTCCTCCTTATCTTTCTCATGAGGCTATAATAAATAAATTCCTTTCTTGCTTTTTACCATCACTAATTCTATTTGATTTCTGGGGCCAGGAATAGTGCCTAGTCTCTTGAAACTCCTCAAATTAGACTCCTTGCCTACCACGCTGGCGACAACTTCATAGAACTGGTTCAGGAAACTCACTCAACAACATTCAATAATTACAAAAATAATTCAAAACAATAACAAAATCTAGAAGCGAGGGAAAATCTGATTTCCAGAGTTTTCTCATTTTATTATTTAAAATTAATTTCCCAAAAATGTATGAGGCATAGAGGAAAAAATTGCAAAATGCTGGCCATACCCAGAAAAAAAGCAGTCAATGGGAGCTCAGTGAAAAGCCAAGAGTTTTGGACATTCTAGAGACAGACTTTGGAACAATAATTTAAAATATATTCAGGGTTGTGAAATAAACTATTTCTACAAAATTAAGAAAAATAGGGAAAATCAAGGGGGGCGGTTCCAAGATGGCGGCCTAGACAGTCCACTCTGCGCTAGGCTCTCAGGGACCAAGGCTGGAAGTGGTGGAGGCGCCATTTTCCAGCCAGCTTCCTGGCATCATTCTGCAGCTCAACATCCCACGCAGGAATTTCGCTCGTGTATGTGTGAGTACAGGATCACCGGGAGGCAGCAGTAGCCAGGAGGCATGGCTTCGGCGCCGGCCGGAGAAACGCGGATGCAGCCCGGGCCTCGGCCCAGGGCTATGGCTATCGGAGACTGAGACTGGAAGTAGTGGGGTGCCAGCTTCCAACCAGTTTTTTTGGCAACTCTCTGCGTCTTGCCGCCCCACGCAAGAGTCTTGCTCGCGTGTGTGAGCGCAGAGCCACTGGGAGGCAGCGGTAGCCGGGAGGCGTGGCTTCGGCGCCCGCCGGAGAAACGCGGGTGCAGCTTGGGCCTCGGCCCAGGGCTACGGCTATCGGAGACTGAGACTGGAAGAAGCGGGGTGCCAGCTTCCAATCAGTTTTTTGGCAACTCTCTGCGCCTTGCCGCCCCACGCAAGAGTCTTGCTCGCTCGCTTGTGTGAGCACAGGGCCGCCGGGAGGCAGCGGTAGCCGGGAGGCGTGGCTTCGGCTCCCACAGGTGGAGTGCAGTTGTGGTGGGGGATCCGGCCCAGGGCTTCAGCCCGGAGTTTACCCCGGGAGTGCCGGGCCTGCTTCTGCACAAGGTGCCTAGCCCCAGTGCCCACCCAACCGCGAGAGACCGCTAGCAGTTGCTTCTGTGGACTGTCTCCTGAGCGGAACCCCAGCTATTGTTCTTTGTGGACCACCCTCTAACACAGCGGAACTTCATACACGCCAGGGGGTGCAGGTGAACACCTGGGAGTAAACCTTGGCCACGGTGGAACAGCGACTCCACCAGCGGCCCAGAGTTTCACCTTGGCCTGGGACCAG
>CM053417.1:75217140-75268179 GCA_028644305.1 Xerus rutilus | reverse complement strand
TTTCTACAAACATGTCTGTCATTAATAGCTGAGAAGACAAAAAATAATAAATCTCAAGCTGACATGATCAAAGTGCAGATGAAGACAAAACTAAGCAGCATGCAGCAAAGTTACAGGGTGCGAGAGATCTGAGCCTGTACATGTTAAAGATAGTATAATTAGAAATTTTATGTGAACAGTCAGGCACAGTGGCACACCCCGTAACCTGAGCTACTCAGAAACACCTAATGCTGAAGGACTGTAAGTTTGAGGCCAGCCCAGGCAACTAAGTGATGGACCACCCTGGGTTCAATCCTCAGTATTGGGGGTGCGGGTGGGGGAGAGTGGCAGTATTTATGTGAACAGAAATGTAGCAAAGGAAATGGGGAAGGAAAAGTTAATGTTGGATTTTTTAAACAGAAAGTTTAGTGGATAAAAAAATAAATTAGGACTGGACATGTAGCTAAATTTTTTTTTAAATAAAAAAATGGGTTGAGGTGGCAGGAAAACTAAAAAAATAAATCTTGGAGTTTCTCAGAAAAAAAAAAAAAGAAAAATAGGGGGCTTGAATGTGCTTCAGGAGTAGAGTACTTTTCTTGCATCAGTAAGGCCCAGGGTTCGATTCTTGGTACCAGTAACAAAAACAAAAAAAGTTTATAGAAGGAACAAAGTAGAAATTCTGGAGTTAAAAGTAAGAGAGAAAAAGTTAAAAACTACTAACTAGAGAGATTCAATGGCAGATTTGAGTGAGCAAAAGAAATAATCAGTAGGCAACAATTTGAATGAAGGTCAACTGAGTTTATCCAGATTGAGAAACAAAAGAAAAAAGCACAAAACCAACAACAAAAACAACAACAAACAAGTGTAGCCTCATAGATCTGTTTAATGTCATTAAGTATTAAAGCATCATCACATATAATGTGAGTCTGAGGAGGAGAAATTTAAAGTAGCTGAAATAATAGTTAATGGAATAATGCTTGATCAAAGGGTAAAAACATTCAGTTATAAGGATGAATAAGCAGTGGAGATCTAATGTATATCATGACTATTATTAAGAATATTGTACCATTTACTTGAAATTTACTGAAATAGTAGATCCTATGTATCCTCAATACACACATAAACACAGAGTAAGTTTGGTGATTGATGTGATAATTAATATTACAGTGTTTACATATATCAAACCATTACATTGTACACCATGAATATATATAATTTTTGTTTGTCAATTATACCTCAATACAGCTAGAAGAAAGAGATAATGGCTGAAAATTTCCCAAATTATACTAAAAAATTAATCTATATCTCCAATAAATAAAGCAAAATCGAAATAGGATAAATTAAATAGATCCACACCTAAACAAAATCATAACCAAATATTTAGAGTGACAAAGGATAGAATGTTAAAAGAAGAGAAATGGCTTGTCATATTGGTGGCATATTTAAAGGGCTTACATAAATAAGACAGTTAAACAAGACTTCTAGATTGAGCAATATCATGTTTTAAAAATGAATGTGAAGCTGGACACAGTGGTGCACACAAATAATCTCATTTTCTTGGGAGTGTGAGTCAGAATGGTTGCAAGTTCAATGCCATCCTTGGAAATTAATCAAAACTTGTTTCAAAACATAAATAATTAAAATGGGCTGGAAATGTTGCTATGCATGGTAAAGCAACATTGGTTTCATGTCAAGTACCAAAACAAGAAAAAAGTAAAATTAAGACATCCCAAGATAAAACCATAATTTGTAACTAACACATTTGTCCTAAAAGAAATACTAAAGGAATAGCTTCTGATTGAAATGCAAGGACATGAAACAATAACTTGAATACACGTGAAGAAATGAAGTAAACCAGTAAGGGCAACTAATTTGGCAAATATGAAGGACAGACATATATTTGTAACTCTTTTATTCCCAATTGATTTAAAAGAAAAAAGGAGAAATCTTGTTGATGAGTGCATAGTATATTGACATATAATTTTATGACAATAGTAGCATGATAAATTGGAGAAGGAACAATTTTTATATTATTTAAATTAAGTTGATATTAATTAACACTTGCAACAGGATTTGGAGCTAGCTAGATATGACTGAACACTGCCTCTGTCACAATGTAACTAGAGACTTTGGACACATTACATTCCCTTTCTGACCATCAACCTCATCTTTTTTTAAAATATTTTTTAGTTATCAATTGACTTTATTTATTTATAGGCAGTGCTGAGAATTGAACCCAGTGCCTCATACATGCTAGGCAAGCACTCTACCACTGAGCCACAACCCCAGCCCTAACCTCGTATTCTTTAATGAGAATAAGTGCACTTACCTGGAAGTATAATTCTGACATTTAAATGAGATGGAGTTTGTCAAATCCATACTTCTTAGCAATTAGCTTGACAGTTAATGTCAGATTATTGCATTAACATTGAGAAACTTTGGGGGAAAGTGGTAGGCTTTAGATAACTGTTTTCATGCACTAACTCCTGAATTTCATACTACCACCAAAGCACATAATACAGTATCTTCTATCTTTGCTATATAGACCCTCATTAATATACATATCATCTGTATATATATATTGCTGTTTGCTGGACCAATGGTGTAATAGGAAGTGTCAAATCACAGT
Source organism: Xerus rutilus (assembly GCA_028644305.1). NCBI lineage: Eukaryota > Metazoa > Chordata > Mammalia > Rodentia > Sciuridae > Xerus > Xerus rutilus. The sequence continues at coordinate 75,265,571 of CM053417.1, read as the reverse complement.
TTATTTGGAATAGTTTCTATGGGAAACATTGTCTCAGTTAACTTTTGGCCCTCATGATTTGATCCCTGTGACAAACAATATGTAATTTTTATGTAATTTTTATTTGTTCTAACTAGTTATACATGACAGCAGAATGCACTTTGATTCATTTTACACAAATGGTGCTCAACTCTTCATTTCTCTGGTTGTACACAATGTAGAGTCACACCATATATATAGTCATACATATACCTAGGGTATATCTTTCATGTTCCCATTCCCCTTCCCTCCCCACGCTCCCCTTTGCCCAATCTAAGTTCTTCTATTCACCTCATTATGGATAAGAATCCACTTATCAGAGAAAACATTTGGCTTTTGGCTTTTTGGGATTGGCTTATTTCACTTAAAATGATAGTCTCTAGTTCCATCCATATCCCTGCAAATGCCATCATTTTATTCACTTTTAATGCTGAGTAATATTCCATTGTGTATATATAGCACAATTTCTTTATCCATTCATCTGTTGAATGGCATCTAGGTTGGTTCCACAGTTTAGCTCTTGTGAATTGAGCTTATATGAACATTGATGTGGCTGCATCACTGTATTATGCTGATTTTAAGCCCTTTGGGTATAGATCGAGGAGTGGGATAGCTGGGTCAAATGGTGGTTCCATTCCAAGTATTCTAAGGAATCTCTCTACTGCTTTTCAGAGTGGTTGCACCAATTTTCAGTCCCAACAGAAATGTATGAGTGTACCTTTCTCTCCACACCCTTTCAAACACTTATTACTGCTTGTATTATTGATAATTGCCATTCTGACTAGAGTGAGATGAAATTTTAGTTTTTACTTGCATTTCTCTAATTATTAGAGAAGAACACTTTTTCATATATTTGTTGATCAATTGTATATCTTCTGAGAAGTGTTTGTTCAGTTCCTTAGATCATTTATTGATTGGGTTATATATTTTTGGTGTTAATTTTTTTGAGTTTTTTATATGTCCTGGAATTTAGTGTTCTACTTGATGTGCATGTAGTAAAGATGTCCTCCCAATCTGTGGGCTCACTCTTCATATTATTGATTGTTTCCCTTGTGGAGAAGAAGCTTTTTCGTTTGAATAAATCCTATTTATTGATTCTTGTTTTTATTTTCTGCACTTTAGGAGACTGGTTAAGGAAGTTAGGACCTAATCTGACATAATGAAAATTTGGGTCTACTTTTTCTTTCTATTATTTGTGGGATCTCTGGTCTAATTCCTAGATCCTTGAAACACTTTGAATTGAATTTTGTGCATGGTGAGAGGTAGTAGTTTAATTTCATTTTGCTGCATATGGATTTCCAGTTTTCCCAGTACCATTTCTTGAAGAGGCTATCTTTTCTCCAATGTATGTTTTTGGTGCCTTTGTCTAGTATGAGATAACAGTATTTATGTAGGTTTGTCTCTGTGTCTTCTATTCTGTAGCATTGGTCTATGTGTCTGTTTTGATGTCAATACCATGCTGTTCTTGTTACTACAGCTCTGTAGTATAGTTCAAGGTCTGATATTGTGATGCCTTCTGCTTTATTCCTCTTGCTATGGATTGCTTTGGCTATTCTGGGTTTCTTATTTTTCCAAATTAATTTCATGATTGAAATTAACCATGCCTTTTCTGTTTCTATGAGGAAAGACATTGGGATTTTAATTGAAATCACATTGAATCTGTACAGTGCTTTGGGTAGTATGGCCATTGTGACAATATTAATTCTGCCCATCTAAGAGCATGGGAGATATTTACATCTCCTAAGGTCTTCTTCAATTACTTTCTTTAGTGTTCTGTTATTTTCCTTGTATATGTCTTTCACTTCTTTTTTTTAGGTTGATTCCCAAGTATTTTATTTTTTGAGGCTAATGTGAATAGAATATTTTCCCTAAATTCTCTTGATGTGGATTCATCACTGATGTATAGAAATGCATTTGATTTATGGGTATTTATTTTGTATCCTTATACAATGCTGAAATCATTTATTAATTCTAGAAGTTTTCTGGTGGACTTTTTTGGATCCTTTAATTATAGAATCATGTCTTCAGCAAATAGTGATAGTTTGAGTTCTTCTTTTCCTATTCATATCTCTTTAATTTCTTTTGTCTGTCTAATTGATCTGGCTAGAGTTTCAAGGTCTATGTTGAATAGGAGTGGTGAGAGAGGGCATCCCTATCTTGTTCCATTTCTTAGAGGGAATGCTTCCAATTTTTCTTCATTTAGAATAATGTTGGCCTTGGGCTTAGCATAGATAGCTTCTAAAATGTTGAGGGATGTTCCTACCATCCCTAGTTTTTCTAGTGTTCTGAACATTAAAGGGTGTCCTATTTTATCAAATGCTGTTTCTGCATCTACTGAAATAGTCATAAGATTTTTATCTGTAAGTCTACTGTATGTTGAACCAATCTTGCATCCCTAGGATGAACCCCACTTGATCATAGTGCACTATCTTTTTAATATGTTTTTGTATGCAATATGCCAAAATTTTATTGAGAATATTCGCATCTATGTTCATTGGGGATATTGGTCTCAAGTTTTCTCTCCTTGATGTGTCCTTGTCTGGTTTAGGTATCAGGGTGATAACTAGCATCATTGAATGACACATTTTCTAATTTATATTGTACATAACACTGTACCATGCTTAAAACTTTTTCGATTCATTAGGAACAGGGACTAAGGTTTGGCAAATAAGATTCCCCTTTTAATCTGGTTTCTATATGAAGAACAGTTACAAGCATTATAATTTTAAAAGTTTTGGTGAATACACATATAATAAAATTTAACATCTTAGTCATTATTAAGTTCATACATATTGTTATGAAAGCAATCTCCTATTTTCATAGTGCTAAAATTCTGAGCACAGGCAACAAAAACAAAAAAAATCAACAAATGAGATTAAATCAAACTGAAAAACATTTTTAAAGCAAAGGAAACAATCAACAAAGCTAAGACATGACTTACCAAATGGATGAAAATATTTGCAAACTACCAGATAAATAGGAGTTAATAACTAGAATTTATAAGGAACTTAAGAGTAAATAAACAAATAATTAAAAATGGGCTAAAAACTTGAAACATATATATTTCTGAATGGAACACATGGACAGCAGGTATGATAAAAAAGGTTCAAGATCACTAATTATCAGATAAATGCAAATAAAAACCATTGTGAGTTGGAACTTTACCTCCCTTAGAATGACTATTATCAGAAAGATAAAAAAGAATGCATGGAGAAAGGAGAACTTCTATTCACTGTTGATGAGAATGTAAATTAGTTCAGCTCTTATGGAAAACAGTATAGAAGTTGATGAAAATATTTAAAATAGAATTACGATATAATTCAGCAATGCATTACTGGGCATCTATTCAAAGGAAGTAAAGTCAATATGTTGAAAAAATACGAGCACATCCATGTTTATTTTAGCACTATTTACAATGGCTGGAATATAGAATCAGTCTAAATGTCCATTAGTGTATGAATAGTTACAAAAATTGTAGTGTAGGTACACAATACAATACTATTTAAGCATAAAAAGCAAGAAATTCTATGATTTGTGACAACACAAATGGACTAGAAGGCATTATGTATCTCTTGAGTAGCTGGGAATATAGTGTGAAAAATCACATCCAGTTAGTTGAATTTCTTTACAGCAATAATGATATATTTAAAAAAATAAATCAAGGAAACAATTTTATTTATGATAGCACCAAAAATGTTTTGAAATAAATTTAACTGAGGAGAAATATATGTACATTGAAATCTATAAAACATTAATGAAAGGAATTAAGATGACATAAATAAACAAAAAGATGTCCATATTCATGGAGTGGAAGAATTAACATTGGTAAAATGTTCATAATACTCTAAATGATATACAGACTCAATTCACTACTTGTCAAAATTCAATGGCATTTTCACAGAAATATAAAACAAACCTAAAATTAATGTTTAATTAATATTGAAACTAGTTCCTTTTTTGTTGTTGTTTTGGACTTCAGGTGCAAATCTGGGTTACTTAATATACATCCATAATTAAAGCACACTATTATCATTGGTTTTTGTTTTCCTTGTAGTTTTACTCACATTTCTCCCAATTATCCCATTTTCTTTCTTTCTTTTTCTCCAACCAAGCTTTCCATGGTGTTTGATATGTATATTTATATGTATGTACATTTGTAAAATAAAAATTGGAATTTTTTGTGTAATTTTTTTAAATTTAGGAATAACTTAAAAGAGAGAAGTGCAGAATTCTCAAACATACAACTCAATGGATTCTTCAATATGTATGAATTCATGTAACAAGCATATAGTATACATTTATATATGTGATTATATATAACATAATACATATATCTAAATCTATCTATCTATCTATCTATCTATCTATCTATCTATCTATCTATCTATCTCATTTCTTGTATTCCATACAGATTCGGTTTGTATGTCTTCTAAAATCACCAAGCATGTAACCCTCTGTCAACTTCTAGTACTTTATCTACCTTTCATCATTAAAGCATCATAATAATCCTGTGAGGCAATTGCTATTGTTGCAATTGTGCAAATGAGGAAATTGAGACTGAGAGAAATTAAATAACTTGTCCAAGTTTTTAACACTTTTACTCTATGAAAGACAGGTTAAAATATATGGGCAGAGAATGACAGAAAGAGACCAAGAAAGAGCAATGAAAAGAGTGAGAGTGAGAGCAAGAATGGGAGAAAGGAAAAAGCTGAGAAAAGATAGAATACAAATAGACTAAGAAAAGGGATGGCAGAGAAAGACTGAGAAGGATTAAGAAATAGGTAAAAATCCACCTTTTCTCCAGTGAAGGCTAAAAACACATACTAGAGAAAACAGCCTCTATAACAATTGATGTTGGCAAAACTAGACATCTACCTATATAAGACTGAATCTAGATCTCACAACTAAAAATGGAACAAAGACCTTAATGCAGGACTCGAAATTTTGAACCTACTAGAGGAAAACATGAGGGAAATACTTTGATGTTAACACAGGCAGCATTTTCTTGAATAGGACTCCAATGTCTCAGGAAATAAAAGCAAGAATTGACAAATGGGATTACACCAAATAAAAATGTTCCACACAGTGAAGGCAACAACCAACAGAGTGAAGAGAAGAGACAACCTACAGAATGGGAGAATACCTTTGCCAGCTACTCTTCTGACAGAGGACTAATATCCAGAATATATAAAGAACTCAAAAAACTTAACACTAAAAGAACAAATAACCTGGGGCTGGGGTTGTGGCTCAGTGGTAGAGTACTTACCTAGCATGTGTGAGGCACTGGGTTTCATCCTCAGCACCACATAAAAATAAATAAATTAATTAAAGGTATTGTGTCCATTTACAACTGAAAGTATTTTTTTTTTAAAGAACAAGTAACCAAATCAATTCAAGGGAAATGTACTGAAGAACAGTTTTGGGAAAAAAAAATACAAGTGGTGAATAAGTATATTAAAAATTCTCAGTTGACATTATTATCATCAGAGAAATGCAAATAAAAATTATAATATGATTCTATCTTATCTTAGTCAGAATGGTTACAATAAAAACAAGACTTTTTTTCTTCTTTTAGATTATAATAAAAAGGAGACCTCATACAATGTTGGTGGGAATGTTAATTAGTTCAGTCACTGTGGAAAATACTATAGAGTTTCCTCAAAAAATCTAAAAATAGAACTACAGTATTATTCAGCTATACTACTCATGGGCATAAACCTGAAGAAATCAATGTCAGCATACAAAAGACACACCATGTACATGCATGTTTATACACATTATACACAATAGCCAAATTATAGATTTAGACTAAATGTCCATCAATGGATGAATGGATGAAGAAATATTTCCTATACACACAATAGAAATATTAAATTATGTCTTTTGCAGGAAAATGGATGGAACTTGAGATCATGTTAAGCAAAACACACTAGTTTCAGAATGACACAATCATAGGTTTTCTCTCATATGTGAAATCTAGAAAAAAATGTAATAAATACATGAAAGTAGAATGGGGACTATTAGGGGAGGGAAAGGGAACTGCAGTGAGAACGGACGTGGTAAGAGGGATAGTAGGGAGGGTGGATACAATCAAAGCATGTTATATACATTCATGAATGAAGCCCAATAATTTGTACAATTAATGTGTTCATAATTATAATAACAAAGAAAAAATAGAAAATTAATTTCCCTTGTGGTATAAAAAGAAGTAGGTGGAAAGAGATAGATAGATAGATAGAGAGAGAGAGAGAGAGAGAGAGAGAGAGAATAAGAGATTCTATATAAATATAAGTGAAGAGAACGAGTGTGAGAGATGAGCAGATGGTCCCTACAGGCTTGTTCACACAAAGAGAGAAAAAATGGGAGGGGAAAAGAAGAAGGAGGTTTAGGCTTTCTCTCTCTCTAATGTCCTGCGTTCTCTTTTAAATGTATATTTCTTACTTTACCCCCCAAAATGTCTCTCCCTTTGGAGATAGCCCACATTCTCCCTTTAAAGTATACCTGCTTTCCCAAATAAATCTGTCTCTTTAAAAAGGAGGGGACACTTAATAACAAAATGCAAAATGTGCCAATTTTTTAAAAATTAATTTTATCTCTCTCTCTATCTATCTATCTATCCTTTATTTATCTGGTGCTGAGCATTGAACCTAGGCAAGTTCTCTATCACTGAGCCACAACTCCAGCCCAAAATATGCCAAATTTTATCAGGCTAAAGAATGTGTCTTTGGCTGAGGTTTCACAATCTTAGTTATCTCCAGGATTTTACTCAGGGAAATTCACAAATTATATTATGAAAGGGATATAGCAGACTTTTTCCCATTCAATATCATAAAGGCCAATTAGGAAGGAAAAGTAGAAACCCTGGAGGAGAAAATCTATGTAACTGAAGCAAATATGAGACTGATGAAAGGATAAGAACTTAAAAGAACAGAGCTAAGAAGTAGAATTAGGACAGAGAAATATGGGGGGAGATGGAGATGAGGGTTGGGGGGACAAGAGAATATAAATGATGGATATAGATAATAGGGATCTCTTTTACACTCAGTTTCAAAAGGTCTCCAAAGTCCTTTCTAGTATGAATATTACAAGAAATTTAAGTCTTTATTTTTGTATTTTTGGTACTGGGGATTGAACTCAGGGGTACTCAACCGACTGCTGAGCCGTATCCCCAGCCCTATTTTGTACATTATTTAGAGATAGGGTCTCAGTTGCTTAGCGCCTCGCCATTGCTAAGGCTAGATTTGAACTTGGGATCCTCCTGTTTCAGCTTCCTGAGACTCTGGGTCTCAGGTGTGTGTGCCATTGCACTCAGCTGAAGTTTAAGTCTTAGTGCTTGTCTTTAAGTTGCTGGATCAACTTAACTACATGGACAAATCAGAAAACAAAGTTTAAATTTATAAAATACCTCTGATACTACATGTCCATTTTTTGATATGTTTGGGGTAGTGTCAAATACAGCATGAGTAATGTTGAGAAAATGCATCCCAATAAAAATTCCTCATAGGACCTCTTAGACAATCTGGTGACAATTAAGCACCTGATAGCCTTAGGCAAGCCAAACATGCCTCTGAAGTTTCCCCATTTGTAAAGTGAAAATGATAATACTTTTGAGGATCCAACAGACTAAATGGAAAAATTGTTTTACAAATGATAACTAAACCACAAGTAATCTGTCTTCCTTCCCTCCTCCCTCCTCTCTCTTTCCTGATAAGGTTATTTAAGCTTTCACTGTTCATGAGGCATCACATGATGGGTTTGGTGCAAAAGTATCATGGATTGGCTTTATGAAAACATTTCTTCAACTCTGGATCTCTAAATCTGCTCTATGGGCTTGGCCTATCCTAGCTCAGGGCTGAACCAAGCCCCTGATCATGTCAATCAAACACACCCTATATCCCTTCTCTTAGTCCAAGCTTCTGATCCCTCAGACAGAGTAATAGAAAAGTGACATTTTGTTTTGTTTCATCATTTTTCTCACTTCATGGAAATTGTACAAGACAAGCGAGTTCCAAATAATCTAAATTTAATATAGTAGATGAAAGAAGGAAGAAAAATGCTAGCCCTGCAGGAGAGTACAGAGACTAGGAATTTCAAACTCTTCAAATAATATGGCCGTGACTTAATCTAGCTCTGAATTATACTCATTTTCCTCCATGGGATGAATCACTCTTTGCCTAGCCTGAGCCTTTTGATCTGAATACAGAGAAAACAACCATAGCACCTTTAAACCTCTTCATTTCTGATAGGGAAAAAGCAAGGAGAACAATGTGAACACTGTTGAGAGAGCATTTCATATACAAGAAAAAGGTGTGAACAAAAATATATTTGCAACAAAGTGAGAAGTGATCTGAAAAAACAAAAGATAGATCAGTTACTCAGAACAAGCATGCTGCAGGGAAGTAGTCTTAAGTGGTGTTATCTGCATCCCCTTCCCACTCCAATGTGAACAGCTCCAATTTGCCTGTTTCCATGAACTCCTTATCACTAGCAATCGCTAGAATGTCAGGATTGACAGGATATAATAAAACTATTAGTCAGAAAACCACAATGAGTTTTTTGGTCCTTAGTCATATTCCTTATTGAACATATGAAGAAACTGGGACCCAGGACTTTTAATAGTAAGTGGAATTGCTTATATAAGATTTAAGGCTTCCTTAAACTTAGAGTGGGGCTCTCATTGCTAAAAGTATGTTGCCTATGAATGTCTTCTGGATATAACTAAAGGAGAGTTTAAAGAGAGCATAAATCATTAAACAAGATGTATCCCACATAGGAAGTAGTTGTGTTATAAAGTTTGTTCATTATTTTTTTCTTTCTCATAATGTTTATTGTTTATTTATTTTAATAAATACTTATTGCATTTGCTCTGAGCCAGACATTATATTACAAATTTTGTTATTTGGTGAATATTCTTAAAGTCAAGTATTATACTGTCTTCTGTGTCTACAAAGATAATTAACATATGGTCTCTACTCTCAAAAGAGCAAATAACAGGAGAACATAGATGTGGATATTCATAACCATTATATGAGATAAAATATGATCTTAAGAATAAGAGAGGCAAAATTCCAGTGTTCTAAAAGAAAGAATTCACCTTCTGGAAAAGCTTCACAGAGAAGGAGATACTTAAGTTTAGTTTTGAAGACTGCCTGGAATGTGCTCATATGAATACTGGGGAGAGCACAATTCACACACAAGGAAGTTTGAACAAAAATATATCAGTAGAAAAATATCTGTTATCCACAGAAACAGTGAATAGTTTTGTTAGAGTGGTTGGAGTCTTTGAAGTGTGAAGAACAGAGTGAGAAAATGAGATTAGAAAGTTTACCTGGGAACAGTCTGACCACTAAGGACTAGAATACCAGTATCTTAGTTTAGTTTTACCCAGAAGCAGACCCTAAAACAAGTATTTGAGGACATGTAGTTTATTTGGAAAATGAAATGCAGGGATAGAAATAGAAAAGTCAAACAGTGAATGGAAGAAAAGAAGTAGAATGTGTGTTACCAAGCAAATTATCACTGCAGACAACTGGAGCATGAGTCCACAGGAGAACTTTGTATTTAAGAATTGTAGGGTATTTATACGCTAATTCCTATGGATCATTTGTTGAGTTCTGTGCCATCAGTTGTTAACGGACATACACAGCCTAAAATATGCGTGGACAGAGTGATCTTCAGTGGCAAAAAAACCATTCATATCTCAGCACAAAACTTTAAGGCAAAGCTGAATGCCACACTGTACCCAACTAACTATCTCATAGGGCTTGGAGGACTCTGAATCACCTATGCTCGGACATCATGATGTGCCCAGTATTTGTCATTTCAAAGAGTAATTCTGAAGCATGTAGAGGGAAGGAGACCAATACAGGATCATATAGGGAGTTGGGAGGAAAGATAACACTAATCTTAGTTCTCTTTGTTTCCCAGTCCAGTACATAGAGCTACCCACAGGGGAGAAAGTATGATGAACAATTAGTCTGGGTGAAGTGTTCAAGTTGGCTTCTGTGGTGAGGATGGCATAGTAGTGATTTTTATACCATTTATCCTCATCAGGCATTCCCAATGTCCTCAGTTCCACTATCTGAAAATAGCATAATTTTATTCATTTATTTTTCAATATCTTTATTTTATTTATTTATTTATTTATTTTTATGTGGTGCTGAGGATCAAACCCAGTGACTCACACATGTGAGGCAAGCGCTCTACCACTGAGTCACAGCCCCAGCCCTAACATGATTTTAATTTTTTGCTTTTTAAATGTGCTTTCTTCCAGAAAAGATATTTGGAATACTATTGGGGTTCAATATGATTGTGATCTATGATTTGTTTCACAGCTACTATAAACTGTATCCTCATAATTGAGAGAGGGACCTGAGGGCTTCCTTGGGATATAGAGGTAGAGTAAAAATAGGCATTTTAATAGCATATAAAAAACCAAAGAATTTCAAGTTTTAAAAGGAACATAGAATATTTTAACATTATTTTATATTAGGAATAAACTAAATCCAGTGAATTGACTTTCTCTAAAGTCAGCAGACTATTTGTGATAGAGTTAGAAATTAGAACAACACAGTTTAAGAGTTGATAGGATATGTAGAGGACTGAATGGTCCCATTCTTTAGATTTTAGATAACATTCCCATCATGAAGTTTTGTAACATTCTTTAGATAACATTCTCCTCAACTTCTTTTCTTTTTTGGCATGAGGTATCGAACTCAGGGGCACTCAACCACTGAGCCACATCCCCAGCCCTATTTTTTTTTTTTTTTGGTACTGGGGATTGAACTCAGGGGCACTGGACCGCTGAGCCACATCCCCAGCCCTATTTTGTGTTTTATGTAGAGACAGGGTCTCACTGAGTTGCTTAGTGCCTCGCCGTTGTTGAGGCTGGCTTTGAACTCGCGATTCTCCTGTCTCAGCCTCCCAAAGTGCAGGGATTACAGACGTGCGCCACCACGCCCGGCTCCAGCCCTATTTTGTGTTTTATGTAGAGACAGGGTTTCACTGAGTTTCTTAGCACCTTGCCATTGCTGAGGCTGGCTTTGAACTCGTGATTCTCCTGTCTCAGCCTCCCAAAGTGCTGGGATTACAGGTGTGTGCCATTGTGCCCAGCTAACTTCTGATCCCATAGCTTAGAGAAAAGGCATTCATTACTTTCCAAGAGAACTCAGTCTATTTATGATTAGCCTGGTCAGAAAGTTATTTCTTGTACTGAATTAATTTTTTTTAATTTAAATTTTTTGTAGTTGTAGAAGGATAGGATGCCTTTAATTTATTTGTTTATTTTTATGTGGTGCTGAGGATCAAACCCATTCCCTCACACATGCGAGGCAAGTGCTCTACCACAGAGCTACCCAGCCCTGAAATTGATTTTACTGTGTCTCCTACCTATTTGTCTTCTCTTTCTCTGTGAGTCACACAGATGCTCATCTAACCCTCCTGCTTTGTGACAGTGCTTCAGAGGTATGAAGACAGAGATCATGCTACCTAAGTTTCCTTAGGCTAAACTGTTGCAGCTTAGAAATTTCCTTATGGGATCTGTACTACAGAAGCCTCCCTAACTTCTTTATCTTTGGATACATTGCAGGTGCCTATGGTTTTCTTAATGTGTAGGGCCCAGATATAAAAGTAAAAGAATCCTGAACAACTCAGAAAAGAAGTATTTTCATGTCCTTCATCTTGGACTTTAGAACTTTTAGTGATGTAAATGAAGAGTTACATTAGATTTGGATCAGCCAGGTCCACTGATGACTCACTGTTTATTTTCTTGGCTAATGCTCTTTCTCTACATTATCTAAGAAGCAGTTATGTCCAAACTGGAAGAAACCTTAGTATTCATGAGTCCATTTCTCATACAGGATGATAAAGGTCCTAGTCAGTCACACTAAAGATTTAGTCATGAAACTAAATTATGGGGAAAAATAAACACTCCAAAGGCAGGTTCTCCCTCAGTAAGTCAGGGTCATCCAATACCATATCCTTTGATAAGCCTTTACTTATTTCTTCTCTGCCACTGTGTGGTCCCTGCCTCTCGCTGTTCTGACAACATCCTGTGCAATCCTCTAGGAAAATGCTTTTCACACATTACTACCATTCATTATATGTCATAGGGATATCTTCTCTTATAGGAAATTTTTCAAAGGCACAAGCCTTACTGTATTTAACTGTGAAACTATAGCATGTCCTAGTGGATGATATAGGATTCAAATAAGTATCCAGCATGTGTTTTGTTCAATTCAACATATTAACGAGAAAATCCCCATAAAAACAAGTCCAGAATAGGAAATAACATATTTCATAGCCATGGAAGGGACATAGAAAGCCTACAAGTCCCCTCTTTTGAACTTCAGTCAGCCATGTTAGTCTTGTCAAGTCCCATAGTAGCTGCATAGGTGGAACACTCTGGGTGCTGTACTGTGTGTGTGTGTGTGTGTATGTGTGTGTGTTCATGTGCACACATATTTTTAAGAGCAGGGGCACTTTCTATAAGCCTTAGTTCTGGTTTTCTAACTGTACAATTTCCAACACTTTGCTTTTATTAGGTCAACCAAAGGTCAATACGCTTGAGGGGACTGACTCATACTGATCAAACTCACAGGCAATCAGTCGATTAAAGCTAAAGCCACTTTATTCATTTATACTGATGGATATAGCTATTAAGATGTCTGGAATATGCACAATCTCCCACAGGGCTGTCTACATAGAAAACCAAATTACTATTGGAAGGTTCTTTGATGAATAAAAACAATTGTAAAGGTGTGAGGGCTTTTAGAGGTTTCTACCAACTTGTAACCAATATCTGAATTTCCTGTAATATATTTTTTTAAAGGGGAGGTCAGACTTTGTTTACATACTTACAGAGATGTGAAGTTGTCTCCTATCCTACCAAAGCAGTTGATTTAATTCACTGGCAGATTAATCATTACCAAGTTCTTCATTGTGTTCAAGTCAACTCTGGCTCCCACTGGCTTACACACATGCATCTTAACTCTATTCCTTAAGGCCATACAGATAATTCTTAACCCTTCTCCTCTGAAATATTCTTCAGATAACTTACGAATGAGACTATGATCCTAAGACTTGTCTTCTCCAAAGAAATGGTGTCCCAGCATCTTTGATCAATTCTCTGGATTCCATCTCCCTCCCTAGTCTGCTTACTGACCTCTGCATATGACAGTGTATATATATATTAATTTTTAAATGGAACAAGAAGGGCAGAGATCAATACTATTTAGAGATCTAGAAATGATGAGAATGCTCTAGTGGGTTTTCCAGGTCTTCCTCGTTTGTACTTTGATGAATATACAGACCTTGCTGCAAGATCTTTCTCCAAGCCACCTCCATCACAAATCTTTCTTAAACCCAGAAAACCATCATTTAAATAATCTCTACTGATACATAAAGTACAATTTCCTGAATTGTTATCTTCCCTTAGTTGAATCTTAAAGTGATGCCTAATTTTCATATGATTTAAATCTTAAATTCGTTGAGACATGCTTTGTGGCCTATCCTGGACAATATCCAAAGTGCAGCTGAGAAGAATGGGTATCCTGAAGCTAGTTGTTGGATGGAATACCCTGTATATGTCTGTAAGATTTATTTAGTTTAAAGTGTAGTTTAAGTAGTTCAATGTTTTCTTATTGAGTTATTGTTTGGATAACAAGTTCATTGCTGAAAGTGAGGTGTTGAAGTCTCCTACTATTTCTATATTGCAGTCTATCTCTCCTTTGAAATTTACTAATATTTGCTTTATATGTTTATGTATTCCAATGTTGGGTATATATGTATTTACAGTTATTACATTCTCTTTCAGAGTTAACACTTTTGTCATGATATAATGCCCTTCTCTTTTTCTTTTTACAGCTTTTGACTTAAAATTTATTTTATCTGATATAAATATAGATACTCCTGCTCACTTGTGGTTTCTGTTTGATTATCTTTTTCTATCCCTTAACTTTTAGTCTGTGTGTCTTTACAGTGAACTGAGTTCCTTTTAGGCAACACATTATTAGGTCCTGTTTTGTAAAATATCAGTTCAATCATTCAAAGTCTTTTAATTGGGAATATATATATATATATATATATATATATATACATATATATATAATTTTTCATATTGGCTTACATGATCAAAGGCTGAGTAGCTCCCCAGTAGCCATTTGCAAACTATTAAGCTAGGGAAACCAGTTCTTGCTCAGCGCAAGAATCTAGAAGTTACAAAATAAGAGGGACTGATGATATAGTTCCAGTCTGAGACTGAAGCCTGGAAATGACCTGGAGCATCACTGGTTCAAGTCTATAGTCAAAGGGTGAAGAATTTGGAATTTTTTTTTTTTGGTACTGGGGATTGAACTCAGGGGTACTTGACCACTGAGCCACATCCCCAGCCCTATTTTGTGTTTTATGTAGAGACAGGGTCTCACTGAGTTGCTTAGCACCTCACCATTTGCTGAGGCTGGCTTTGAACTCGCGATTCTCCCGTCTCAGCCTCCCTAAGTGCTGGGATTACAGGCTTGAGCCACCACGCCCGGCTCAAGAATTTGGAATTTGAAGTCCAAGGGTGATGCCAGTAGCAAAAAATGAACTCACTCAAGAATGGTCAAGTATATATGTCCATGAACATTTCCCTTCTTCTTTTTTTTTCTATCCACACTTCAGCTTATTGGTTGGTGCCACCCATGTTCAGAGGGGGGTTCAACACTTAGTTCACTGACACATTAGCCAATTATCATATATTCAGTGTGTTGTCATTTGGACCTGTGGCATTGGGCCTTTGGCAAGACAGTTTATCATGGTAGAGAATGGCTAGTGGAGTAGAGCTTCTCAACTTATGGTGACCAGGAAGGAGTGAGGAGGAGGATGAGAAAGGAGGGAGGATGAGTAAAGAAGAGGGTGGGAACAAGATATATCCTTGTAGGTCATAACCCCAGTGACATACTTCCTCCCACTAGGGACCACCTTCTAATAGTCCTTTCCATTGTGATCCTGTCAGTGTATTAATCCATCAATGAGACCACATCCCTCATGATTCAATCACTTTCCCAAAGCATACTTCTGAACATTGCTGCATTGAGGATCAAGCCTTAAATGCATGAGCCTTTGGGGGACAGTTCAGATTCAAACTGTAATAGCTATGAAGGAAAGATGTACACGGTACTGTGATCACCTATAATGGGAGGCAAGTAAGGATTCCACAAAATGGTTGCATTTGCAATGAAATTTTAAAATGTAGAAATCAGCTTGGGAAAGAGGAAAAGGAAAAGAGAATTCCAGGTAGAGAGAACAGTATATATGATCATGTGGTAGAACTTCTAGTAAACATGGCTGTTTATTTTAGTGTTAGAAAGCCATACATTCCCATCACACCATACCAGTTCCACACACAAAAATAATCTATATAACACAGAAGATTTTAAATCATATTTTAATATATAAATAAAAAATGAGAATATCCTAGGATTGCCAAAAGGATAATTAACTCAAAACCAAAGCTAACAGCAGAATATGAAACCAAATAGCATTTTAGGTATAGGATCCAGATATAGCCATAATGTTTATAATTATTGTGGTCATCTGTCAGGACAGAAATAAAGTTTAAGTTCTATTCATGTTGGGCTTTCTACATTAAGCAAAGTGCCTCCCTAGCTTGTTTCACTGGTAAAATGTAAACTGGAATAAACTAGAAAAACTCCAAACACAATCCAAGGACCATAAATGGGAAAAATTCAATTATAATACATTGGAACCACCAGACCTACACGATGTAAGAGAAATCTGGGATCTTATTTCACACCACTTATATGATAGGGAAATGTCAAGCTAAGAAATTATCACCAAAAACTGGTCCTAAATCAGTGAAACTGGCAGGGTTTTGGCAGAGGCAAGTCTCCAACTGTTCCAGCATGTTTTTATAATTCAGGGTTGTGAACTCCCACAGAAACCTCCCACAGAAAGCAATTGCCACTTCAGAAAAGCTCACAATAAAAAGTTACATGAGGGATGAACTGCTATGAAAGTTGGAAAACTTAAATGGAAAAATTTACACACGAAGTATTATGAATCACAAAACATTACGAAAGATTTTTATGCAAAATGTGCTTCAGATGGTTAAAGTGATTAAGAAAAAATAAAACATTTAAAGCAATAAAAAATTATTATGTAAACAGAAGGATTTGCAAAAGAACCAGGAAGTGCAAGGACAAGATGGCTGACTACAAGACACAAACAAAGAATAAGCAACTACTATTCACCTAGAAATTTTTGGTACTGTGCTGGAGTACAATTAGGATAAAATGGAGAAGCTATAGAACATGAAGACCCAAGATGCTATTGTTAAGAAGGAAACAAAATATCTTGCATCAACCACCTAAGACAGAGATAAAGTAAATGAGAAGCTCCAGCAATCCCCATTAACATCTTAGAAACGTGAAATTTTTGATGCTGGAAAATCCTACAGTCTTTGCAGTCTGTGAGTGTAGGTATAGAGATTTATGAGGGTGTGCATCACTACTCCAGAGAGGAAACCCAATCAATTTTTTGTCATCTCCAATGGCTGCGGCTGAACAGTACCATTTTGAGACCATGCCCACACAAAACCTGTGGAGGCTGATGGGCACTGTGCTACCACTGTTACACATGCTGTGCCATGCCCATCCAAACCCAGCAGGGTGGCTCTGCCCCTGCTGCCATACATGGTGCACTTTGTCCACATGGTCCCATAAGATTGTCCCTGCCCCACACAGTTAATCAAAATAGACCCATACACCATGTCATTGTTATTTGTGCAATGTATACCTTCTAGGGTCTGCCAAAACTGTCTAGCCACATGCAATCATTGGATATTGATGAGTACCCTACAAAAGCAAATAGGCATGCCTATTGCATCTGCCCAGGCCTGCTTAAGCGAGCCTGCTCCCTAGCAATTCTTTGACACTGATAGATGACTTGAAAGGGCCTGCTGATGAGCTAGTCCTCACAATCCTCAGACAAGAATGGGTGCCCAGGCCCCAGTTCCAGGAGTGCCATACCATGGCTACCCAGTTCTGCTGTTATGGCCTGGCCTTGACAAAACTCTCAAGAACTGATAATCACCTTACTTCCAATGTCACATTTGCCACAACTCATCATCCTAGCTTCACTAGAGGGGTTCTGTCTCCATGTTACCCACACACATTGACAGATAACCTGTGCCCATATCCACACTGAATATGTTGGAAAATTTGTCCTACCTAACATATATGTATTGAAACTACTGGATTTAACTAAAATCATTATTGTAGCCAAAACCACAGAGAGACATGCTAGCATTGCTGACATTGATTATACCTGAAGAAACTATTCAGAAACTGCACTACCATGCCCAAATAGAACCAAAGTGAATGTAGCCAACCCAAGAGACATTCTAGGGCAAATCTCCAGAAGACAATTTCTTTTTTTTAAAAATAAAGGCCAGCCTATTAAATTGATAGTGGCAACTGACTCACCAGATACACAAATATCAATTAATTATAGGGACATATGACACATAAAAAAGCAAGGTAAGATGATAGATACAAAGGAATACTATAATTCTCTAATGACAGAACCAAAGAATAAATTGACAAATTTCCAAAAACTAGATCAAAAGTAATGATACCAAGAAAACTCAAACTTAATAAGATAGGAGTACAGATGGTTCAACCAAATTAGGAAAACAATCTATGATATGAATAAAACTGCAACAAAGAGATAGAAAAGAGAAACAAAATTTGCAACTGAAGAATTCTATGACTGAAATAAAAAAATAGAAGGAAGCCTCAACAGCAGACTACTTTAAGCAGATAAAATAACTTCTGTGTTTGAAGACAAAGCTTTTGAAATAGCCCAGATAGGCAAAAAAAAAAAAAAAAAAAAGAAGAAGAAGAAGAAGAAAAAAGAAAGCAAGCAAGAAAAGAAAGCCTGTAAGACTTATGAGACACCATTAACTGAACAAGTATTTGCATTGTGGGAGTTCTAGAAGGAAAAGTGAAGTAAAGAATTATAGAAATCCTATTTAATAAAATAACAAGTCTTAGAAAAGGCACAACTATTCAGATCCTGGAAGCTCAAAGGACTCCAATCATGCTCATGCTCTACCAGGAAAAAAAATTAAAACAAAAATAACAAAAAAACCACGTTCTCTTTGGTATATTGTAACCAAACTGTCAAAAGTCCAAGACAAATAGATAATTCTAAATACAGCAAAAGAAAAGTTATTATAAAGAACCCTCAGTAGACTAGGACATTTCTCAGCAGAAACCTTATAGGCCAGGAGAGAAAAAGATTTGAAATAAAAATAACTGTCAAACAAGAATATTTTATCCAGAAAAATCTGTTCTCAGAATTTACGAAGAAATAAATTCTTTCCAAGACAAGCAAAATCAGCAAAAATTCATCACCACTAGATCAACCTAATAAGCTATGCTTAAGAAAATCATATATCTAGAAGTGAAAGGATGATAATCATCATGAAAACACGAATATATAGAACCCACTAGGATCCAAAGAAGACATGCAAAACAAATAGAACAAAATAAAAAAAATGGCCAGGGTAAGTCCTGAGTATAAATGGATTAAATTTCCAATTGGAAGTCTTAAAATGACTGAATGGATAAAAAACAAATGAAAGCAAGACCAAATGACACATTGCCTAAAATGAATTCTTTCACTGGTAAAGAGACACTTGGACTTAAAGGAAAAAGATAGAAAAACATATCCACAGTAACAGAAAACACAGGTGAGCAGGAGTAGCTACATTTAGAGTAGATACTGTAAATACAGATAAGGTCACTATATTATGATAAAAGGATCAATTCTATTGCAATTATCAACAATACAAGTAATAATAAATATTGGCAAGGATGTGAGGGAAAAGGTACACTTATACATTGCTGGTGGGAGTACAAATTGGTGCAACCACTTTGGAAAGCAGTATGGAGATTCCTTAGAAAACTTCAAATGGAATGGCCATTTGACCCACTTGTCCCACTTCTTGGTATATACACAAAGGACTTAAAATGAGCATACTGCAGTGATCTGGCCACATCAATGTTTATAGCAGCTCAGTTCATAATAGCTAAAATATGGAACCAACCAAGGTGCTCTTTAACTGATGAAAATGTGGTATATATACACCATGGAATACTACTCAGCCTTAAAGAGAAATGAATTTATGACATTTGCAGGTAAATGGATGGAGCTGGAAAATACCTTGCTAAGTGAAATAAGCTAATACCCCTAAAACAAAAGCCAATTTTTTGTCTGATATGCAGATGATAATTCACAATAAGTGAGGGAAGCTAAGGAAAATAGAGGTACTTTGCATTAGGCAGAGAGGAGTGGAGGGGAGCAGGTATGGAGGTAGGAAGGATAGTAGAATTGGACATTATTACCCTATGTACATATATGATTACATGACTGGTGTGATTCTACATCATGTACAACCAGAAGAATGACAATTTATACTCCATATGTATAATATGTCAAAATGCATTCTACTGTCATGTATAACTTATAAGAATATATTTTTAAAAAGAAGGATTTGATGAAAAGATACAATAATTGTAATTATAAGTGTACTTAATTTTTCTGGTATGTTCAATAACATGTATTAAAATGCAACTTTTAGGAAAAAAAATAAAGTAAAAAAAATAAGTGTACTTAATATAAGAATATGCAGTTATATAAAGCAAATACTGCATCTAAATGCAGAGATAGTTTCCAACACAATAATAGTTGGGACTGACACCTTATGTTCATCAATGGACAGATCATTAAGACAAAATAACTCAAAAGACAACCATCAGAGTTAAACCATAGTATAGAGTAAGTGGACAAAAACACACACATAAGAGCATTTCATCCCAAAAGTGCAGAATATACATTATTTTCATCAGTAAATGGAACATTCTCTAGAATAGATTTTACATTTTGCCACATAACAAGTCTCAAACTTAAAAATTCAAAAGCAAATCCTGCATCTTCTCAGATCACTTTAGAATAAAACTGGTAATCAGCAAGAGGAACTTTAGAAATTGTACAAACCATGGAAACTAAATAAGATGCTCTTGAATGAACAATAGGTCAATGATAAAATCATTCAATCAAAAGTATTATTGAGGGCTGAGGTTATGGCTCAGTGGCAGGGTGCTTGCCTTGCACATGTGAGGAACTGGGTTCGATCCTCAGCACCACATAAAAATAAGTAAACACTGTGTCCGTGTATAACTAAAAAATATTTTTTAAAAAAAGCATTATTGAAACAAATGAAAATGAAAATGCAATGTACTCACACTTAAGGCATAAACAAAAGCAATGAGGATGGAAAATGGTAGAGTAGAGAAATGCTACCTTCCAAAGTGTTGTGGCATGGGATCAAAGCAGATTTCATTGAGTTGGGTGAAATCAATCAATCAATCAATAAATAAATATTGATTTCACAAATATTTAATATTGGACACTCAAAGCAGCTTAGGGACTCAGAAATTTGGGTATAATAAACAAAGAAGAACACATCAGAGCCAACTGGGCAAATCCATGGGTGCCACTGGTGCAGATTCACCACAGACACAGAGAGGGAAGAGAAGTCTCGGTACAGAGAAATTTGAGATTTAAAATGCTGCATAGTTGGGTTTGGTGGCACATGTCTGTAATACCAACACTCAGGAGTTCGAAGAAGGAGGATAGCCAGTTCAAAGCCAGCCTCAGAAATATAGGAAGGCTGTAAGCAACTTAGTGAGATCTTGTCTCAAAATATAAAAAAAATAAAACAATTGCTGTAGATGTGACTCAGTGGTTTAAGTGCCCCTGGGTTCAATCCCTGGAACCATAAATAAATAAATAAATAAATACTCCCTAATCTTAGTTGATCCAGAGGCTGCACTGTGTGCTGGTGTGCAAAGAGTGCTTTGTATCTCCATTGGCCATGTAGATCTGAGCTGGGAGCCATCTTGGGAAGAACCCATTCTGGTGATGACTACAGGATCTGGGAGACCAGAAATACCCCCCCACACACACACTCAGAGCCAAATATGTTGGCAGGCATCTATCAAGTGACCTAGTCTGTGAGCAAAATAAGTGTGTACCCGGGAGGATTTGAGTCAGTAGGCTGAAGGGGAGCCAGAATCATTTCTTCTTTGCTCTGGTTACTCATGTAATCAGCTGAAGGGGACCAGAAGTCTGAGTAAGCTGGGTGAATACACTCAGGGACTAATTCTGGGAAGGCTGTTCTTGTGTTCAGTAGCAAGTGAAGAATCCGCTGTACTGCATCATGATTAGACTCTGTTTTAGTCAACTTGTTCGCTGTTGTGACTAAAAGTCCCAACCAGAACAATTTTAGAGGAGGAAAATTTTATTTGGGTGCTCATGGATTCAGAGGCCTCAATCCATACAGAGTTGACTCCATTCCTTGGGGCCTAAGGTGAGGCAGAACATCCTGGCAGAAGAGTATGCCAGAGGAAAGCAGCCCACATGATGATCAGAAAGCAGAGAGACAGACCCCACTCGCCAGTATAAAATATATACCCTGGGAGATCCAAGATGGCAAACTAGAGGGAGGCTGCATTCCTTTTTGCTTCGTGACTGGGGATTCAAGCAGAGGAAATACTGTTTCTCTAAGAGACAGCAGTCACTGCCCACCATCCTCTGCTGTTTACCCCCACGTTTGTCTTCCACAATTGCCCACCATCTGCCAGCATATTGCATGCCTTTTGAGCAAAAATTTCTTGCTGACCACTGCCTATCATCCTCCATTTTCCCATTTGCCTGCCTCTTGCCTGCCCATATCCTGTCTTTCACCTACCCATTGCCTGCTACCCATGGATTGCCTGCATTAGCCTGCAGACTACCCACAGACTGCCAGGGGATTGCCAGGTGCCTGCTTCCCATTGATGCCTGTCACAGAACCCACAGGTTTGGAAACAAGTGATTACTGCCATCTTAGGACACTGGCCAGAGCCTGCAGGTTTGCTGCCATCACCACTGCCATCTTAGGGTGCAGCTGCCTCAGTCTGGGGACACTGGCCAGGGCCTGGAGATATATTGTCAGGTTACCTGCAGGTCTGGTTGCACCTGAGGTTTTTCTGCTGGGTGTGCTATTGGTTGCCATCTGACTGCCTCTTTGCAGGGTTGCTCCTTTGTGTGAGCACGTCCTTGGTGATCTCTCTGCAAGTTGAAATGGCATTAAGATCTTGGGACAGTAGCAAGGCAGAGCCTGAAGAAGCAGAAGACCAGGACTGTCAGATTGCAGATAGGTTTGTGTGGGCCAATCTGGGTCTGGCAGGCCTGTGGAAAGCTGGAGACTAGGGACAGTTCCCTGCAGGGAGCACAGGTTGGAGAAGCTGGAGAAATCAGGCCTCTCTCCAGTTCAGTGAAACCTGAAGTGTGTGGGGACAGAAGGGACTGGCTACAATGGGTGAGAAGACCGGAAGAGTGTGTGAGAGCATCTTGCTATTGGCTCACCCACTCAACCAATCCAGAACCCTCTGGACTGGAGCTACCATCAAACTTTAGACAGCCTCACCTATTGGGAAGGGAAGCTGAGAAAATTTTTGAAAGCCAATGGAAGCAATCCTTCAATTTTCCATTGATACTTTCCTTCTCCCCATCTCACATCTCTACTATCTTTGAATCCAAATATTTTTAATGCATCAATTTATTGAGGAACATGATTTCTGAAGAGTATATTACAGTTTTGTTGTATACCCTTACAGTTTTAAATAGTATATATATTTTCTCCACATATCTGTCACCTTGGATTCTCTTTCTCACTTCTCTCATACTAACAGCCAACCTCTATTAATTCCTCCCTCACTCTTACTATAAATCTTTACCTCTATCTTTTTTTCTTTTCTTTCATAAACATCACATCTTACAACATTTCTGTTTCCTCATTGTCTATCACTTGAAACAGGAAACTCTTTTAGCAAATTTATTGTTTATATTATAGACAGTAATTGAACACATCATTTCTTATTATTGGGACAAAATTGTAGATGCCTTAATAAGAGCTATTTGGTTAAAGGTTGCATATTTTTTTGCATTGAGTGCTGTTAATATTGGTCTCCCCCTTAAAGGTGAGGTGCTGGAAGCCTTCAGGGACACTATAAGACTGCATGGTAGAAACTATACTGCCTCATGTCCATACCACTAGATGCGAAGACACACAAACATGAAAAAACAAGGGAAGGGCTGGGGTTGTGTCTCAGTGGTACAATGTTTACCATGGACCTGTGAGGCACTGAGTTTGATCCTCAGCACCACATAAAAACAAATAAAACAAAATAAAGGTATTGTGTCCATCTATAGCTAACAAATTAAAAAAAAAAACCAGGAGAACAAAGTGCCTCAAACAAACCAAGGTGTTCCAACAATACAATCCATAGACAACACAGTAGAAGAAATGTCAGAGAAGGAGTTTAGAAGGTACACAGTTAGACTAATCTTCAAAATAAAGGATAGTATCAGAGAGAAAATATAAGAAGTGAAAAATCACTTCAATAATGAGGCATAGATTATAAAAAGGAATCAAGGAGAAATCCTTGAAATTAAGGAAAAAATAAAACAAATTAAAAATTCAATGAAAAGTTATCACCAACAGACTAGATCACGTAGAATACAGAACCTCAGGCAATGAAGACAAAAAATACACTATTGAAAATAAAGTTCACCACACAGAGAAGACGGTAAGAAACCACGAACAGAACTTCCAAGAAGTATGTGATAATATGAAATGACCAAATTTAAGATTTATCAGAATAGACAAAGGTGTGCAGATACAAACTAAAGGAATGCACAATCTTTTCAATGATATAATATCAGAAAATTTCCAAACCAAAAGAATGAAATGGACAATCAATTACAAGAGGCTTACAGGACTCCAAATGTGCAAAATTACAGCAGCCTCATACCAAGGCACATTATAATGAGAATGACTAGCATACAGAATAAGGACAGAGTTTTAAAGGCTTGAGAGAAAAAATCATATTAACCAATTTGGATTTCAGCTGATATCTCAACCTAGACTCTCAAAGCCAGATCCTGGAATAAAATATGTCAAGCTCTGGAAGAAAGTGGAGGACAATTGAGAATTTTATATCCAGCAAAATTAAGCTTCAGATTTGAAGATGAAATAATAATCTTCCATGATAAACAAAAGTTAAAAAAATTCACAACCAGAAAGTCTACACTACAGAACATACTCAGCAAAATATTCCATGAGGAGGAAATGCAAAAAACAAAACAAACAAAAAACGATAAAAATTAGCAAAGAGAGGAACTACACTAAAGGAAAGAACAATCAAAGGAAAAATTAAGTCAAGTTAAAAACCAAAAATAATCCAAAATGACTAGGAATATGAATCATATCTCAATAATAACCCTGGATGTCAATGGCCTAAACTCATCAATCAAAAGACATAGACTATCAGATTGGATTTTCAAAAAGACCCTACAAGATCTTTTTTTTTCAGGAGACTCACCTCCTAGGAAAAGACATCCACAGGCTGAAGGTAAAAGGTTGAAATAAAAATATCACTCACATGGACCACATAAATAAGGAGATCAGATAAAGTGGACTTCAAGCCAAAGTTAGTCAGAAGGAATAAAGAAGGACATTTCATACTGCTTAAGAAAATCATACAAGGCAGAACAATCATAAATATATATGTCCCAAACAATGGAACATCTAGGTACATCAAATTTGATTCTCAATTTTCAGAATCAAATAGACCACAATAAAATAGTACTTGGTTTCTTTAACACACCTCTTCACCCACTGGATAGATTTTCCAAACAAGAACTAAATAAAAAGAAACTATAGAACTAAATAATATGATAAATGTTTTAGACTTGATAGACATATATTATTTCATCCATCTTTGAGAGAATACACTTTCTTCTCAGCAGCACATGGATCCTTCTCTAAAATAGACCATATGTTATGCCACAAAGCAACTCTCAGAAAATACAAAAAAAAATAGGAATACTACCCTGCATTCTGTCAAATCATAACAAAATGAGGGCTGGGGCTGTAGCTCAGTGGTAGAGCGTTTGCCTAGCATGCTTGAGGCACTGGGTTCGATCCTCAGCACAACATATAAATAATAAATGAATAAAATAAAGATCCATCAACAACTAAAAAAATATTTTAAAAAAATCATAACAAAATGAACCTAGAAAACAAGGATAAAGTAAAAAATATAAGCTGTGCCAACATCTGGAGAGTAAATAGCATACTATTGAATGATGAATGTATAGAAGAAGAAATCAGGGAGGAAATAAAAAAATATAGTTAGAGGTAAATGAGAAAACCAATAGAACATATCAAAATCTCTGGGACACTATGAAAGCAGTGCTAAGAAGATAGTTCAATGCATTTAGCACATACATTAAAAGAATGAAAAGTCAACAAATAAATGACCTACATTACATCTCAAAGCCCTAGAAAAAGAAGAACAAATCAGCAACAAAAGCAGTAGAGGACAGGAAATAATCAAAATCAGAATGGAAATCAATGAAATTGAAACAAAAGAAACAATTCAAAAATTGACAAAACAACTAGTTGGTTCTTTGAAAAAATAAGTAAAATTGATAAACTTTTAGCTACACTAACAAAGAGAAATAGAAATAAAACTAAAATTACTAAAATTTGTGATGAAAAAGGAAATACCACAATGGATACTAATGAAATACAGAAGATAATTAGAAACTATTTTAAAAATTTGTACTCTAATAAAATAGAAAATCTGGAAGACATCAACAAATTTCTAGAGACATATGATGTACCCAAACTGAATCAGGAGGACATACACAATTTATACTGATTAACTTCAAGCAATGAATTAGAAAATGCCATCAAAAGCTTACCAGAAGTATTCTCAGCCAAGTTCTACAAGACCATCAAGGAAGAAGTAACAACAATACTACTCAAATTATTCCATGAAATAGAAAATGAGGGAACTCATTCTATGAGGCTAGTATCACCCTGATATCAAAATCAGACAAACACACATCAAGGAAAGAAAATGTCAGACCAATATCCCTGATGAACATAGATGCAAAAATTTTCAATAAAATTCTGGCAAGTCATGTACAAAAATATATTACAAAGATAGTGCAATGGGTAGGGAGGGGTACGGGTGCAGGAAAGATGGTCAAATGAGATGAACATCATTACCCTAGGTACATATTTGAATGCACATACAGTGCGACTCTACATCATGCACAACCAGAGAAATGAAAAGTTGTACTCCATTTGTGTACAATGAATTGAAATGCATTCTGCTGTCATGTACAACTAATTATAACAAATGCAAAAAAAAAAAAAAAAAGGATAGTGCACCACGTTCTAGTGGGGTTCATCCCAAGGATGCAAGGTTGGTTCAATATATGGAAATCAATAAATGTAATTCATCACATCAATAGACTTAAAGATGAGAATGACATGATCATCTCGATAGATGCAGAAAAAGCATTTGATGAAACATAGCACCCTTTCATGTTCAAAACACTAGAAAAACTAGAGATAATAAGAACATATCTCAACATTGTAAAAGCTATCTATGTGAAGCCCAAGGTCGATCTCATGTTATTTATTTATTTATTTATTTATTTATTTATTTATTTATTTATTTATTTAAAAATTTGGCCTTTAAACATTTTTTTTAGTTGTAAATGGACACAATGTCTTTATTTTATTGCTTCGTATATGGTCCTCAGGATCGAACCCAGGGCCTCACGCATGCGAGGCAAGCGCTCTATTGCTAAGCTACAATCCCAGCCCCCCAACCTCACTTTAAATGGAGAAAAATTGAAAGCATTCCCTCTAAAAACTGGAACAAGATAGGAATTCCCTCTTTTACCACTTCTGTTCAATATAGTCTTTGAAACTAGCGAGAGCAATCAGACAGACAAAAGAAGTTAAAAGGATATGAATAGGAAAAGAACTCAAACTATCACTGTTTTCCAATGACATGATTTATATTTAGAAGATCCAAAAAATTCCAACAGAAAACTTGTAGAAGTAATAAATGAATTCAGCAAAGTAGTGGGATATAAAATCAATACTCATAAATCAAATGCATTTCTATACATAAGCAATGAATCCACTTTAAGAGAAATTAGAAAAACCACCCCATTCACAATAGCCTTAAAAAAATAAAATACCTGGGAATCAATCCAACAAAAGAGGTGAAAGACTTATACAATGAAAAGTAAAGAACACTAAATAAATAAATTGATGAAAATCTTAGAAGATGGAAAGTTCTCCCATGCTCTTGGATAAGCAGAATTAATATTGTCAAAATGGCCATACTAACAAAACTGTTTTACAGATTGAATGCAATTCCTATTAAACTCCCAATGACATTCTTCATAGAACTAGAAAAAGCAATCAGGAAATTCATTTGGAAAAGTAGGAGACCTAGAATAGCCAAAGCAATCCTTAGCAAGAAGAGTAACACAGGAAGCATCACAATACCAGACCTTAACCTATACTACAAGGCAATAGTAACAAAAACGGCATGGTATTAGCACCAAAGCAGACACATAGACCAATGCTACAGAATAGAAGACACAGAGACAAACCTACATAAATACTCTTATCTCATACTAGACAAAGGCACCAAAAACATACACTGGAGAAAAGATAGCCTCTTCAAGAAATAGTGCTGGGAAAACTGGAAATCCATACATAGCAAAATAAAATTAAACCTCTATCTCTCAACCTGCACAAAAAAAAAACTCAAAGTGGATCAAAGACTTAGACGCTAGAACAAAGAACCTGTGTCTAATAGAAGAAAAAGTGGGCCCAAATCTTCATCATGTTGGCTTAGGACATGACTTCCTTAACAAGACTCCTAAAGCACAAGAAATAAAATCAAGAATCAATAAATAGGATGGATTCAAACTAAAAAGCTTTTTCTCAGCAAAGAAAACAATCAACGATGTGATGAGTGAGCCCACAGAATGGGAAAAAATCTTTACCACACACACATCAGATAAAGCACTAATATCCAGGATATAAAAAGAACTCAAAAATTTCAACACCAAAAACCAAATAACCCAATCAATAAATGGGCTAAGGAACTAAATAGACATTTCACAGAAAAAGAAATACAATTGATCAATAAAGATATGAAAAAAATGTTCATCATCTCTGGTAATTAGAGAAATGTAAATCAAAACTACACTGAAATTTCATCTCACTCCAGTCAGAATGGAAATTATCAAGAGTACAAGCAACAATAAATTTTGGTAAGGATGTGAGGAAAAAGGTACACTTGTACATTACTGATGGGATTTCAAATTGGTGCAACCACTCTGGAAAGCATTATGAAGATTCCTCAGAAAACCTGGAATGGAACCACCATTTGATCCAGATATCCCACTCCTTGGTTTATACCCAAAGGACTTAAAATCAGCATACTACAGTGATAAAGCCACACCAATGTTTATATTAGCTCAATTCACAACAGCTGAACTATGGAACCAAATTAGGTGCCCTTGAACAGATGAATGGGTAAAGAAAATGTGGTATATATACACAATGAAATATTACTCAGCCTTAAAGAAGAACATGGCATTTGCTGGTAAATGAATGGAGCTGGATAATATGCCAAGTGAAATAAGCCAATCCAAAAAAAAAATACCCAAAACAAAGGCTGAATGTTTTCTCTAATAAGCAGATGGTGACCCATAGTGGGACAGGGGGGTAGGGAAGAATGAAGTAACTTTGGATTGTGTAGAGGGGAGTGAGGGGAGGGGTGACACTGTGGGGATGGGAAGGATGGTAGAATGAGATAGACATTATTACCCTGTATACATGTATGATTACAATACTGGTGTGACTCTGCACCATGTACAGTCAGAGGAATGAGAAGTTTTGCTCTATTTACATACAATGTATCAAAATGCATTTTACCATGCATAACTAATTAGAATAAATAAATAAATAAATATGTATTTTATCTATCTATCTATCTATATACTTCAAAGCCACACCTCCAATGACCCACCTCTTCCAGTCACACCCCACCTGCCTCTAGCCACCACTCAATTAATCCCATCATGGGATTAATTCACTGATTGGGTTAATGCTTTCACAACCCAATCATTTCTTCTCTACATGTGAGTTTCTGGGGACACTTCACATCCAAATCATAACAGACTGTTTGGTAGGTTTCTTAGAACTAGACTTGCAAGAGATCCACTATTGTCAAACCATGGGGGTAGATCTATGTAAACTCTTCAAAGCAGGAATCACCCAACAAAACCTCTAAGGCCTGATTAAACTTAAGCCCCACCTGCTGGAACTCACTTCACAGAAAGTTGCAGAAGCTATACCCTGGGAGTGCATTGAATAGGCCCAAATGGACAAAATACCAACTAACAGTATATCCTAACCCATTTCACATCATCCTAATGAGAAGGCAAGTTGAGTCTTATATCATGCAGCTTCAATCTTAAGCTGCTTCAACTGGCAGCTCAGAGACCAACACAAAAACAGGAAGGGGTTAACCCCAACCCTTGCTCTATCAATACATAACTCAATAATAATTGAAAAGAAAGACTGTTGGACACAGACAGTGACTACCCAATTTGTTCAAATATTTTGACTAACTCAGTGGAGAAGTTTCCCTCATTCTTCACTAAGAGTTTGTGTTTTTAAAAAATATTTTAAAAGTCTTTATTTTATTTTACTTTATTTTTATTCTTTGTGTGTGAGTGTGTGTGTGTGTGCATGTGCATGTCTATGTGAATTCTGACTGTGCTTATTGGCTCAGGGCACATATACATATTCTTATTTGTTTCTTTTTCTTTTATTTTTAGCATATTTTAAATATAATTATTTTTCCAGCATTGTTTTTTGAGGGTTCAAGTCTTTTGGATTGTATAGTTTGGTTTGGTTTTGTATTATTTTCATTTGTTTAATTATCCTGTTTCTCTTTCTTTCTTCTGCTAATAATGGCCAAATTTTATTATTCTCTTTCTCCCTCTTTCCCAATATCTTGCTTTTTGTATTTTACCCCTCCTTCCATATGAACATTACCTGCTATATCTTTTCTGTGTTCTTTGTTTGGTTTTTGAAATTGTAAAGTCTTTTCTAATTTCCCATCACAATTTCTTTCCCCCTAAATAACTGTATTTTACCATCTTTCAGAAATAATTGATTTATATAACACCAGCCCACACTAATCATTACTGCTATGTATAATATAGTTGACACATGCTTTTTGCTATAAAGCCATATCAAGTTCATGTTATTGTTTTTACTGTGGACAATTGCTGAGCCCACCCTTCTTCTTTATTGGGGCAATTAATGTGAAAGATGTCATAGTAGAAACAGGGTACTTACTTTAATACTGTTTACTGTTTGTTGCTTGCAATTGTTGTAACTATTGTCTATTTCACTCTATTCTCTGAGGTGCTATGAACCTGCTGGAACACTAAAAGTTCACAAGTGAGAGACACTGCTGCTGAACTAAACATTCCCTGACATTACTCCAATTCAAACAAGTGAGGAAAGCCTCACACCACTAACAAGGACCCCAGGAAAAACAATGAGAGCGGAATTCACATCCCATCCCTTGGCACCTACTCATGCATCTGAACAAGAAAGAAGTCCTGGAAGAAACAGGTCAATTTCACACAAATAGATTCACACACACACAAAAAGAAGAAGTATGGGAATCTACCTCAATTGATGCAAAGTCCAAAACTTTTAAAAACATGAGAAAACAAGCAAATTGCCCCCAAAATCCACAATCCCCCCAAAAAGGATCCCACTGATAGTGAGGTGGATGAAAACCCAGAGAAAGATTATAAAAGTCTGATTATTAAAATGTTCCATGAAGTAAAAGAAGATCTGAGAAAGGAATTAAGAGAGAAAATGGAGGAGATTAAAGACCACTTTAATAAAGAAATAAAAATAGTAAAATGAAGACAAGCAGAAATCCTCATAATGAAAGACACAATCAATCAAATCAAATTAAAAATTCAATTGAAAGTATCATTAACAAGTTATATTGCATAGAAAATAGAACCTCAGCCCTCAAAGATAGAACTTCAGACCTTGAACACAGGGTATATGATTTTGAGTATACAGAAGGACATAAAGGGAAAAAAATAAAGAATGTGACCAGAGTAAACAAGAACTCTGGGATAAATTTAAAATACCCAACCTGAGAATTCTTTGAATAGATGAAAACATGGAGATACAATTTAAAGGCACAAAAACATTTTTAAAGAAAATTATTTGTTCTTTTTAGTTATACATGACAGTAGAGTCTAATTTGATATAGTTGTACAAGCATGGAATATATCTTATTCTAATTAAGATTCCAGTCTTATGGATGTACACAATGATGAGATACACTGTGGTGTATGCATATATATATATATATATTCAATGAGATACTTACAGACAACTTTTCCTATATCAGAAATAATGTGAACATCCACATACAAGAGGCTTACAGGATCCCAAATAGACCTAGTCCAATAAGAAGTTCACCAAGACATATCATAATTTAAATTTCCAACAGAAAATAAGGAAATAATGCTAAAAGCCACAAGAGAAAAACATCAGGTCACCTTTAGAGGCAAACCAATATGGCACACTTCTGACTTTTCAGCTCAGACCCTAAAATCAAGGAAGACATAGAATGAGATATTCCAAATTCTAAAATAAGGAAAACTGGATAGCTATATGTAGAACAATGCAATTAGATCCCTCTTTTTCACTCTGCACAAAACTCTAATTGAAATTGATCAGAAACTTAGGAATTAGACTAGAAACTTTACAACTGCTAGAAGAAAACATAAAGTCAATGCTCCATCATATATGCTGGCTCCAACTTCCTCAACAAGACCACCAAAGCACAAGATATGAAACTAAGAATGAATAAGTGGGATGCCATCAGACTAAAAATTTTCTGCACAGCAAAAGAAATGTTTAAGATCATAAATGGAGAACCTACAGAATGAAAGAAAATCTTGACCATTTACTCCTATGATAGGCAATTAATATCCAAAATATACAAATAACTCAAAAAACATCACACCAAAAAAAAAAAAAAAAAAACAAGTAACCCAATCATGAGTAAAAGAACTAAACAGACAGTTCTCAAAAGAAGAACCACAAATGGCCAAAAATATACGAAAAAATGTTCAACATCTCTAACAATCAGAGAAATGTAAAACAAAATTACACTAAGATTTCATCTCACTCCTGTCACAATGGCATTTACAAGGAATATGAACAATCATAAATGCTTGTGAGGTTGTGCGGAGAAAGGAAAACTTGTACATTGTTGGTGGGACTGCATACTTTCCACTATGGAAAGCAATATGGAGATTCCTCAAAATAGCAATGATGAAACAAACTATCATATGATCCAGCTATCCCACTTCTTGGTATATACCCAAAGGACTTAAAATCAGTAAACTATAGTGACTCAGCCAAATCAATGTTTATAGAAACACAATTAAAAATATCTAAATTATGAAATCAACCTGTATGCCCATCAATAATTGAATAGACTCAGAAATTGTGGTATATATAGTAGGGAGTCCTGCTCAGCATAAAAAAGAATGAAATTATGGCATTTGCCAGTAAATGGATGGAAATGAAGAATGTCATGCTAAGTGAAACAAGCCAAATTGAGAGACTTAAAGGTCAAATATTTCCTCTCAGATGTAAATCCTAGAGTAAATAAAGGAAAGGGGAGAGAAAGATAGAATAACATGAAGAACAAATCAAGTATAAATTAATAGATGAGTGAAAAGAAATCTAGCAGAGTAGGGAAAGGTGAATGGGGAAGGGGAAGATGAGAGGATAAAGTGGGGTATCCTGAATTGAAATAAATTTCCATGCATGTTATGAGTTTGTCAGGATTATCTCAACTATTATGCATAACTATGAAGTTCTAATAAAATAAAAGCCATATTAATGTGGAAGTTTGCATCAATAAATGCCTGCATCAAAAAAGAAAAAAAAGGAAGATGCCCAATAAACTAACCTAATCAGGCAACTCAGTGAACTAGAAAGCAAGAATAAACTAAACACAAAAATATCTTAAGTGTGTGTGGGGGGGTGTAGCAGCACACACCTGTAATCTCAGTGGCTTTTAAGGCTGAGGCCAGAGGATTGCAAATTCAAAGCCAATGTCAGCAACTTAGAGAGGCCCTAGCAACTTAGTGAGATCTTGTCTCAAAATAAGAAGTAAAAAAGGCTGAGGATGTGGTTTACTGGTTAAGTACCCCTGAGTTCAGTTCCTGGTATCAAAAATGAAGACAACTGGGAGCGGTGGCGCAAGCTTGTAATCTCAGCACTTAGGAAGGCTGAGGCAGGAGAATTCTAAGTTCAAAGCCAGCCTCAGCAACCGCAAGGTGCTAAGCAACTCAGTAAGACCCTGTCTCTACATAAAACTCAAAATAGGGCTGGGAATGTGGCTCAGTGGTCGAGTGCCCCTGAGTTCAATCTCCAGTACCAAAAAAAAAAAAATAAAAACCAAAAAACAAAAACAAAAAAAACCCTGAAAACAAAACAAGTATTATGCCTATATCTCCATCTATCTATCTATCAAATAATTAACAAAGATCAGAGAAAAAATGAATGAAATAGAGAATAAAAAAGATTGAAAAATCAAATTGCATTTTTGAAAAGATAAAAGCAAAGAGAATTTAGCTACACTAATGAAGAATAAAAGAGATTCAAATAAAACAAAAATTAGAGATGAAAAAAGTTGACATTACAAGTGATACCATGAGAATACAAAGGAATATTAGGGATTATAAAAAATGACTCTATGCTAGTGAATGTGAAAATGTAGAAGAAATGAATAAATTTCTGGACACATTTAATTTACCCAACCATAAAGATGTGGCAAACTGAATTCAAGAGTATGTTAAAATATTATTCACTCTGATCAAGTGGGATTCATCCCAGGGATGCAAGCATTGTTCAATATATGCAAATTAGTAACTGTAATACATTGACAGAATGAAGGACAAAACCATATAACCATCTCAATAAATGTAGAAAAGGCAATTGAAAAAATTCAGCATTGATTCATGATAAAAAAGCTAAAAAACATTACATTAGATATAGAAAGTATGTATCTTGACATAATAAAGGCCAAATATATTGTTAACGGTTAATGTTTCAGAATACAAAACAAACACACAAATATCAGTAGCAAGAAATCAAGAAGGCAATCATATTCACTATAACTACCTACAATTAATTTAATAAATGAAGTGAATTATGTCAACAATAAAAATTATAAAACACTAATAAAAGAAGTAGCCAATGGCACAGAAATAAAAAGATAGCCCATGTTTATGCACTGGAAATTTTAATATTATTAAAATGACCATACCATAGGTATGAGTTAAAGTTTCACCACAATGACAAAATATCTGACAGGCTACTTATGAAGATGTGGTTCATTTAGGTCACATTTTTGGAGGCTGAAAGTTTAAATGTAATGGCACAGACTCAGGTGAGGGTCTGATGGCAGTTGGGAAATGGTGGAGCACATACAGAGGAAGGATAACATCTTGAACCAATAAGCAGAAAAAGCCTGGTTTAGTAACCTTGCTTCTTTCATAACAACCCACTAATGAGAACTATCTTAATTTTTTTGAGGGAAAGACCTTCATTGACCTCCCATTAGTTCCTACTTAAATATTTCACATAATCTCCCAGTACCACCACCATGGGGAACAATCTTCCAACACATTGACACTTGTGGAACATTCAAACTTTATCCATATTACAAAAGGTGAATTGCACAGATAGGAATTGCACAGTCAATACAATCCCCAAGAAAATATTAATGATATTTTTATATCAATGGGAAAAAAAGCTATTCTAAATTTTATATGGCACCACAACAGACAACAAATTGCCAAAGCAATCTTGCCCAAATAGAATACAGTTGGAGGTATCATTATACCTGACTTCAAAATATACTTCAAAGCTATAGTAATAAAAACAGCATGGTACTGATATAAAAACTGACACATAGAGCAATGTAACAATAAAAAAACACAGAAGCCAATCCACATATAGACCTCCAACTGATTTTTTACAAAGACACAAAAAAATAGATTTGAGAATGAATAGTCTCTTCAATAAATGGTACTGAGAAAACTGAACATCCTTATGCAGAAAAAAGAAGGTAGATCCTTATCTCTTACCATATGCAAAAATCAACTAAAATGTATTAAATACCTAAATATAAGTCATGAAACTACAATAAGAAAACATAGGAGAAACATGCCAATATATTGGCATAGGCAATGATTTCCTGAATAGAACTCCAATAGCCCAGGAAATATAAACAGGAGTTGACAAATGAAATTACATCAAATTAAAAACTTCTGTACAGCCACAGAGTGAAGAGACAGTCTACAGAATGGGAGAAAATATTTTTAAATTCTTTATTGAACAGAATAATATCAAGAATATATAATTTTACAGAGTATATAATCACAAAAAGAAAAAAAGAACAGCTAAAATGACTTAATGATCTGAATAGACATTCTCAAAACAATATACACAAATGGCCAAAATGTATATGAAAAATGTGATGAGATATCACACAATAAGATATCAAATCACCCCAGTTAAAATAGCTATAATTAAAACTATAAAAGACAACAAATGCTTATTATGATGTAAAAGTGAAATTCTTGTGTGTTTTGGTGAGAATGTAAATTAATATAGCCATTATCAAGTACAATATGGAATTTCCTCAAAAAAATAAAAGTAACATCTTGAACCAATAAGCTGAAAAGTCTACCATGTGATTCAGCTATCTTAATCAACCAAGGCACCCATACATCAATGAATGGATAAAGAAAATGTGGTGTATACACACACACACACAACGAAATATTATTGAGCCATAGAAATAATGAAATCTGGTCATTTGTTGTAATATAGATGGAGATGGAAAACTATGTTGCTAAGTAAAATAAGCCAAGCACATAAAGACAAATATCTCATGTTCTCACTAATATATGAAAGCAAAAAAAAATGCACACCTTAATCTTATAGAGGAAAAGAATAGAATTGTAGTCAATTATAGTCTATAGAATCTGGGAAAAGAAAAGAGGAGGAATGGAGGGAAGTTGGATAACAGATACAAAAATTCTCTTAGATAGGAGGAATATTTTTCTATTCTGATGCCTCCCAAAATATTCCTATTTCTCCCAAATAGAAGAAATATTTGCTGTAGTGGAGAACACTGTAACACAGTAGCATGTCCATTGTTGACAACATTTTATTATATATATTTTAAGAATTACAGGAGAGTGGTTTGAAAGTTATCAACACAAACAAGTGATAAATGTTCAAAGAGAGGTGAATGGTAGTTACCCTTATTTGATCATTATATATTGTATATGTGAATTGAATTATCAAAATTTACTCTATGAAATGTGCAATTATTATGTATTGATTAAAAATAAAAAGAAATAGCACAAAATAGAAGTTATACAAATGAAAATATAATTATTTTAAAGAGAAAAACTGAGGGGATGATTTGAAAGATTGATTGATCACCTGAAAGAAAAAATTAGACAATTGGAAGATTTAACATATATGTCCAAGAGGAATTCCAGAAGAAGAAAATGAAGAGAATGATTAAGAGGTAATACATAGAGAGGTGTGGTGAAGAAATTTACAGAATTAAAAAAAAGATATAAGTTCTCAGATTTAAGAAGCATATATCAAGTGCTAAGTGGGGAAAACAATAAAACACATAAGGTTGTGCTAGTCTCTGTGACAAAACACTTGAGGTAATGAACTTCATAGAGGAAAGATTTATTTTGGATGACACTTTTAGATGTTGCAGTCCATGGTCACTCGGCCACATCATGTTGGGTCTGTGGGAAATGGAGAAAAGTTGTTTATCTTGTGGCATCTGGAAATCAAAGAGAAAGAGAAAGATGTTGGGGTTTCAATATTTCCTTTAAGGAAATGCCCCCAAAGACCTACCTTGCTCCAACTAGGCCCCTCCTTCCAAAGGTTTCACAACTTCCAAATAGTAATAAAGTCTGGTGGCCAAGCATTTAACACATGGTCTTTGGGGGTATTAAAGATCCAAACAATAACAAAATGAAGCATTATGCTAAATTTGAAGGTCTTGTATAGAGAAAATTCCAAGTTTGATTTTACACTCTTGCCCTTTCACTTTCTCCTTATATATTTGGCACTTATTCTTTTTATTTCTCAGCACCTTTTATTTGTGGGAACTTTGCTAGATGCTTGCACATTCACTTTCTCTTTTAATTTTCTCATCAAAACTCTGAGATATAATTATGACATTGTACAAACCATGAAACAAATTAGTGACTCCCCTCAGGTCATACATCTAGTATTTAAATTGGAGTTTAAAACCAGCCCACTCTCTTTCTAAATGTAACATTTTTGTGCTAATTACTAATGTAAAAAAAATTCAGTAAAAGTTGGTTGAAACTGAGCACAAAAGCTTTAAATAATTTGAGATGTGATTGAGTTGATGGAAGGATAGCCCTTCTGAGGCACATTTGAATAACTCCAGAAATATTTCTGACTACCACTTGCTCTGTATTATTAGGCAAGCTTCCTGTCTCTGGGTCTTTAATGTCCCCATCTGTTAAATGGGGAAAATATGATATACATTCTAAGGCTGTTCTAAGAAGTCACCAAAGGCACGCAAACAAAATAAATAGCTTGATGCCTGTACCAGAGTAAATACTGATGCCTTTTCACTTTCTTCTTAACTCCATATCTAAACACCCCTTTAAAACCTGAGAAAGAAATGGAATCAATTCAACATGAAAAAACTGATCAATAGAGAGTCTTCAGAGCAAAGCTGCATTTTTAATGCCCCTCTTTTGAAGAAGAGAGGTTATTGACTGAGCCACACTATTATCAGGATAATACTAATGTACTAGCAAGTTATGCTTTCAACAATGACATAGCAATATTCTTATTAACAGTTGCATGTAAACAATAGAGAATGGTACAAAATGGCGAGGCTGGGAGATAGTTATTGGTATCACTTAGCAAACTGCATTTTGAACCCCAAATACTTAATAATCTATCTTCCAAATGCAGTCCTGTGTATCCAGATGATGCAGTCAGACTTCATTTCTTATAATCAGGCTCTGTCTTCTGAAAGTGATGTGCTGGAGAACTTATATTTAGTGAGTAAACATCATGTTTACTCACTAAACATGATGGTAGATGGTAGATATTTTATGTGCATTTTCCTCTTTTAATTGTCATAATGATCTTGTGAGGTTAGATAATATTATTTATATTTTATAGATAAAGAGAATAAGGCTTTAAAAAGTTATGTCCTATTTCATTAACCTAGAAAGTGACCAAGCTAGAAGCAAGTTTCAAAACCGGTAGGGGCAGTTAACTATCTGATAATATCTAGATATTTCAGGATCCTATTTCTGCAAATTGTCCTACGAATTTAGAATTTATTTTATACATAATGAGATGTGATGAAAGTATTACAAGTAAAAATAAAGAATTACTATTTCCAAATCATTGGAGATTAAGCACTTGGAAAAGAGCATTATTTAACTCATATTAAATAATTTGTGCCTGCCAAAAAAAGTATTATACGTAGGAAATGATATGATCAGTGCTGTGTTTGCAATAGATGACCTGGTTGCATCATGGAGTATATATTTAAGGGTAGGAAACTGTATATATTAGAGCTATTTCCATTTAATTTTGGTGTATAAAGGCTGTTGACCCAGGAAAAAGAGTTCTCATCATTCTGTGAATATGGAGTCAGTTTGGTGATTGGCATTCTCTGATCATTTTCTGTGTTTTCTTAGGAATTCATCCTGAATTCAAACTTCCAACTGAGATGGGAGAGTCTTGCATAGACCAATTCAGCTTTAAGGGCTTTGAGAAAATCCAATTCTGTGAATATACCATGATATGAGAAGTTCTAAGCAGTTGGCTATAGAGTAGCTGACAGGGTAGCTCAGTTTGGAGCAAGTAGTTAAATCTGTGTTGTGATGACACCTCAAAGCCAGTTGGCAGTTTAAGTAACGTCTGAAAGCAGTGATTCAGCATCAGTTGATGTCTGTTCCTAGGAAAAAATGGGAAAATTTGGGAAATGTTAAAACTTCAGTCCAAGAAAGTTTCAGGAATTCACAGGAATCAGCAAAGGCCTGGAGAATAAAGGGTTGGTCTAGCATCAAAAATCAGCCCAGACAAGGGGGACATGCCTAAGCTTATAGAGATGGACTATAAGTGCAGCTACTTAAATCATCCCTTCCCTGGGCCAGCCTCATTGCTAGGATTTATAACAATATGTAAGAAAAATTTCTCCTCTTGAGAGTTGGTGGAATACTGGAGGAAAGAGATGTGTAAATAAATAATTATAATTATTTGTGTTAAGAATTATGGTCAAGGTTTACTAATTCTACTAAAATTCTTTGAGCACATAATTTGCACCTATCATTGTGCTGGAAGTTGTAGAAAAAATTGAACAAGACAAACATGGTCATGACCCTAACAGAGTAAATAAACAATTATGTGGTAAGGCATTAAATGGAGAAGTTCAAGATAGGTCAGGAAAAAATACGATAGACAAACCAAATTTAAGGGAGAAATATAAGGCTTCTTAATAGAGGTATAGTAGAACATAATACTTAAATCTATTGCCTATGTGGGGACAGGGGAGATTCTAGGTAGAGAAGATTTTATGGAGTAAATTAAACTCAAGCACTGTCTTGGAGAAAGAATATGAGAACTTTCCTGGTGCATAACCATGATTTTCTGGTGCATAACAACTTTCTAAGGTTTATTACATGTTAGGTGTTATTCTAAATGATTTTAAAATATGTTATCTTGTTGAATATGCTATTCATAAGCGTTATTTATCATTCTAATTTCACAAATGAGGAGAATGAGATATACTGAGGAATTAGCTACCTTGTCCAAGTTCATGTGGCTGGTAAGTGGTAGAAGAATAGATTTTGAACTTCAGCGGTCTTACAGAAATCTTCACGTGTAATCACTGCATTATATATCCTTCAAGGAGGTATAGGACATTGGAGAACATATGGAAGTTATCATACACACAGCATACACAAAATTGTGGAGTTAAAAAAGAGCTTAATACAGGGCTGGAGTTGTGGCTCAGTGGTAGAGCACTTGCCTTGCATGTGTGAGGCCCTGGGTTCGATTCTCAGCACCACATGTAAATAAATGAATAAATAAAGTCCATCAACAACTAAAAAAAAAATAAAAAAAGAGCTTAATACATATTGTATAGCTCAGTATGCTGTACTCTCTGTGTGTACAATAATTTTTGGAAGTAAAAATGACATTCTAGGCAAAGACTACATAAGGGTAGCTCTTGATGGCAAACCTAAGGATATTGTATTTTACTGTGTAGATAATGGGAGTCATGGTAGGATTTTAAGTATGAGAGGAAGACTCATGGACAGAACTTTCTTTGTAATAACTTTCTGTGGCCATGATTTAAATTGTATATTGTACAGAAAGATGACAAAAGCAATAGTGTAGGCAATAGACAATGGACCTCAAGTTTTGGCACTGTCAATGGAAATGGAAAAAAAAGAGATGGAATCATGTGATATTTAACATGTAAGATTATCAGAATTTGATGACATCATAAAAAGAAAAGTAAGGAAAGAGGAAGGAGTGGCCTACATGAGTCTGAGCACATGGACTGTTAGGAGGCCAAAATGACACTTATGTTTCTTCACAAACTGCCTGAGACCCTTGAGGCTAATTCGCTATCTCAGTCTTAGCTTCCAGAAAAGAGAACTTAAAGGTAACTGAAAGAGTCCCACCTAGGAATAAGATGAAGGGCAGGAATTTGACTCCAGTCTCAATTCTGCACCTGACTTGCTTTATAACTTTGAGCAAGTTCATTCTCTTTCCATTTTCCCTACATGCAACATAACAGGTATGCTACATTGTCACAGAAGTCCTTTGGATACTTGATTTCCAATGACTTTGTTATCACCCCTTAAAAAGGATTTTCCAGGTTCGACTCATGTTTACCTTGTAAAAGATTTTTCAAATACTTCTTTTCCTAAGTCTTCTGCTTCCTCAAACTTACCATTCTAAAGTGGCCCCAAATAATATCCTCTGCAATGTCTGCTCTTCTCCAGCCCACCACTCCTTCATGGTGGAGTATGCCACTCATCTGTGTTCCATGACTAACATTGTGAAAAGATATTAAAGAAGGAATGCAAATTAATAAATAACTTTATTGAACCGCCTCCTAGCTCAGCTCCTAAGCCATCCAAGTTTCTAGACAAATGATGCTTAAGAGGCTCTCTGTGCTGTTCAAACTGATTATTTTCTTCAATTTCATCTTGAAGTCTGAGCAAAGAACAAGGAGGGTGGCTAGTGCTTAGCAGGTATGATGAAATATGAACAAAAACAAACTTGGAGTGTTAATATAGAGAATATGGAGAGAATGGAGAAGAGGAATGAAGAGAAAAAGGAAAGTGAAAGTATTATAAAAGAAAATCAATACAGGGTAAGGGTAAGAAAAAAAGAAGAATGAAGGAAAAAATATATTTAGGATTTATTTTAATATTGGACCATAAGAGATTGTTATCTCACAATGGAGGAAGATTGGTAGAGAGGAGAGGCAAGCAACAGGCAAATCTAGGATCCAAATGTGGAGACAAGCTTTAGAGAATGTCAATATAAGAAGTTTTCCACTTGGTCAGTGGCTTCATGAAACACAGAAAGGAACTATCACAGAAATGATGTTTTC
This sequence comes from Xerus rutilus, assembly GCA_028644305.1. Taxonomy (NCBI): domain Eukaryota; kingdom Metazoa; phylum Chordata; class Mammalia; order Rodentia; family Sciuridae; genus Xerus; species Xerus rutilus. Next base: position 75,223,749 of record CM053417.1, on the reverse strand, counting down.
TTGTTGAGATTGTCCACAGCTTTATTTCCTTCCCTGTTCTCCTTAGGTGGCCAATTTAGTGAATTGGTTATATAAATTCACATTAACCAGTTCTTGTGTAAAATAGGCAAAGACAATAAATTAAACCAAGGAGTGTCCCAGCCTTATTTCTAGAGACTGAGTGTGAATTAACTTTTCTTCAGTTGTAGATAAAGAACAAAAAAAATTGTGTGATCCTACAAAAAGATTCTGCAACATTATTTTCTTTCCCACATGATTTCTGGTACACCAGGGGGTGGGATGGGATACTTGGGGCCGGTGGGGGGTGGTGAAGGCAGGGTATGCTATCCAACAGCCACAGCAGCATTCTCAGTCCCTGTCCATGACATCACCACTGCTGTGGCTATAACCTACTTAGAATACAAACATACTGGTTACTTAAGCTGTGAGGGAAATTTAGTGCATACTCTGCCATGAATATAGAGGGATCTTTGTTCATGTTCAGTGATTGCAGCACTAGGAAGGTGAACTTCTCCCTGAACATTATGGCTGTAAATTTTATTGCCAGTGTGGTAAAAGTTCTCTTGATCCAGTTGGTTTAGATAAACCACTGGTGGATGATACTGGTGATGTAACCACTACTATGATGGTGCTGCAGGTCAAATATCCTCGAGCTAAGATCTCTTTGTGAGTTGTATCATCTGTGAGACAAATAAGGTGAAAATGAACCTACCTCAGCAGTTATTATTGCAGTAGAACTTCTTAAAATGCAGATGAATTAATGAAACGTAAAATCCATGGCACATCAGTTATTAGTGGCTGTCAACTTGCTTCCATAGAAGCAGTGTGTTCTATCAGTGAAAACCTAATTGTTAACAGAGATAAACCTAAAAGAGATTGCCTGATATTGCTTAAAAGTCAATGTCTCCCAAAATCCTTGGAAGAAATGGTAGTTTTTTTCATTATATGGTAGCAGATGTTGTACTTGCTATTATACGGATATAAAATGCTGGCCTCACAATCCTGTCAATTTTATTAACATTATAAAAGTCCATAGGAGAAGTCAGATGGAGAATATTCTAAGCAGTAACTAATACACTCAAGTATAGTAGTATCTCAGGGAATCCCAAAAGGAGTAGTTAATCTAAAAATTGCCTGCATTGACTTCATCTGCAGAAAACAAAAGTGAAGCTTGGTGTACAGTGATTATTATAGGCTGTGAAAACTGGAAAAATTGGGCAGAAACAAGTATCAATAAAGAGGGAATTCAGAAAATGTTGGCAACTGGTCCTAGAGCTATTCTAACCACTGGTGGAAATTATGATATGGATCTGAAGCATTTTGTGGAGGCTCTCATTTAACAGTTATAAAAAGGGTCCTTAGCTGGGGTCCTTAAACATATTACTAATTCTGTTGCAGTAAATATTATGTTAACCCTGATCAATCTTTTTTAAACTTTTATATTTTAGTTGTAGGCGGACAGAATATCTTTATTTTATTTTTACGTGGTGCTGAGGATCGAATCCAGTGCCTCACGCATGTCAGGTGAGTACGCCACCATTGCGCCATAACCCCAGCCCCAACCTTGATCAATTTTAAAGGTGAAAAAACTTTTGAAGCTGCAATGTTGGGAGAAATATAAGTGGAGGTACAGGAAATAATTCATGATGAATATGTTTATTATCAAAATCAAAGGATTTTTTCATAACCCTTATTTTGTGTTCTTAATAAAAATAAAGAAAATATTTTATTAAAAAAAGCATAAGATAAAAAATAATGTAAGCACTCTAATGTGAAAACAGATTATCTCAGAGACATAGAGAAACAAAATTACAAAGTGAAGGGAACAAATGAAATATCAGAAACAGTTACATGTATTAAGGAAAAAGAAATTTGCCGAGCATGCAGATTGAAAGAGATCAATTAGAATGAAACAAAACTAATGAAAAAGGACCCATAAATAAATAAAACTGCTCAAAAGATTAAATTATGGATTTAAAAATAAAAGAATAAAATCATACAAGGATCTAAAACAGGGGAAGAAATAGTTACCTACAACATGTTTATGGGGTATGCAATCCTAATTCTTTTCTGTTAATTAAATACCACAAAATGAGGCATCTGAAGAGTGTTAATTGGAAAAACCATGAACAAATAATTCTATAGTTAGGCAAGCTATTATCATTGTTAATTGTAGAACCATGAAATTTTCTTAGATAGTAAAGTGGCCACAAAGCCCTTTCTGAAAATATTACTCAATGAAAAATTACAGACATGTGGTTCAAAAATGATTTGGCATAGCCAAATTAAGTGTTGAAAACTTTGTTCCAGCTACTCAATAGTCTGAACCTGGAGTATAACAAGCCCAAGGCCATGCTTAGCTACTTTTCAAGCCCTCATCACCTCCCACAAAATAATAATAAAATTAAAATTAAAATTTCTGGAGATGTAGCCCAGCAAAACAGAACATCTGGGTTCAATACAGTACTGCAAAAAAATGATATGACATAGACAAACTACATTAGAATTACCCAGAAAAAAAAGGGAAAAAAGTATTTATTTAAGATGTGTATTTAGTAAGTTTGTGGTAGGCTCTGAGAAATATTACAAGTCCTCTTGTTAACTAACCTACATGACATGTTGGATACCATTTTTTCAACTTAGAGAAAAATCAACCAAAATGAAAATTCAAGTATAGAAAAAATATTTAATAAATTATAGGTTAGAAATCAATGGAGGGGCTGAGGTTATGGCGCAGTGGTAGCGTGCTCGCCTCGCACGCGTGAGGCACTGGGTTCGATCCTCAGCACCACATAAAAATAAAATAAAGATATTCTGTCCACCTACAACTAAAAAAAATGTTAAAAAAAGAAATCAATGGAATTACCCAAACTTAGAAATAGTCTCTAAAACAGTTTTATTAACATGATACTAAATGGAATATAAATGTAAAAAATAATTTTTAAATGAAAAAGCCCACAATTCCCACATCCTTCTAACAAAACTTGATGGGAAAGCATAGAGTATATAGGGTAAGGTGACATGCAGAAGGGGGAGGCAGTGAGTGTTTTAGATCTTACATTGAGGAAGACAATAGTTATGTTCATTTTTATGCTAGTGAAGATGTATAAACTTAGCTATGATATGATTTCAGTGGAACATATTAAATTCCACAGTGTACAATAATAGAGAATTCAAAAAATATGAGAGAGATGTCAACAAGATGGCAGAACAGGAGGTCCCAGGCTTCATTTCTTCCCACTCTAAGATCATATAGCAACTGTGTACACATAAGAACACCTTTGTGAAAACCTCAAAGTTTGGGAATAAGCTTGAGACACCTGGGTGGATCACAGAACCAAATAAAATCCACATTAGAAGGGTGAAAGGAATGGTCTCACTTTGATGAATTGCCCTTACTTCTCCCCCAAGTCCCTCAAGTTGCCAATAGACCACACAGTGAGGATTCCCCTGGGTACATGGTTTACATACTGGGAAAAGAGAAGAAAAGACAGACATCCAGCTTTCCTAGCATTCTGACATACTTCTCAGGAATCACATTCTGGACTCACATCATAGGAAACACTGGGAATAACAGTGTGGCTAGATTGCTTGTTTAGCCAAAAGGAGGCAGAGTTGATAGAGACCAGTGTGTGGATGTAGGCAGTAGGCATATGTTCCTTCTAGTAGTGGCACCCAAAGAGAGGTACCAGTCAACTACACAGCCTAACTTCAGGGCCTAGCTCACCACACTCAAAAGAACTGTTGGAACTTAAAACTGGTTCCTAGATGGCCAGTCTCCACATCCAGACTCTGAACTAACTGGAAGGCACTGTTAAGGGAAGGAAAATTCTGCCGTAGCACATTTAAGTAATGTGCAAGAGATCGACACACCCAAAGCAAAAGAGCATGCTTGGGTCAGCCTCAAAACCAATCCCAAGGCCCATTAAGGAAAGTATACACCACAGTAGGCTCATTCTCAAATTCTACCCCCAAGGCAATGCCATGCAGAGGAGCAAGCCCCAACTGTGCATTTCTACCAAGAATATATTCTTGTCCCATATGTAAAAATCAGAAACTCTGCTTAACATTGGGACATATTCTGAAACTCCAATAAGCTGTAGTTTCAGAATGATCAAAGAAAAGAAAGGATAAAATAGAATTTCAGTGGATTAGACAAAGAAGGATGAAAGGAAAGGAAGGGGAATGGGAATAGCAAAGGCAGTGGAATTAATCTAAGATAACATTCCTATGTACATATAAGAATACAGTACAGTGAACCTCATCATTGTGTACATCCACTAGACTGTGATCCTAATTAGAATAAGATATATTCCATGCTTGTATAAATATATAAAATTAGAATCTACTGTCATGTATAACTAAAAGGAACCAATAAAAAAGAAGGCAAAAAAAAGAGAAAAGAGAAAATGTAAAAAGTGTATTTTAAATGATAGAAAACTTCCCAAACCTGTAGAGGGAAATTGTCATCCAGATTCATGGTGGCTAAAGAAACACAAGTAGGCATAAAATCAAGATATCTTCATATTATGAATCAAATTCTCAAATTTAAAGGCAAAGATGGATTTTTGAAAGTGGCAAGGGAAAATAGCTTATCATGTACAAAATCATTCCAGAATATTAAAATAATTTTTAGCAGAAATATTCTCGGTAGGAAAAAATGGCATGTTATATTCAAATATCTAAAAGAAAGAAAAAATACTATCTACAAAGAATGCTAAAACTTGCAAAACCATTCTTTGAAATGAAGTAGATATAAAGAATTTCCAGACAATCCAAAGATTTTGGAGTTCACAATCACTAAACCTACAAGGTATGTTACAGAATATTTTTCAAGTTGAAATAAAATAACACTACCAACATGAAAATATATGAATGCATAAAGCCCACTGTAAAGTTAAGAAAATCAGAAAGAAGTAAATCTATTTGCAGATGGGCATGATTTCACATGTAAAAATCCTAAAGATTCTACAAACATGAAAATGTGTTAGAACTAATAAATGAATCCAAAAATGTCACAGGGTACAAAATCAACATATGATAGAGAGTTATATTTCTTTACAACAATAATGACCTATCTGAAAAAGAAATAAACAAAACATTACCATGCATGGTAATAACAGAAAATGTATATAATAGAATTTTAGATATAAGTTTATAAAAATGAAAGATTTGTACACTGAAAATTATAAGTTGCTGATGAAAGAAATTGAAGACACAAAAAAGTGGAAAGATGTATTGTGTTCATGGAATGAAATAATTAATATTATTAAAGTGCCATGTTACCTAGTGTGATCACCAGATTTAATACTAGTTCTGTCAGATATCCAATGACATTTTTCAAAGAAATCTCAAAAAAATCTTAAGATGTACATGGAAACATAAAAAATCCAAAAATATTCAAACTCCTGAGGAAAATAAAAACTAGAAGCATTACACCATCTGATTTCAAAATATGCTACAAAGCTATGGAAATCAAAACAGTATGAAACTTGCTTAAAACTGACATATTGATCAATACAACAGAATAGAGACCTGAGAAAGTCACACATTTATCTTCAATGAATTTTTAACAAAGCTTCAAAGAAAACACCATGGTAAAAGGGCAGTTTCTTCAATAAATAGCTTTGGAAAATCTGAGGATACATATTATAGAACAATAATAGTGGATCTTTATATCACATTATCCAGAAAAGTAACTCAGACTATACTAAAGAACAAAAACACTTAAAGTTGTCGAACTACTAGAAGAAAATTTAGTGTAAAAATTTTAACCTGGGCAATAAATTTTGGACATGACTTCAAATTGCAGATAATGGAAGTAAAAATAGACAAATGGAATTGCATCAGATTAAAAATTTTCCACATAGCAAAGGAAATAATCAGCAGTTTAGAGAAACAGGTTAAGAAGCAGAAGAAAATATTTGTAAACTATACACATGATAAAGTTTTAATATCCACAGATGTTTTCCTCATATTTAATTTATTTATTTGTTCTATTTAGGCTTACATGATAACAGAGTGCAATTTGATTCATTGTACATAGATAGAGGATTACATATCAATCCTCTAGTTGTAAGATGTATAGAATCACAACATATATGCAGTCATACATAAAGTTAGGGCTATGATGACCATCATAATCCACCACCCTTGCTGTCCCCATGCCCCCTCCCCACTTACACCCCTATGAACAGAGTTCCACTATTGTTCCCATGTCCTTCCCCACATTATGGATCAGCATCCACTTATCAATGAGTACATTAGGCATTTGGTTTTCTGAGATTGGCTTACTTCACTTAGCATGATATTCTCGAACTCCATCCATTTACCTGTAAAGGTCATAACTTTGTTCTCTTTCATTGCTGACTAATATTCCATTGTGTATATATACCAAAGTTTCTTTATCCAGTCATCTATCGAAGGGAATCTAGATTGGTTCCACAGTTTAGCTATTGTGAATTGAGCTTCTATAAACATTGAAGTGGCTGCATCACTGTAGTATGCTGTTTTTAAGTCTTCTGGGTATAGACCCAGGAGTGGGATAGCAGGCTCAAATGGTGGTTCCATTCCAAGTTTTCTAAGTAATCTCCATACTGCTTTCCAGAT
>CM053417.1:75197210-75217040 GCA_028644305.1 Xerus rutilus | reverse complement strand
AATTGCCATTCTGACTGGCGTGAGACGAAATCTTAGGGTAGTTTTGATTTGCATTTCTCTGATTGCCAGAGATGTTGAACATTTTTTCATATGTCTGTTGATAAATTGTATATCTTCTTCTGTGAAGTTTGTGTTCAGCTCTTTGGCCCATTTATTGATTGGGTTGTTAGATTTTTTGGTGTTAAGTTTTTTGAGTTCTTTATATATCCTGGAGATCAGTGCTCTATTGGATGTGTGTGTAGAAAGATTTGTTCCCAGAATGTCGGCTCTCTGCTCACTTCATTGATTATTTCTTTTGCTGAGAAGAAGTTTTTTAGTTTGAATCCATCCCATTTGTTGATTCTTGATTTTACTTCTTGTGCTATAGGAGTCTTATTAAAGAAGTATGATCCTAATCCAACATGATGAAGATTTGGGCCTATTTTTTCTTCTATTAGGCGTTGGTCTCTGGTCTGATTCCTAGGTCCTTGATCCACTTTGAGTTGAATTTTGTGCATGTGAGAGATAGGGTTTTAGTTTCACTTTGCTGCATATGGATTTCCAGTTTTCCCAGCACCATTTGTTGAACAGACTATCTTTTCTGCAGTGTACGTGTTTGGCTTCTTTATCTAGTATATGTAAGTGGATTCATCTCTGTGTTTTCTATTCTATACCATTGGTCGACATGTCTATTTTGGTGCCAGTACCATGCCGTTTTCGTTACTATAGCTTTGTACTATAATCTGAGGTCTGGCATTGTGATGCCTCCTGCTTCACTCTTCTTGCTAAGGATTGCTTTGGCTATTCTAGGTCTCTTATTCTTCCAAATGAATTTCATGATTACCTTTTCTATTTCTATAAGGAATGATGTTGGGATTTTAATTGGGATTGTATTGAATCTACATAGTACTTTGGAAAGTATGGCCATTTTGATTGGCCATATTGATTCTGCCTGTCCAGGAGCATGGGAGATTATTCCATCTTCTAAGGTCTTCTTCAATTTCTTTCTTCAGTGTCTTGTAGTTTGCATGTAGAAGTCTTTCACCTCTTTTGTTAAGTTGATTCCAATGTATTTTATTTTTTTGAGGCTATTGTGAATTGTATAGTTTTCCTAATTTCTCTTTCAGAGGGTTTATCAATGATGTATAGAAATGCAATTGATTTGTGGGTGTTGATTTTGTATCCTGCTATTTTGCTGAAATCATTTATTAATTCTAAAAGTTTTCTGGTAGAATTTTTTGGATCCTCTAAGTGTAGAATCATGTCATCTACAAATAATGATATTTTGAGTTCTTCTTTTTCTTATTTGTATCCCTTTAATTTCTTTTGTCTGTCTAATTGCTCTGGCAAGTGTTTCAAGGGCTATGTTGAATAGCAGTGGTGAGAGAGGGCATCCCTGTCTATTTCCCATTTTCAGAGGGAATGATTCCAATTTTTCTCTATTTAGAATGATGTTGGCCTTGGGTTTAGCATAGATAGCTTTTACAAAGTTGAGGTATGTTCCTTCTCTCCCAAGTTTTTCTAGGGTTTTAAGCATAAAAGGGTGTTGTATCTTGTCAAATGCCTTCTCTGCATCAATTGACAAAATCATATGATTCTTATCATTAAGTCTATTGATGTAATGTATTACATTGATTGATTTCCATATGTTGAATCAACCTTGCATCCCTGGGATGAACCCCACTTGATCGTGGTGCACTATTTTTTTGATGTTATTGTATATGATTTGCCAGGATTTTACTGAGAATTTTTGCATCTATGTTCATCAAGGATATTGGTCTGAAGTTTACTTTCTTTGATGTGTCTCTGTCTGGTTTTGGAATAGGGTGATACTTGCCTCATAGAATGAGTTTGAAAGGGTTCTCTCCTTTTCTATTTCATGAAATAGTTTGAGGAGAATTGGTATTAATTCTTCTTTGAAGGTCTTGTAGAACTCAGCTGAGAATCCATCTGGACCTGGGCTTTTCTTGGTTGGAATGCTCTTGATGGCATCTTCTATTTCCTTGCTTGAAATTGATCTGTTTAAGTTGTGTATGTCCTCTTGGTTCAGTTTGTTTGGGTCATATGCCTTTAGAAATTTGTTGGTGTCTGTCTTCAGGGTTTTCTATTTTACTGGAGTATAAATTTTCAAAATAGTTTCTAATCATCCTATTTATTTCAGTAGTGTCTCTCGTGATATTTCCTTTTTCAGCACAAATTTAAGTAATTTCGGTTTTCTCCCTTCTCCTTTTCGTTAGGGTGGCTAAGGGTTTGCCAATTTTGTTTATTTTTTCAAAGAACCAGCTTTTTGTTTTGTCAATTTTTTTTAATTATTTCTTTTGTTTCAATTTCATTGATTTCAGCCCTGATTTTGATTATTTTCTGTCTTCTAGTTCTTAGGGTGTTAATTTGTTCTTCCTTTTCTAAGGCTTTTAGATGAACAGTCAATTCATTTATTTGTTGACTTTTACTTCTTCTAATGAATGAGTTTAGTGCTATGAACTTTCCTTTTAGCACTGCCTTCACGGCATCCCAAAGATCTTGATATGTTGTATCAGAGTTTATATTTGCCTCTAAGAATTTTTTTATCTCTTCCTTGATGTCTTCTGTTATCCATGCATCATTCAATAGCATATTATTTAGTTTCCAGCTGAAGGAATATTTACTGATTTTTAATCTGTCATTGATTTGCAATTTTATTCCATTGTGGTCAGATAGGATGCAGAGTAAATCTCTATTTTTTTGTATTTGCTAAGACTGGCTTTGTGACATAACATATGATCTATTTTTGAAAAGGATCCATGTGCAGCTGAGAAGAAAGTGTATTCACTCGTTGATGGATGGAACACTATATATGTCTGTTAAGTCTAAATTATTGATAGTTTCATTGAGATCTATGGTTTCTTTATTAAGTTTTTGTTTGGAAGATCTATCCAATGGTGAGAGAGCTGTGTTAAGTCTCCAAGTATTATTGTGTTGTGGTCTATCTGATTCTTGTATTTGAGAAGCATTTGTTTGATATACATAAAAGCCCCATTATTTGGGGCATAGATATTTATGATAGTTATGTCTTGTTGATGTATGATTCCTTTAAGAAGTATGAAATGACCTTCCTTATCTCTTTTCACGATCTTTGGTTTGAAGTTCACTATATTTGATATGAGGATGGAAACTCATGCTTGTTTGTGGGATTCATGTGAGTGATATGTTTTTTCCCACCCTTTCACTTTCAGCCTGTGGATGTCTTTTCCTGTGAGATGAGTCTCTTGAAGACAGCATATTGTTGGGTCTTTTTTTTTAAATCCAGTGTGTCAGTCTATGTCTTTTAATTGGTGCATTTAGGCCATTTACATTCAGCGTTATTATTGAGATATGATTTGTAATTCCAGTCATTTTGGTTTGTTTTTGGGTTTTACCTTGAGTTGTTTTCTCTTTTGAATGGTCTTTCCTCTAGTGTAGTTCCTCTCTTTGTAAATTTCCATTGTTGTTTATCATTTCCTCCTCATGGAATATTTTGTCAAGAATGCTGTGTAGTGCAGGCTTTCTTGCTGTAATTCTTTTAACTTTTGTTTATCTTGGAAGGTTTTTATTTCGTCATCAAATCTAAAGGTCAGTTTTGCTGGATATAGGATTCTTGGTTGGCATTCATTGTCTTTCAGGGCTTGGAATATGTTATTCCATGATCTCCTGGCTTTTAGTGTCTGGGTTGAAAAATCTGCTGAGATATGAATTGGTCTCCCCTTGTATGTAATCTGGTTCCTCTCTCTTGTGGCCTTTAAAATTCTATCCTTAATCTGTATGCTGGGCATTTGCATGATAATGTGCCTTGGTTTAGATATGTTGAAATTTTGTATGTTTGGTGTCCTGTAAGCCTATTGTATTTGATTTTACATTTCATTTTTCATACTTGGGAAATTTTCTGATATTCTTTCATTGAAGAGATTGTGCATTGCTTTGGTTTGAAATTCTGTGCCTTCTTCTATCCCAAGCAATCTTTCATTTGGTGTTTTGATGCTGTCCCATATTTCTTGTATGTTTCGTTCATGATTTTTTACCATCTTCACTGTATGGTCGAGTTTATTTTCAAGATTGTATATCTTCTCTTCATTATCCGAGGTTCTGTCTTCCAGATGATCTAGTCTATTGGTGATGCTTTCTATTAAGTTTTTTATTTGGTTTATTGTTTCCTTCATTTGAAGAATTTCTGATTTTTTTTTTCATGATCTCTAGCTCTTTCTTAAAGTAATGTTTTGCTACTTGTAATTGCTCTCTTATCTCTTTGTTAGAATGACCAGTGGTTGCCTTTATTTGCTCTCCTATTTCTTTGTTGGACTGACCAATTTTTGCCTGTAATTGTTCACTTATGTCATTCTTCAGTTTGCTGATCATTTTAATTATGTACATTCTGAATTCTTTCTCTGACATTGCATTTCCTGTGCTGTCCATGGATTCTGTTACAGTGGTATCCAAGTTTATTTGGGGGACTTTCTTCCCTTGTTTTTTCATGTTGATTATGTATCTTCCTTTCTTGAAATACCAACCTGAGGTATTGCGGCTTCTATCCTATAATCTTGTATTGACACTCCAGATTACCTGTGTCTCACTTTGGAGCTACTTCTGTTCCCCAAGTGTCCTCAGATGAGCACTACTGCCACTAAAGTTGATGGCAGAGGTAGTGGATGTACCTCTAGAGGGCTGTGGGAGTGGCCTTGGCTGGGCTCCTGAGGCAGCCCCTGAGGGCTGTTTTGCCCCTCTCTTGCACTGCTGCTGGTGAACAAAAACTCTGGAGCGGAAACGGAGGCAGGCCCATGTCTCACTTAGGCAGAGTCACAAGCAGGAGAGTCTTTGTGCGACCCTTACAGTGAGTGTGAGCTCCCCTGGTGCTGGAGGCTAGCAGGCTCTGGTCTGCCTTCAGCTGGGCACCCCTGGCATTCCCTAAGGGTGGTTTTGGGCCTTCTGTCTTGCCTGACCACAGGAATTCTGGAGTGGAAATGAAAGGGCCCGTAGGGCACTTGGGTGAGGCCTCTTCACTTGGGATCTCTGCAGGCCACTCTTACCCTGGGTGTGCCTTCCTCTGTGGATGGTAGCTATCAGTCTCTGGTCAACCCTTAGTTGGACACCCGTGGCATTTCCTGAGGGTGGATCTGGGCCCTCTGTAGCTCCTGCCGGATCCCAGGAACTCTGGAGCAGAACTTGGGTGGACCCAGGCCACCTTTGGGAGGGGCTACCTCATGCTGGTGTCTCTGGAGTGACTCTTGCCCTGAATTTGGGCTACCCAGTGGCTAGAGGTAGCAGTCCCTGGTTTCTCTGTGGCTGGACAACTGTGGAGGTTCCTGAGGGTGTCTCTGGGCCCTCTGTGGCTCCTGCTGTTCCACAGGACCTCTGGAGCAGAACTGAGGAGGGCCCAGGCTGCCATTGGGTGGGGCTGCCTCATGCTAGGGTCTCTGTGGGGACTCTTACCCTGAGTTTGGGCTCCTCAGAGCCTAGAGGTAGCAGTCCCTGGTATCCCTTTGGCTGGACAACCGTTGAGGTTCCTGAAGGCAGATCAGGGCCCTCTGTAACTCCTGCCGGACTCCAGGAATTCTGGAGTGGAACTGGGGCAGACCAAGGCCGCCCTCTAATATCCACAATTGTTATCATTTAGGTATGAGGTATCCCCCAAAAGCTCATGCATGAAAAAATGCAAGAAGTTTTAGGTGTAAAATTATTAGATTATGGGGTGTGGCCTAATCAGTGGATTAATCCACTGATACGTATTAAGTGGGCAGTTACCTTGGGCAAGTAGGTTGTGGCTAGAGAACGTAGGTCACTGGGGGCTTACCTTTAGGGTTTACATACTTTCCTTGGGGAGATTAGTTTCTCTGCTTTTTTCTTGTATGCACTGAGCTGCTTTCTTCTGCCAGGACCTTCTGCCATGATGTTCAGTCTCACTTCAGGACCATAGCTATGAAGTCAGGAGACCATGGAGTACACCTTTGGAACTATGAGGCAAAATACAAAAAATAAACTTTTCCTCCTTTAAGTTTTACTTTCCAGATCTTTTGGTCACAATAATGAAAAAGGTGACTAAAACAGAAACTGGTACCAAGAAGTGGGGTTGTTGCTGTTGCTAACCTAGCCATGTGGTTCAAACTTGTGGAACTGGTTGATGGGGGAAGGATTTTGAAATGTTAAGAGATGCAACCAAGAGAAGTTTTAGAATGTTTTCAGCAGAGCTTAACAGGCAATTCTTGTGGAAGCTCAGAAGACCACAGATGTAACTGTGGACAGTAAAGACTGGGCTCATGAGGTTTCAGAAGAGAATTCTACTGAAAATTTGTCCAGAAGCCATTCATGTTATGTTTTGAAAAGAAGTTGTCTACATTTTGTTGAGGTCTCACATTTTCTGTAAGGCTTGATTTAAAGGTGATGGGCTAATTTTCCTGGTGGAGGAAATTTCAAGGAAGAATAGCATTCAGGTGATGGCATGGATATTGCTGGAGTATTTTAGCCAAGTTTGCTGTGAAAATAAAGAGGAGAAATCAGAGCAGAAAAACTTGCAGTTTGACCAGGACACTGTTAGTAAAACCAGTGTTAATCAAGATGTGGTTGTTAAAGGCAGTATAGAAACTCTTAGACTGTCTTCCATAATGGTTTTCTCCACATAACTAGGGATGGGTGTGTGGGAAGTGCTTCAGACCAGGAAGTAAAAGAAAGTAAAGCCTTAAAATGGAGCCACGTGAAAAGATCACAAGACAAGGGACAGAATACCTGGGTTCCATTGCTCACTCCTCCATTTAACTTACTTTGTATTATTGGGCTGGTTGATTAGCATCTCTGGGCTTTAGCAAACTTTTCTCCAAACTTCAGTGAGGTAGCACCTGGTCTTGCTTTCTTGGTTTGTGAGTGCTCAATAAAGTCGAGTATTGATCTGGAAAAAAAAGACAGTGTAGCCACTAAAGAAATGCTAAATACTTTCCAAGAGAGGATAAAAAACATGGATTGAGGATATCTAAGGAATTAGCAAGGCTACACTTATCTCAGGCTCAAGATTGCTAAAGTAAAAATTCCTTTGAGACCAGTTGGGCATCTCCTTCTTAGGGACCCTAAGAAGTTGCTTTACCATGCTAAACCACCTAGGCACTCAGAGGCTGCTGCAGTTGGCATCCTGGGAGGCCTTGCTACTGCTTGAGATGATGGCAGACTTTGCATCAATCATGTGCTGGAACTGCAGGAATGTAGGTGCTGAAATTAGGGAGTTATGGAGGCTTCCATTGAGATGGTGATACATGAAGATCTGAGAAGGAAGTCAAAGCTGCAGTGGAGATCCTTAAGATTAAAAGATGCCAGAGTATAGGATATCTGCCAAGGAAAGCCACAGGAATGAAATAGAAACAAGCCAAAAGGGAGATCATGTAGGGTGCAATTGGCAAGGATTTACAGGCAGAGTTAAACAAGTCTTTTGGTGAGAACATTACAGTTCCATTTGGCCTTGATGCTAGATGTGGAGCTGCAGGATGTGTTTTCCAAGGTGGGTATCAGTCTTGTTTTGGTCCCTCCTATGTTTTTTCTTTTTAAATATCTTGTAGAATGGAAAAAGTTTAGTCTATGCCTTTATATATTAGATATTTGTAATGTGCTTTAAAATATTTTTATTTGTTCCAATTAGTTGTACATGACAGTAGAATTCGTTTTGACACATCATACAAAAAATGGAGTATAACTTCTCATTCTTTTGGTTGTACATGATGTAGAGTTATACCAGTCATGTAATCATATATGCACATAGGGTAAGAATATCCAATTCATTCTACTATCATTCCTACCCCCATATCCCCTCCCTTCACTCCCTTCTGTCTAATCCAATATACCTCTATTCTTCCTTAGTCACTTTCCCTGTGCTTATTGTGAATCAGCATTTGCATATCAGAGAAAACATTTGGCCTTTGGTTGGGGACTAGCTTCTTTCACTTTGAATCCATTTCTATTTCCATCCATTTACCAACAAATGCCATAATTTCATTCTTCTTTAAGGCTGAGTCATATCCCAATTCAGTTCCTAAACCAACATGCTAAATATCTGGGCCTACTTTTTCTACTTTTTCACAGGATCTCTGTTCTAGTGTAATGTGCTTTTGAATTATAAAAGAAAAAAAATCTAAGAGTTTGCCCTGAATCTCAGATGATATTTTGGACTTGGACTTTGAGGCAATCCTGGAACTGTTAAGACTATAAGGAGTCTTGGAAACTGATTAATGTATCTTGAATTGTGAGATGGCCATTGACTTTTAAGGACCAGGAGCAGAATGTTATGATTTAGGTATGAGATGTCTCCTAAAATTCATGTGGGAGACAATGCAAGAATGTTCATAGGTGAAATGATTATGAGAGGTGTAACCTGATCTGTGAATTAATTCACTGATAGGCATTAGCTGAGTAGTAACCTTAGGCAGAGGGTATGTGACTGGAGAATGTAGGTACTGGGGCATGCCTTTGGAGTTTACATTATTTCTTTGGTGAGCAGCAATTTTTCTGTTTCTTGGTTGTTATGTCCTGTTCTGCTTTCTTCTGTTAAAGCCTTCTGCCATAATGTTTGGTTTCATCTCGGGCCTAGAGCTATAAAGTCAGCCAACCATGGAAAGAACCTTTGAAATCATGAGAAAAAAAAACAAACAACTTTTCCTCTTATAAGTTGCTCTTGTCAGATATTTTGGTAACAATGACAGAAAGGTGTCTAAAAACACAATATAAGGAACTCAAAAGAACTCAATAGCAGGAAAACAAATGATCTGATTTTAAAACAAGCAAAGGACCTGTATAGATATTTTTCTTAAGAGGACATACAAATGAGAAAATGTATATGAAAAATATGCTCAGCATCATTAATAATCAGGGAAATACAATCAAAACCATTAGATATAACCTTACACTTTTTTAAAAAGCTATTATCAAAAAGACAGAAAATGTCTCACATTGGTGAAGAAGTAGAGAAAAGGAAAGCTTGTACACCAAATGGGAATGTAAATTACTACAACCATTATGGAAAATGACACAAAGATTCCTCAAAATATTAAAAATAAAACTACCATATCATCCAGTAATCCCACTTTTGGCATATGTCTAAATACAATAAAATTCAGTATCTCAGAGTGATACCTGCCCTTTCAGATTCCTTACAGCACTCTTTACAATACCCAATGAATGGAATTGTCCTAAGCATCTATTAATAGATAAATGGATTCAGAAAATGTGTTAGTTGCTCAATAAATATTATCCATCTTTTGATAGAAATCTGCCCATTGTGGAATGGGGAAGATGTTGGAGTGAATCTATGCAGTAACTCTCAACTTTTCCATAGCCTAGAAACGAAACAGTGAAACAAAGGCTGACGAGAGAGGGTAGAAATAGAGTTAACATTCTAACCAAAATACTGAACAGCTTGAGACTTAAAGGAACTTGTAATTTGGTTACTGGAGCAAAAAATAAGGACAGGATTACTTGATCCATGAACCATGATCAAGGTGGGGTTGTGGGGAGGGGGAGAGAAAATCCCACAAATTTACTTAACAACAGTTGAAAAGAAAAGCAAGTTAAAATGGGACTGAAGAATTAAAGACAGTGAAGAGGATCAAAAAGTCAGCCCAAAATTTTTGGCAGAAAGCTGTACTGGGCAGGGCAACCATTTTTTTAGAGTCCACAGCTAGCCAGATTCCCTAGAAAAAAATAAATCAATAAATCTTCTTCCCACCTACATCTAATAACAAATAAAACCAGAGGAAATACCTTTGATATGTGTGGGTTGTTTTAGTAACTCATCTAGAGGAAACTTATAGTGGGTTCACTGCTAACTGAAGGTTCCTAAAACCCCTTCTCCCTTTCCTTGGACAAGAGGAGTGAGGTAGAGCTAAAAAGAGAACAAATCACTCCCAGAGGGTGCTAAGTGCAACCCAGCACTCCCTACAGTCTCCACAAGAGCCCAGGCAAACACAGGTTAACGAACACCCTACCTGCATCATAGTGATAGGAAAAACACTGGTGAACTGCAGAACTCAGAGTGGAGGCTTCTGTGCCCCAGAATGATCAGAGAGCCTACATTCACAGGTCCCACAGTTGCAGACAGCCACCAAGCACTTAGATAGGATCACTACAAGTAAGCAGCAGCGAAGGGAAAAGGACACTCAGCAATTCACATATGCTTGCTGCAGGAACTCATATGAAGGCTGGCCAATGGGCATCTTAACACAGTTAGAGTTATGGGTAAAGACTTGGTGAACTGTGGCAGCCAGTGTGGTGGTTTCTGTGCCACAGACTGCCTACAGAGAGCATGTATTGCAGACAGCTACCAAGCACTTAAATAGGGCTACTACAAACAAGTTCCAGCATACAAGAGTGGGAATTCAGTACTCCCCATTAGCCATTGACAGCACTGAGCTCTGCACCCTACATCCCTTCACCCAATAGAAGCAGACAGCAAATGCAACACCCTCTAAATATATAGACTTGGGCCTCTGGGCTGAATAACAAGCACCAATTGGTTAGAGAACCATAGCAACCAGGGAAGTTACTCTTGTGCCCCAGCAGCTCTTGGAGGGCACATGACTGTGAGTCCCAGAGATGTCAGATAACTCAATTATCACTCAGATGCATGGACCCACAGAAGGCATTCCCAGTGGGTAACTCCAAGCAATGAGCATAGAATCTCATGCATACTCAATATAGTATAGCCCATAAAGGGGCTTACAGAGGAGCATCCCATAGACACCAGCTACTGCCCAGTGTGCCCACACACAAGCCCATTGACTTATGACCTTCACACTCAAAAGGGGGCAGCATCCCTTCACCTCCAACTGTTCAACCAGCACAACTTTGATTAGACCACAGTACCTCTATATTAGACAAACACAACCCACACACTCTGAAATACAGACAGTGAGCCCACAGTGAATCTGACAGCACTGGTTCCATGGAGCTTTTCTTCAAGACTACGCTTCCCAAGAGAAAATAATCTGGTTGATAAGTTGCAGTAAATTAGAAACCATCTCCTCTAACCCAACAGAAAGGTAGCATGTACCTTGACAAACCAAAAATCTGAGGAGACCTCACAGAGTTGTATCATAGATAAGCTGCTGTGATCACAACCTCCATACCCAAGGAAACGGGGGTAAGGCCCAGGAGTGGTGAGCATCTTCTCAAGGTTGCAAACTCTGACAAAATCCAAATCAGTAAGACTTAATAAAAAAGAAATCTACCTACCTCAAAAACTTGGCATGGGATATCATAAATCTCTCTACTGTCAGTTTAGATCTTATAGATACTACTTTTCTATTGAATTGATAGATATTCCTTTATTATATGATATTGCAGTCCTCAACCAAAATGATCATATTTATTTTTATTTAATTTTTTAGTTGTAAATGGACACAAATATCTTTATTTTATTTATTTATTTTTATGTGGTGCTGAGGATCAAACCCAGCGCCTCTTGCATGCAAAGCAAGAGCTCTACCACTGAGCTACAATCCCAGTCCAATCATATTTCTTTTAATGTTTTAAAACATTAACTGGAATCAATCTTTCTGTCTTTGCTTTCCTAGTTCAGGTTTGCAATTGCTCATTCTAGTCTCTCTTTTCTTTCTTATAATACTTGCTCCTTTCTCAAATTCTCCCCTCCATTTTTTTCTTTTTATCTTAGTTTGTATTATTTTCTCTCTTCTATTTCTTCTTTTCCTTTGCCCATTTTTTATCTTTCCCTCTTTAATACCTATATAGTTTCACAGTAATTTTACTGTTTTAACAACTAATTTTTCAACATATCCAAGAACATTATTCCACTTTTATACTTGGATTAAAGGAATTACATAGAAAGTTTTCAGTAAGTTTGTCCCTCTGTTTCTATTACCAGATGGGTTTGCTCTGAAATTATTGCAGTTAATAGGGTTTATAACTTCTCCCAGTGTTGCTGGATACTGGGTATAGCCGTGAGTCCTACTAGAGTAGAAGTATCAATATTTGCTAAGTTTGGGGCACCTGAGAGAAAGACTCTCACTAAATACTTGCATAAAATAAAAGAGATACTCACACATGCAGATGTGTAGAAATATGAAAAATCAAGGGAATTAGTCATCTCAATCAGCCCACAACACTTCAACAACTGACCACATTGACACTACAGTGAAGGAAATGTTGGATAAAAAATTTAGAAAGTTCATAGTTAAATGTTCAATGAACTAAAAGAATATGTAAAAAATGACTTAAAATAAAAAATACAGAAAGTTAAAGAACATATCGAGAGAGAGAGAGAGATTCTGAAAAAGAACAAAACAGAAATCCTTGAAATAAAAAACTGAATAAATCAGATAAAAAATTAACTAGAAACATCAATAATAGATTAGATAATATAGAAGACAGATTCTCAGGCTTTGAAAATAGAGTATACACCATTAAAATAAATTTGAGAATAAAGAAAAGATATTAAGAGACCATGACCAAAACATTGAAGAAATCTGAGATATCATCAAAAGACCAAATATAAGAATCAATGGCATACAAGAAGGCACTGAGACATTAACTAAAAGAAAGCACAACCTTTCCAAAGAAGTATCAGAAAATTTTGCACACTTAAGGAATGAAATAATAATCTAAATACAAGAGGAATTTAAAACACCAAATATACAAGATAAAAAAGATCCTCTCCAAGATACATTATAATCAAAATGTTTAATGTACAGAGTAAGCATAGAATTTTAAAAGTTGCAAGAGAGAAGCAGCTTGTCACATTTAGATGCAAACCTGTTAGACTTGTTTCTGATTTCTCAGCACAGACCCTAAAACACAAGAAAGCTTGGAATAATATACATTAAACCCTGAATGATAACAGGTGCCAGCCAAGTTGCTATATCCAATGAAACTCTCCAGAATTTAACATGAAATAAAAACATTCCAAGATAAGCAGAAACTAAAAGAATTCATAACAACTAATGTGGCATAATCCATGAAATACCTACCCAATGAAATCATACATGTAGAAGAAATGAGTAAATATCAGAGCCAGGGTATGGATAAATTTTATGAGAAGAACAGCCAATTAAAAGATAATAATCCCAGCATCTCAGGAGGCTAATTCGGGAGGATTGCAAGTTCAAAGCCAGCCTTAGCAACTTAGTGAGGCCCTAAGCAACTTAGAAAGACATGGTCTCAAAATAAAAAATGCTAAGGATGTGGCATAGTGGTTGAACACTGCTGTGTTCAATCCCTGGTATGAGACTATGAGAAGAGAGAGAGAGAGAAAGGGGAGAGAGAGAGGGAATAAAGTCTTAAATAAAAAGAAATCAAAATGACAGGAAATAAAAACCATCTGTCTATAATAATACTGAAGATAAATGGACTAAACTCTTTAATCAAAATACAGATTGGCAGGATGGATTAAAAAAATGCCCACCTTACAGGCAAAGACATTCATGGGATGAGGAAGAAAGGATGGAAAAAAAAGATATACCATGTAAACGGAGACCAAAAGTGAGCAAGAGTAGCTAATAGCATATTTGAAAAAGTAGACTTCATGGCAAAATTAATCATTTGAGACAAAGTAGTTCACTCCACACCAGTTAAAAGAATCATCTAACAGCAAGAAATAGTGATTGTAAATATTTATACCCCAAACAGTGGTGCATCTACATAAACTAAACAAGCCATCCTCAATATAAAGATTCAAATAGACATTAGTACTATAATACTTGGTGGTTTAAATACATCTTTTTCATGAATAAATATATCACACAGACAAAAAGTAAGTAATGCCTCTTTATAACTAAAACCAAAATTAATCAAATGAACCCTACAGATACCTACGGAATATTTCATCTATCAATAACTGAATTTACTTCCTTTTCAGCTGCACATGGAATCATCCCTTAAAAAGATCAAACTTAAGTACACAAAGCAAGTATTAGAAAATACAATAAAATTGATGATTTCAGGAATCTTATCAGACCATAATGGAATGAAATTAGAAATCACCGGCAAGAAAAATTATAGAAACTACAAAAGTACATGGAGATTGAAGAATATCCTGTTCAATAAGAAATGTGAGGAGGGAGGAGGGAACGGAAACAGGAAGCATTGGGGACTGAAATGAAGCAAATTATATTTCATGTATTATGATTATGTAAAAAATAACTCCACTATTATGTATAATTATAATGCACTAAATAAAAATACTGAATAAGGAAAGAATAGTTTAATTATGACACATACACATGTTAGAATTGTAGAGTGTAGCTACAAAAGTGAGCTAAATCAACACAAGCTATCATGGAAAGACCTAACACTTATTTTATTAAATGGCAAAAATATTCAGGTCAATATGTGTGTCATTACCTACATGTGTTAAAATAATACAGTATATCATCCCTAATCCTCAAATCATTAATTATCATTACCTAACAGGAGAAGGCTGAAATCTACAGGAATTTTGTAAAGGATAGAATTTGAATTTCCCTATAACTTTTAGAGTGTTTTGCAGTAAGAATATGTATATGTGGGCCAGTGGTGCAATGGATAATGCAACTATTAAGAATCAGAAGATTCAAGAACATGTGAACTATTTCCTTTTTAAATTAAAGATTTACATAAGCCTAATCACAGAAATAGTTCATTAAATTTGACTGCTAGTTGATGCAAAAACTGAAGTTTACTTTTTGGTGAACATAAATTCTAATATAGATTTGCAAGGGCTCTTTGCCACCTAGGGATTCAGGTTGCTTTGAACTCATGTTTTCATCATCTCAACTTTATAAATTCATTTTACTTAATTTTTTAAGATTTTTGGATATTTATTTTTTAATAAACTTTTGGAAGTTGTTGACCATTGTTTATTCAAATATTATTTCTGTTTTCCTCTCTGTTTGGATACTCTTACCATGTGCATATCCACATGCTCAATGGTATTGCATAAGTGTCTTAGACTTTATTCTTTTCTTCTTTTTCTTTAAGCCACTCAGATTGGGGACTATCAATTGACCTATTATCGATTCCACTGATTCTTTTTTCTTTCTGCTTAAATTTGCTGTGGCATACCTCTGGTCAGTTTTTCACTTAATTTATTATATTTTTGAGTGAAGATTTTGTATTTGGTCTTTTTTTACAATTTCTGTCTCTGATGTTTTCTATTGGGTAAGACATCTGCCTCATGCTTTCCTTTAGTTATTTATACATGATTTATTTAGATCTTTGAATATTTTAACATACCTGGTTTTAAAATTAAGTCCAATGTTTGGGTTTTCAGAGACAATTTATTTTGATTGATTTCCCTCTCTCAATATGGCATACTTTCTTTTATCTTTACATACACTGTAATTTTGTTGTTATTGAAAATGGGACATTTTAAATATTATAATGTGCCAACCAAGGAAAACAGATTCCCTTACCCCTCTGTCAGTTGATAGTAGTTTTACTTGTCATTGCTGTTCAATTTTATAACTTTCTGAACTAGATTTATAAAATGTGGGCTAGGGTTGTGGCTCAGTGGTAGAGCACTTGCCTAGCATGTGTGGGGCACTGGGTTCAATTCTCAGCACTACATTCAAAAAAATAAACAAATAAAGGCATTGTGTCCATCTATAACTAATAAAAATATTTTAAAAATGTGCATTTTTTTGTCATGTGTGATTTTATCTGGAATAAAATTAGAGTGACCAGAAATTTGTCTTTTGGTGAGGATTCTTGAAATTGGTCAAGCAGATGCTAGGTTTGAACCTCTCATCAGAACTGAGAGAGGGAGAAAATGGTCTCCATGACTAGTTTGCTTAGAGTAGGGCAAAAGGAAAGAAGGGAAATTTTGGTCTTAAAAGCTGTCATTGGTCAGTATTTTAAAGGGTTATTTTCATTTAAATGTTCTAGAACAGATAAAATGAATTTTTAGCTAAATAATTCAGGAGAATGGTTAGCCTTGGGGAGTGTAGTGACTGGAAGAAAGCATGGAGGCACTTCTGGAATGCCCTGTTTATTGCCTTGGTAGAACTTATACAGCTGTATTCATATGTGGAAATTCATCTAGCTGCGCTTTTCCCCTTTTCATTTGTACAGTAAATTTAATTCAATATAAAGATTTTAAAATAGCCAGAAGAGTTTCCATACAGAAATTATTACCAATTATTATTAATGTGGGAAATAATTTTTAATGTGATAGTATATTGTATTATTCAGGGTTCTGAGGAGGAATGGAACCAACAGGAGGTATGGTTATAAAAAAGGGGACTTACTGGATTGGCTTACACACCTAGGAGCTGGATAATTCACAATGGCCATCTGCAGGCTAGAGAGTTGGAAGAACCAGTATCTGTGCAGTCCAAGATGCAGAAGGCTCAGTACAAGATGGATCAAGGATGTTACCCCAGTCTGAGACCAAAGGCTTCTGGAAATTCGCTGGAGAATCACTGGCAGAGTCTGCTTTGGAAGAATGAAGGATCAAGGGTCTGATATCCACAGGTGATAACAAGAGCAATTCAGAACCTGTTCAAGAAGAATAAAGCTTGTGTCTGCTACTGCTTCATTGTTTTTCCAACTTTGATTCCATCCAAGTCTTCAATATAATGAATGGTGCTGCCCATGCTTAGGGAGGGTCTCCACTTCAGTTGCCATCCCACATGCCAATGATTCCTAGACATATCTTCATTGATACACCCAGAAGCCTCAATCTATGGCATCTCTTAATCTAATCAAGCTGACAATTCATATTAACTATTATAGATATTATCTTCAGGTTTTGTCTTTGGAAATGTATGCCTCATACAGTACGCAATTTTTCTTTTATCTTTATTTTTTGTTAGAGATTTGTAGTTATACTCAGTAGTTGGATTCATCCTGACAAACTCATATATACATTGCATAATTTTTATTTCTTTTTCTTTTTGGTACTGGGGATTGAACTCAGAGGCACTTAACCACTGAGTCATATCTTCAGCCCTTTTTTGTATTTTATCTAGATACAGGGTCACAATGAGTTGCTTAGCACCTTGCTCAATTGCTGAGTCTGGCTTTGAACTCAAAATCCTCCTGCCTCAGCCTCTCAAGCCCCTGGGAATACAGGCATGTGCCAACTCTCTGGCTCCTTTTCTTTTTTTATTAGTTCTTTTTAGATGTACATTACAGTAGAGTGTATTTGGACATATTATACATACATGGAATACAATTTATTCTGATTAGGATCCCATTGTTGTGGTTGTACATAATGTAGAATTTCACTGGTGGTGTATATGGACATAGGAAAATATCTGATTCAGTCTACTCTTTTAGAAATTTTATCATACATCAAAAGTGTTTTTATATGTCATAAAAAATGAAAAGGTCTGCATGGCATTATATCTTCCTTCATAGTATTTTTTAAAAATATTTTTATTTTTATTTTTTGTTTACTTATTTTTATGTGGTGCTGAGGATCTAACCCAGTGACACACACATGCGAGGCAAGTGCTCTGCCACTTAGCCACAACCTCAGCCCCCTTCATAGTATTTAAACCTACTTTAATTTTAAAGATACCCAATTTGAGGACATTTGGGTTGTCTTCAATAATTTGTTAGTATGAATAATAATAGTTCCTGGTAACAAAGATTGTGCCCTTCCTTGACCTGCAACATATGAATACTTTTAAACACACACTTTCAGTAAAACTATTTTTCTTGATAAAGAAACACAATCTCAGGACAAGCCCTCCAGTTGCCACTTCTGAACAAAATATATACCTAAGTCCCACTTGTATAACTATTCTGAAGGTATCACTACTTGAAAACAGCCAAATGATTTCCTTACGATGAATTTCAAAAATTGAAATTGGGTAGGAACACATTGGAAAATTTACATTTCTACCAGCAATTCCATTGTACCCTAAAATACTGTATATCATGACTTTTAATATTTCCAAACAATTAAGTTGAAAAATATCATTCTAATAATTAGATTTTTTGTTAAAAACTGAGATTGAGCATTGTCTTAATCTATTCCTGATGCTGTAACAAAATATTTTAGACTAAATAATTTACAAAAAATAGAAATTTATCTCTCTGTTCAGGAGAATGAGAGCCCAAGATTAAGACACTGGCACATGTAGTATCTAATGAAAGTTTGCTTTCTGTTTCTAAGATGGGACTTCATTACTGTGTTCTTCACATGGCAGATGGCAAAAGGGCAGAAGGTCAGTAATATTCATAAGGATTTAACGTTCATTATTTAATCATATTCTAAATGCTATAGCTCTTAACACTATCACATTGGTGATTAAATCATATGGATTCTGGGAGACAAATAGCATGAATATTTCTATTTATTTCATCATTCATATTTCCTCTCCAGATAATATCTATTCATGCATTTAGCATGTTTTTTAAAAAACTTTATTTATTTATTTATTCTACTTATGTATACATGATAGCAGCTTGCATTTTGATTAATTGTACACAGATGAAGCACAATTTTTCATTTCTCTGGTTGTATGTGATGTAGAATCACAACATACATGCAGTCATACATAAAGCTAGGGCTATGATGTCATCATATTCCACCACCTTTACTGTCCTCCACCCCCTGCTCCTCCACCCCTATGACCAAAGTTCCTCCATTCTTCCCATGTCCTCCTCCACATTATGGATCAGCATTCACTTATCAGAGAGAACATTCGGCATTTGATTTTTTGAGATTGGCTTACTTCACTTAGCATGATATTCTCAACTCCATCCATTTACCTGTAAATGCCACAATTTTATTCTCTCTTATTGTTGAGTAATATTCCATTGTGTATATATACCACAGTTTCTTCATCCATTCATCTGTGGAAGGGCATCTAGGTTGGTTCCACAGTTTAGCTATTGTGAATTGAGCTGCTATAAATATTGAAGTGGCTGCAGCACTGTAGTATGCTGTTTTTAAGTCTTCTGGGTATAGACCAAGGAGTGGGATAGCTGGGTCAAATGGTGGTTCCATTCCAAGTTTTCTAAGGAATCTCCATACTGCTTTCCAGATTGGTTGTACCAATTTGCAGTTCCACCAGCAAAGTTTGAGTGTGCCTTTTTCTCCACAATCTTGCCAACACTTATTGTTGTTTGTGTTCTTGATGGTTGCCATTCTGACTGGCGTGAGATGAAATCTTAAGGTAGTTTTGATTTGCGTTTCTCTGATTGCTAGAGATGTTGAACGTTTTTTCATATGTCAGTTGATCGATTGTACATCTTCTTCTGTGAAGTTTGTTTTCAGCTTCTTGGCCCATTTATTGATTGGGTTGTTTGTTTTTTGGTGTAGAGTTTTTTGAGTTCTTTACACATCCTGGAGATTAGTGCTGTATCAGATGTGCATGTGGCAAGGATTTGTTCCCAGAATGTCAGCTCTCTGTTCACTTCATTGATTATTTCTTTTGCTAAAGAAAAGTTTTTTAGTTTGAATCCATCCCATTTATTGATTCTTTTTTTTGTTTTATTTAGGCTTACATGTTAACAGTGTAAATTGATTCATTGTACATAGATAGAGGATAAAATATCAATTCTCTAGTTGTAAGTTGTATAGAATCACAACATATATGCAGTCATACATAAAGTTAGGGTTATTATGACCATCATATTCTACCACCCTTGCTGTTCCCATGCCCCCTCCCCACTTACACCCCTGTGAACAGAGATCCGCCATTGTACCCATGTCCTTCCCCACCTTAAGAATCAGCATACACTTATCAACGAGTACATTTGGCATTTGGTTTTCTGAGATTGGCTCACTTCACTTAGCATGATATTCTCCAACTCCATCCATTTACCTGCAAATGCCATAATTTTATTCTCTTATTGCTGAGTAATATTCCATTGTGTATATATACCACAGTTTCTTTATCCATTCATCTATCGAAGGGCATCTAG
>CM053417.1:75172560-75197110 GCA_028644305.1 Xerus rutilus | reverse complement strand
GCCTTTTTCCCAACAACCTCACCAACGCTTATTGTTGTTTGTATTCTTGATAATTGCCATTCTGACTGGCATGAGATGGAATCTTAGGGTAGTTTTGATTTGCATTTCTCTGATTCTGGTGTTAAGTTTTTTGAGTTCTTTATATATCCTGAAGATGAGTGTTCTATCAGATGTGTGTGTGGCAAAGATTTGTTCCCAGAATGTCGGCTCTCTGTTCACTTCATTGATTATTTCTTTTGCTGAGAAGAAGCTTTTTAGTTTGTATCCATCCCATTTGTTGATTCTTGATTTTACTTCTTGTGCTATAGGAGTCTTGTTAAGGAAGTATGGTCCTAATCCAACATGATGAAGATTTGGGCCTATTTTTTATTCTATTAGGCGTTGGGTCTCTGGTCTGATTCCCATGTCCTTGATCCACTTTGATTTGAATTTTGTGCATGGTGAGAGATAGGGGTTTAGTTTCATTTTGCTGCATCTGGATTTCCAGTTTTCTCAGTTTCATTTGTTGAAGAGGCTGTCTTATCTCCAGTGTACGTGTTTGGCTCCTTTATCTAGCATAAGTAACTGTATGTAAGTGGGTTCGTCTCTGTGTCTTCTATTCTGTACCATTGGTCGACATGTCTATTTTGGTGCCAGTACCATGCTCTTTTTGTTACTATAGCTTTGTAGTATAATCTGAAGTGTGGTATTGTGATGCCTCCTGCTTCACTCTTCTTGCTAAGGATTGCTTTTGCTATTCTGGGTCTTTTATTCTTCCAAATGAATTTCATGATTACCTTTTCTATTTCTATAAGGAATGACGTTGGGATTTTAATTGGGATTGCATTGAATCTACATAGTGCTTTGGGTAGTATGGCCATTTTGACAATATTGATTTTGCCTATCCAGGAGCATGGGAAATTTTTCATTTTCTAAGGTCTTCTTCAATTTCTTTCTTCAGTGTCTTGTATTTTGCATTGTAGACTCTATCATCTCTCTTATTAAATTGATTCCCAAGTATTTTATTTTTTGAGGCTATTGTGAATGGGATAGTTTTCCTAATTTCTCTTTCAGAGGGTTTATCACTGATGTATAGAAATGCAATTGATTTATGTGTGTTGATTTTATATCCTGCTGCTTAGCCGAAATCATTTATTAATTCTAAAAGTTTTCTGGTGAATTTTTTGGATACTCTAAGTATAGAATCATGTCATCTGCAAATAATGATAGTTTGAGTTTTTCTATAAACGATGGTGGGATTTATGAATCATATATTTTTTCTAGTTTTAATATTTTGAGGAACCATCATACCATTTTCCACAATGAACATACGAATTTACATTCCAACCAATAGTGTACAAGATTTTCCTTTTTTCCACATCCTTACTGTCACTAGTCATCTTCAGTATTTTATATAATCACAATTCTTACTGGGGTAAGATGATATATCATTGTAATTTTGATTTGCATGTTTTCATGTATATGGCCCTTTGAACTTTTTCTTTTGAAAAATTTCTATTTACATCTATTTCCCATTTTTATAACTTTATTTTATTTGTTTATATTTTATGTGGTGATGAGGATTGAATCCAGTGTCTCACATGTGTTAGACAAGCACTCTACCCCTGAGCTAAAACCTCAGCCCCTCTATTGCCCATTTTTAATTGGGTTAATTTTTTTTTTTGTGTTTTATGTTGAATTTTGAGGGTTCCTTATACAGTCTGGATATCAACTCCTGGTCAAATTTATAATTTGAAAATATTTCTTATCATTGTACAGGTTGTCTTTAAACTCTATTGATTGTCTCCTTTGCTATGTAGAAACTTTTTAATTAGATGTAATTCCACTTTTCTATGTCTGCTATTGTTTCCTTTGATTTGAGGGTCTTTTCCAAAAATTGTTTCCTGTTCTAATGTCTTGAAACATTTTCCTTGTTTTTTTAGGAGTTTTATAGTTTAAAGTTCTATATTTAAGTCTCTAATCGATTTTGAGTTGAATTTTGTAACTAGGGAGAGACAGGAGTCATAATTCATTCTTCTGTATGTAGATAGATAATTATCCAAGCATCATATATTGGAAATGTTTTTTTCTTCATTGTTTGTCATTAGGACCTTTGTAAAAAATCAGTTTCCCATAGATTTTATTCCATTGGTTTGTGTGCCTGTTTTTATGCCAATACTATGCTGTTTTGATTACCACAGCTTTGTAGTATGTTTAAAAATCAGATAGTATAATGTCTTCTGATTTATCCTTATTGTTGTTGTTGTAGTGGTGGTATTGAAGATTGAAACCAGGGTCACTCTAACAGTAAGCTATCTCCTAGAACTTTTTTTTTGTTTTTATTTTGAAGCAGAGTCTCACTAAGTTGCCTAGGTTGGTGTTGTACTTGCAATTTTTCTTCCTCAGCCTCTCATGCAGCTGGGATTACAGGTGTGCACTGCTGCTCTTCGCCTGCTATGCTGCTTTTGCTCAAGATGGTTTTGAATGTGTGTGTGTGTGTGTGTGTGTGTTTGGCATGGTTATGTGTAAATTTTGGATTTTCTTCTAATTCTGTGAAGATTTTTATAAGGATAGCATTGAATCTGCAAATTGCTTTGTGTACTGTAGACATTTTAACAATATTAATTTTCCTACTCCATGAACATGAGATGTTTTTACAATTGTTTGTGTCTTTTTTGATTACTGTCATCAGTATTTTATATTATTCATTGTAGATATATTTCATGTTTTTGGTTAAATTTATTCCTAGGTGTTTAAAATTTTTGTAGCTATTGGAAATGTGATTGCTTTCTTGACTTTGATTTCAGGTAATTGTTATTGGTATATAGTGATACTATTGATATTTTATACATTTATTTTTTCTATTCTGAAATTTTACTGAATTCTTCAATTAATTCTAATAGTTTTTGTGTAGTTTTTTGGGATTTCTACATATAAAATCATATAGGAGCTACATATGAGATCTGCAAACAGTGACAGTGTGCGTTTATTTTTTTCAATTTGGATGCTCATTGCTATTTCTCTTACCTATTTTCTCTCACTAGGATTTCCAGAATTATATTGAATGAAAGTAATGAGGTAAGTGAGCATCCTTCTATCTTTCCAGGTATTAAAGAGAAAGCTTTTTAGCTTTCCCCAATATTGTATAATGCAAGCAGTCAGCTAATTAAAATGGCCTTTATGAGGGAACCCTTCCAAACTCATTCTATAAAGCTGTTATCAACCTGATATCAAAACCAGAAAAAAACATATCAAGGAAAGAAAACTTCAGACCAATATCCTTGATGAACCTAGATGCAAAAATTCTTAATAAAATACTGTAAAAACCCATACAGGGGCTGGGACTGTAGCTCAGTGGTAAAGTGCTTACCTTGCATGCATGAGGCACTGGGTTCAATCCTCAGCATCACATAAAAATAAATGAAGATATTTGTGTCCATCTACAACTAAAAAAATTTTTTTTTAAACTCCATACAGGGGCTGGGGTTGTGGCTCAGCATTGAGTGTTTGCCTCACATGTGTGAGGCACTGGGTTCGATCCTCAGCACCACATAAAATAAATAAAGGTATTGTGTTCATCTACAACTAAAAAAAAAACTCCATACAAAAAGACATAAAAAGATAATGTAGGGGGCTGGGGTTATGGCTCAGTGGTAGAGCGCTTGCCTAGCATGCGTGAGGCACTGGGTTCGATTCTCAGCACCAGATATAAATAAATAAAATAAATAAAGATCCATAAAAAATAAAAAAATTAAAAAAA
The DNA here is from genome assembly GCA_028644305.1 of Xerus rutilus. Classification (NCBI taxonomy): domain Eukaryota; kingdom Metazoa; phylum Chordata; class Mammalia; order Rodentia; family Sciuridae; genus Xerus; species Xerus rutilus. The sequence goes on along the minus strand of CM053417.1, from coordinate 75,193,371 downwards.
AGATAATGTAGGATGATCAAGTGGGTTTCATCCCAGAATGCAAGGTTGTTTCAACATATGGAGATCAATAAATGGAATTCATTACATAAATGGACTTAAATACCAGAATCACATGATTATCTCAATACATTCAGGAAAAGCATTTGACAAAATACAGTATTCACTCATGTTTAGAACACTAGGAAAACTAGGAATAGTAGGAATACACTTCAACATTGTAAAAGCTGTATATGACAAACCCAAGGCCAACATCATTCTAAACAGAGACGAACTGAAAGCAGTCCTTCTAAAAACTGAAACAAGACAGGGATGTCCTCTTTCACCAGTCTATTCAACATAGTCCTTGAAATTCTAGCCAAAGTAATTAGGCAAAAGAATGAAATTTAATGGATACATATAGGGAAAGAAGAGCTAAAACTATAGCTGTTTGCTGATGACATGATCCTATATTTAGGAGGCCCAAAAATCTCCAGCAGAGCTGGACACAGTGACACATATCTATAATACCAGCAGCTTGAGAGGCTGAGGCAGGAGAATCATGAGTTCAAAGCTGTCCTTACAACTTATCAAGGCCCTAAACGACTTAGCAAGATCCTATGTCTAAATAAAATATTTAGAAGGACTGAGGATGTAGCTCAGCAGTTAAGCATCACTGGGTTTAATTCCCAGTACCAAAACAAAATGAATAACAAAAACAAAACCCCAACGGAAAACATCTAGAATTCCTAAATGAATTTAAAAAGTAGCAGGATACAATATTAACACTCATAAATCAATTGCATTCCTAAAGACCAATGATGAATCAGCTGAAAGAGAAATTAGGAAAATTATCTCATTTATAATAGCCTAAAATTACTTGAGAATTAATCTAATGAAAGGGGAGAAAGATATTAGAAAATGGAAAGATCTTCCATGTTCTTGGATAGGCAGAATTAATATTGTCAAAATGGCCATAATTCCAAAAGCCCTTATACAGATTTAATACAATTCTTACTAAAATTCCAATGATGTTCTTCATACAAATAGAAAAATCAGCCATGAAATTTAAGTGGAAATATAAGAGGCTTAATATAACCAAAGCAATCCTTAGCAAGAAAAGTGAAGCCAAAGGCATCACGATCCCAAACCTTAAATTATACAACAGAGCTATAGAAATAAAAACAGAATGTCACTGGCACCAAAATAGGCATGAAGACTAATTAAATATAATAGAAAATCCAGAGACAAACCCACATAAATGCAGTTATTTCATACTAGATAAAGGCTCAAAAATATACTTGGAGTAAAGGCAGCCTCTTCAACAAACTGTGCTGGGAAAATTGGAAATCCATATGTAGTAAAATAAAATTTAAGCTGGGCATGGTGGCGCAAGCCTGTAATCCCAGCACTTAGGGAGACTGAGACAGGAGAATCGTGAGTTCAAAGCCAGCTTCAGCAACGGCAAGGCACTAAGAAACTCAGTGAGACCCTGTCTCTACATAAAAAACACAAAATAGGGCTAGGGATGTGGCTCACTGGTCGAGTGCCTCTGAGTTCAATCCCCAGTACAAAAAAAAATTAATCCCTCATATCTCACCTTGCACAAAGCCCAACTTGAAGTGGATCAAAGATCTAGGTATTAAACTAGAAACTCTGCACCTACTAGAAGAAAATATAGGCCCAACACTCTAACATATCAGCGTGGAAACTGACTTCCTTAACAAGACTCCTAAAGTGCAAGAAGTAAACTTTAAAAAATAAATAAATGGGATAGTATCAAACTAAAAAGGTTTTTCATAGCAAAGGAAACAAATAAGAACATGAAGAGAGAGACTACACGATGGGAAAAATATCTTTGCCACCCACACCTCAGATAAGGGGTTAATTTCCAGGATATACAAAGAACTCAAAAAGCTTAACACCAAAAAATCCCAATTAACTCAATCAATAAATGGAAACAGGTACTTCACAGAAGAAACATAAATGGCCAACAAATATTTGAAAACATGTTCAACATCTCTAGCAATTAGAAAAATGCAAATTAAAATTAGACTTAGATTTTACCTCACTCTATCCAGAATCACAATTATCTAGAAGTAATGACAAATGTTGGAAAGGATGTGGGGAAAAGGGTACACTTGTATATTGTTGGTGGGACTGCAAATTAGTGCAAGTTACTCTGGAAAGCAGTAGGGAGATTCCTCAAAAAACTTGGAATGGAACCACCATTTTATCCATTTATACCACTCCTTGGTATATATCCAAAGCACTTGAAGTCAGCATATTACAGTGAGAAGGCAACATCAATGTTTATAGCAGCACAATTCACAATAGGTAAGGTATAAAAATAACCTTGATGCCATCAACAGATGAATGGATAAAGAAATTGTGGTCTGTATACACAATTGAATGTTATTCAGCCACAAAGAAGAAAGACTATATGACATTTGCCAGGAAATTGATGGACCTGGAAACTATCATGCTATGTGAAATAAGCCAATTGCAAAAGAAAAAAAGATTCAATATTTTCTCTGATATGTGGACGACAACCCATAACAAGGGTAGGGGAGAATAGAAGTTTAGACAAAGTGTAATGAAGGGAAGGAAGAGGGGATGGAAATAGGAAAGCCAGAAGAATTGATCAGACATAACTTTCCTATGTACATATATGAATACACTACCATGTATCTCAACATTGTGTACATCCACAAGAATTGGATGCACACATTAAGATATATTCAATGTTTGTATAAATATCTCAAAATGGATTCTATTGTCATGTTTGATAGAAAAGAACAAATAAAAGTTAACAAAAATAAAATAGTCTTTATGTCAAGATTACTTTGTATCTAAGTTTTTCAGTATTTATCACAAATGGATGCTGAATTTTATCAAATTCCTTTTCTGCATCTATTAACATGACCACATTATAATTTTTGCTTTATTCTGCTGTTGTGGTTTATTGTGTTTAATGATTTGTATATATTGAATCAGATTTGCATCCCTTGAATAAATCCCAGTTGATCATGGTGAATAATCTTTATAATGTGCCATTGGATTCATTCTGCTAGTTGAGGATTATTGTGTTTATGTTTATCAAAGATATTGGTCTGTAGTTTCCTTTTACTGTAGTATCTTTAACTCACTTCAGTATTAAGGTAACACTGGCCTTATAGAATGTAGGAAGAATTCATTCCTCTTTTATTTTTCAGAATAAATTAAAGATAAGGAATATTATTTATTCTTTAAATGTTTGATTGAATTTGGCAGCTGATCCATCTTGGCTTGTGTTTTTCTATGATTGGTGGCTTTCATTACTGATTTGATATTGTTACTTGATATTCATATGTTCAGATTTTTTATTTCTCTATAATTCAGTCTTGGTAAAGAATGTGTGTCTCAGAGTTTGTCCATTTCTTCTAGACTATGAAATTTGTTGATGTATAATTTTTTATAATAATCTCAAATGATAATTTGTTTTTCCGTGATGTCAGTGGTAATTACTCATTTTTCAATGGTAATTATATTTATGAAAAGATTTTCATCTTTTTCCTTAGTGTGCCTGAGGGCTTGTCTATTTTGCTTATCTTCTGGAAGAATCAGTTCTTTGCTTAATTAACCTTTTATATTTTTTGGTTCTATGTCATTTATTTCTGCTTTGAACTTGATGAGTTATTTTCATCTACTAATTATGGATTATTTGATCCAAAAAGTTTTTGCCACCTAGTAATGGAAATATTATTCAGATATTGTGTGATTTTATTTCAACTCACACAGGCATTACTGGACATTTAAGATCCCCTAAATCAACGATTCAGAGAATCATGTAATAATAAGGACTATCTGGTATAATCACCTGGCCTTGAGATGTTCCCTGGGATGCAGCAACAGGTTGTTTATTTAAGATCTTTCTGCTTTTATAATAATAGACATTGATTGCTATTAACTTTCCTCTTAGTACTGCTTTTGCTCTGTCCCATTGGTTTTGATTCATTGTGTCTGCATTTTCAATAAATAATTTATCAATTATGAGCTATTTTGAAATGATAACAACTTAACATGACCATAAGATAACACAAAAACATTTTGTTTTATTTTTTATCCTCCAAGTATATATTTTCCAAGTCTCTCTTTAAGCTTACTATTTTTTCTGTTTGATCTATCCTTCTATTGATGACTTCTTTCACATTTTTATTTTAAGTGATGGTATTTTCATTTCAAGAATTTGTTTGAATTTTTAATTGCTTCCATCTCCTTAAATTTTTGTTATAATTTTAAATGTATATTTGTGTTTTCTGTAAGATCATTGAGTTTTCTTAAAATGTATATTTTAAGTTTTCTGAGAGTTCTCCTGTACTGGTTAGTACCTGATCAGTTTTGGGGACCTTATTTTGAGTATTAGGTGACATCATTGCTTCCTGAAAGTTCCTGAAGTTTGTTGGTATGTGACATCACCTGGACCTTGAAGAATTAATTATTAATTCCAGTCTTCCTAATATAATTGCATTTGTTTTTCAGAAGACTGCTTATTTTATGTGAACTTGTCACTTCTGCTATTTCTGTACTGGATGGCTCACAGGTTCAGATTTGTCAGGAGTATGTTGTTGGCATATAGTCACTTTTGCAGTACTAGAGGGTACTATAAGACCAGGTCTATTCCAAATACACTGTTGGTATACTATTAAAAACAAATACACAAGAGAAATGTGTTAGCTTTTTACTGCTGTTACCAAAATATTGATGAGAATAACATAGAAAAGAAAACGAATATTTTGACTTGTGGTTTTCAGGGGGTATGACTCCATTGTTCTGGACCCATGGTGAGGCAGAACATCACAGTGGAAGCGTGTGGTGGTTGAACACTCCTCAGTTCATTGGAGCCAGGAAGGGCGTGTGTGTGTGTGTGGGGGAGAGAGAGAGAGAGAGAGAGAGAGAGAGAGAGAGAGAGAGAGAGAGAGAGGACAAAATGTAAAGCCCAAAGTTATACCCCCAATTATATACTTCTTCTAGCCATACTCCACCTTCCTATAGTTCCAACCCAGGAATTCATTTAAATTATTAATCCATCAATGGATTAATCTGATGATCAGGCTATAGTTCTCATAGTCCAATCATTTCACTTCTGACCATTCCTGCATTTTCACATGAGATTTTTCTTGGGGGGGCATTTCTTATACAAATCGTAACAGGGAGAGTATTTGGAGAAAGTAGCCTACTCCCAAAAACCTCTCCCTGGGGCCATGATGGGTCAGATGGTTTGTCCACAGTTACCAGTCTGTGGTAAGGCACTGTAAGATTCTGCCTGGCTCTGAGCAGAGTCACAATAGATGGAGCAGCACCATCTATCATACCTCTACTCACCACATCCACCAATCTGTGACTCTACCAGAGTCCACAGCCTGCTAAATCAAGCACAACACTGGGGCAGGACTGATGCCCATGCTGCTATGTGTTGCCTATTGCCAAGGTGGAGATCCCTGCAACCAGTCACAGGTGATGTCAACTGGAATAGAAGTCTGATAGACTGGGACTATGTTCCTTCTTCCCCTGAGAGTGGATATGTTCCAGACACTCAGTCCAAGGCAGAACAGGGGATGAGGACTACTAGATCTGCTTAGTGTTAGATTTCAAAAGCCTGGCACTAAGTTCTATGTCAAAGACTTGTGTTTATCACCCTGTCCTATCCCAACAAATACAGGTTGAGGTAGTGTTAGTGAGGGTAGTCCCTTGGCTCCCTAGGCTTAGGCTAGGCTGGGTCACACATGTGTCACAGCAGCAGAGGCCTGCACAGTCTCAGGAGGAGCACTTTTGTACCCTGCACTCGCTGAAAGACTGAAACTGATGTAGGATAAATCATGAATCTGTCTCACTGGTACATAAGTCTCCACCTGGTGTCAGGGCTCATCTGAAGACTACATCTGTAAGCTCTGGACCATGTCTGGGACCTTCAGTTTATATCACAGTGAGACTGTGATTGGGCTCCAATAGAAAGCCCTGTGCTAGTTTTTGTGCTCTATTATCTAGATAGTGCAATCTCACTCCCTGCTTTGCCACCCAAGATTGGAGAAGGGGTGGTGGAAGCACTCAGATACTTATCTTAACATTTCCAGCAACTCCGTCTGTGGAAATTAGGCTAATGTTAGTGGTGACACATCACCACTTCGTTTAACTGTGGCAGGTCTGGTACTGGGTTTCAAAAAGAATGTACTAAATTCTCTCACTCTCCCAGTGAGAGGCATCTCTCTTTGAGCTGGACTACTTGAGATTGGAAGAGGAATGACATGGTCATCTATTTTGTCTCTGTCTTCTTCAATATGTCATTTAACTTTGTTATACTAGAAGCGAGTACTCTGGTCTCTCACCTGATTTCTTTAGCACTTACGAAGTTAGTTTAATGGTGGAATAGCTGTTCAACTTGGTGTGTCTGTGGAAACACTGTCACTGGAGGATCTTATTCTCTTTCCATCTTGCTCTGCCTCCTCTCCCTTATTTTTAAAATTGCTTTAGGGTCTGACGTGATGTCTTATATTTCATTTCTGTTTTATTTATATTATTTCCTGTTTCATATTTATTAGTCTTTCTGGAGGTATAGCAATTTTATTTTTCCAAAGGATCAACTTTATTTTTTATTAATTAGAAAAACTGTTTTCATGTTTCTAGTATTATCAGTTCCTGTTCACTTTGAATTTGTTTTGCTCTACAAGTTTCTTGATATGGCAATTCAGTTTATTAACTTGAAACCCTCTTTTGTTTCTAATGTAAGCATTTAGTGCTATAACTTTCTCTGACTGCATCTTCTTATCTGCATATTTTATAGATAGATAGATAGAGAAATTTACTTCTATTTATTTAAAATTCCATTGAGATCTCTGGTATATTTTGAACCATTTTGTTTAAATTGAACTTTTAAGGAGATTTTCTTGTCTTTCAGTTGATTTTTCATTAGATTTAAGGAGTTCATTGGGTTAGACAAAGGAGAATGAAGGGAAGGGAGGGGGAATGGGAATAGGAAAGACAGTAGAATGAATTGGACATAACTATCCTGTGCTTATATATGAATATATGAATAGTGCAACTCCACATCATGTACGACCACAAGAATAGGATCCTAATTAAAATAAGTTATATTCCATGTATGTATAATATGTCAAAATATACTCTACTGTCATGTATATCTTAAAAGAACAAATAAAAAAAGAGAGACCCTGATTCTATCTAACTTCAGTTCATTTTTTGAGGATATTTATTTATTTATTTATTGGCACATGTTATGGTCCAACTTGGTGATTGTATCACTGGCTTTTGGAAAATGTGTATTTTGCTGTTGTTTGTGGTGTTCTATTTATGATGATTAAAAATTATAAGTAGACTGTGTTATTCAGATCTTCTCTATCTCTGCTAATAATCTATTACTTTTACAAATTGCTGAAAAGGTGTTCAAGTTTTGAAATATAATTGATATAGTTGTTGTTTTGTCCTTTTTTTCAGCTCTATAAATTTTAGGTTCATTCATTTTGAGGCTATGTTGTTTGGTGCATACATAGTTAGAATCATTATAGTTTCTTTTTTTTATATACTTTTTTTAGTTCTTGATGGACACAATGTCTTTATTTTATTGTTTTGTATGTGGTGCTGAGGATCGAACCCAGGGCCTCACGCATGCGAGGCAAGTGCTCTACCGCTGAGCTACAATCCCAGACCCTCATTATAGTTTCTTGTTGGATTTAACTTTTTATCATTATGCAATGACCCTGCCACTCTCTTTATATAGGCGTTAATCAAATATTACTAGTGTCACTTTTGTTTCTTTTTCAATATAGATGTTGCATGGTTTGTAATTTTCTATTATAATTTTAAATATACCTGTAACACTGAATTGAAAGAAGATTCCTTGGAGACTATAATTTTATTGTCTGTGTGTTTAATTAGCTTTGCCAATATGTCTGTTGATAAGAGTATTTTAATTTTTTGCTTTGATATTTTAATTATGGATATTTTATTACTTGAGTCTGCCATTTAACTATTTGTTTCCTTTGGTTTTAATTTATTGGTTTCTATTTTCCTGCCCTTATGTGGGTTACTTGGTCATTCCTTTAAGATTCATTCTTGATTTATTTTATTGTCTCTCTGTACAGTTTTTTTAATGGTTGCTCTGAGTATCACAATTTACAAATGTGATTTATAGCAGTCTTTCATTCAACATTCTAATCTTTCATGAGGAATGAAGAAAATAAATTTCCATTTATTTCACTATACATCTCACACGCATTTTTGCATATTATTTTTTGAGTTTAACTTGGAGTTATATTTTGCTTCATTATTATATATGATTTCCAAAATGCTTTAGAAAAATATAGCCTGTTTATATACCTGTATATCTTCTGTTCCTGTTGTTTCTATTATTTCCTGATACTCCTGGAATTCCTCTTTATCATTCCTCCCCTTTTTATTTACTACCTTCTTTTTTATAAATATTTTATTTTTTAGTTGTAGATGGACACAATGTCTTTATTTTATTGCTTTGTATGTGGTGCTGAGGATCGAACCCAGGGCCTCACACATGCAAGGCAAGCGCTCTACTGCTGAGCTACAGCCCCAGCCCTTTACCATCTTCTTTAACTATCCTTTAAGGTTTGGTTTTTTTTTTTTTTTTTTTTTTTATTATTTTATTTTTTTCCCAAAAGTTGCATTTTAATACATGCTGGCAAACATAACAGAAAAAAACAAAATTATCAGAAGCTGTACACACTATTCACTGAAAACATTTGTTGAGGCAAATAGAAAAAAATTGTTACAATCATAATTTTTCTAACTTTGCACATACACAATGGAATATTATTCAGCAATAAGAGAGAATAAAATTAAGGTTTGGTTTTTTAGTGAAAAAAAATCTTTCATTTTCCTTAGTCTTAGAGCATATTTATTTTTCATTAATTTTAAAGGGATATATTTGCTGGATATGAAATTTACATTTTATCATTCTTTTATTTTAGTTCCTGAGAAATATTGTGTTACTGCTTCTGGCATCCATGCTTTTATATATTAAATCTTATGTCATTTGAATTTATGTTCACCTATAAGTAATTCATACTTTCTGGCTTCTCTAATGACTTTTTCTTCTTTAGCTTACAAAAAATAATTATTATATGACTTGGTTTGTATTTCATATTTATCCCGTTTGATATTTTCTCACTTTCTCGAATTCTGGGCTTTGTTTGCTTGTGTCTTTCATCAAATTTGGGAATTGTCAGTGATTATTCAAGCATTTTTTACAACCATCATTATTGCTCCTCTTTTTTCATAGAACCACAATGATAGAGTATTTGATCATTTTATTGTCTCATAGGTCCAACATGCTTTGTACATTTTGTTTTCAGACTAGTTTCTCTTTATTGTTTAGATTAAATTCTTTTATTGAATTCTCAAGTTCATTGATTATATGGACTATTATATGTTCTATTATTGAGTACCTTTCTAATTTCTGTTATTGTAATTTATAGTTTTCTGATTTTTATTTTACTCTTGTTTATAATATTTGGTTCTTGGTTGAGATTTTTCTTTGTTTTAAAACTACTATGTTGTTGAAACATTTTTATGATGACTGCTTTTCAATCTTATATAACCCCACATGTGGCTCATCTTAATATTTTCATTAGTTGGTGTTACTTTCTCATTCAAGTATTGATATTCTTTTTTTGGTATAACAGTTATATTAAATTGCTTTCTGGATACTTATTGTTAGTAAACTCTGAATCTTTAAACTTTTCATTCTAGCAGGTCTTTCAGCATTTGTAGATGATCATTCCAATGGAAATTTTATTTTCAAAATTTTGAAAGTATTTTATTTTATCTGCTTGATTTGCCTGCTGCTTCAGGGAATCCCTTGCCTCTTTACTAGTGTTGTTTTGATAGAGGTGGAGGGATATTCCCAAATGTCTTAGTCCATTCCTACTGTTATAACAAAATATCTGAGACTGGGAATTTTTTAAGGAAAATAAATTTATTTCTCACAATTCTTAAGTGTGAGAAAAACAAAATCAAGGCAATGGCAAGTCACTATCTGGTGAGGAATGTTGTTTACTCCCAAGATGGTGTCAATTGTTTCACCCTATATAGAGAATGGGCATTCTCTCATCATATGGAAAAAGGGACATAAGGCAAAAAGGGATGAACACTTTTATAAAGACCTTAATGCTATTCAGAAAGGAAGAATACTCATGACCTTATAGCCTGCTAAAGGTCCCACATACTAACGTTATTTCATTGGGGATTAAATTTCAACATGAATTTGAAGAGAACAGAAAAATTTCAATCCTTAGCACCAGGCCAGGCCACATGATATTTCTAGGTGAATAATGGATGTCTTGGTCTTTGTCTTCTTACTTGTGCCCCTCCCTGCATTATTTTGGTGTTTTTGGGCAGAAGAGGAAAACCCTGGATCTACCAGGTAAAAAGGATTTCCTACACCAGACTATTAGATGTAGCTGGATTTCTCATGCCATTTATACCTGTTATCCCTGGTATCCTTGCATAAGAGTGGAGAGTCCTGGCCTGCAAGGACCAGCCACTTCTGGTAAATCACTTCATCAATTTCTCATAAGCACCCTGCTATAGCACCTATGTGAGAGTAGAGTGGCAGTTCTGTGGGGACTTTGAGGCTTCTTCAAACAGACCACTTGCAGTAATCATATCTTTCTCAACACACATTCCAATATGCTTCATTAAACCTCAGTGGAAAAAGGAAATCTTAAGCCCAGTGTGGAAGTACAGTGCTTCCCTTCTTCATATATTTTTTGTTTGGGCTACAAATTTAGTACTGCTTGCTATGGTAACAATGTCACCTAATGTTGTCAGAGAGACTTCTGTTCAATCCAAGGAGTGAATAAGATGCATGTTATATCTTCAGTATGGAGTTAAGAATCTCTATTCTATTGTTTTTTTTTCTGTTGTGGATGGGTAGGATTAAATGAGCTCTGCTCCTATGAATTTTATCTGTTGTTGGAGTTATCATTAAACTTGACTTCTTATCTCCTTTTTGATTACTTTTTGTTCTTTCCAGTGCCATTTTCAAGGTTTATCATTTCATCTAGATGTGAATATCATGGAAAAGTGGGTCTATTATATTTTTGCTAGACCTTTCATTTAACATTGTGTTTGTGACATTCAATACTTTTCCTTGTAGTTGCAGTTTATGGAAACTTTTTGGTAGCTTTCTTCTGCATTCAATTTTTTTTCTATAAGAAACATAATTTTTGTGGTTGGAAATATATTTTGAATATTTGGTATATATTGATGATGTATTTTTACTTACATTAAAAATGAGAAATAGCAACAGCATATTGGAGAAAGATTATCTCTATCCATATTTGGTATATTAAATTTAAGAATTTGTCTGAATGTATATGTAAATAGAAAAAGTTTAATGAAGTAACTAAACTTGGTTTTATACTTGAAGCATTTTATAGAAAAGATCATTTCTTCAGGAAAATATAAAATTCCAAAGTTAAATCAGGACTAAAAAAAAAAAACAGTTACAAAAAAAAACTGGTAATAAACTGAATACTATTAAAATTTACTTTCAAAATAGATAATACAATTTTATAGAACATGTTCTAAGCAGATTTTTATAGGTCATGCCGTCATAACAAACAACCCTAAATCTCAGTGACTTATGCCACTAAAGGTTTATTTCTAGTATAACATTAGAAGTAAAATTTTCATACTTGTGCATGGACTAAAGCTCTTATCTTACCTCCTTATTGCTAAAGAAGGGATATATATCCAGAGCAAAATTATCGAGTCTTTTTAAAATTTTCTGCTTAGACAAAGCATTTTTCATTTCTCTCATACTATTGGTCAAAAAAAGGTATTTAGGCAAACATGACTCAATAAGGTAAGAAAATATATACCTCCTAAAGAGAGGTTCTAAAGCCTAATATCAAATTGTGAGACATAATCCCTTTACATGGGAGGGAGCAAATAATTGGTAACAATAAGTCAATCTACTCTGAGATATAAAAGAAAACCCGATTAGTTGGAGAGACCTAACATGCTGCTAAAAAACAACAACAAAAAAAAAAACCCAAAACAAACAAAAAAAAAACATTAATCTTGTAGGAATGCTTGTTTTTCCCAAATTACTTTATAGATTTACTGCTATAGCAATCAAAATCTCAGTGGGGAATTTTTAAACTGACAGTGATTCTAAATTAATCTGGAAGTACAGGTGGGTGATATTAGGCAAGAAAATATTGATCAAAGTTAGTGTGAATTTGTAAAGCCAAATTTTAATATATTTTCTGAAAACAAAACAATGAAGTCTCCAGGTGAAATTGGTCATCTAAATAATAAGTATGTTGTTTCCTCTTCTTACAAATATACTAAAATAATGAACTCTCAAGATGAATAAGAAAAGACATTTAATTAATGCCAGTACAGAGATAAGTAACAGGAATTATCTTACAAGAAATTTAAATCTGCAATGATAAATATGTTTAAGCATGAATTACAAATTCCTCTAAAATAAATCTCATCAAAGCATATAATTCACTTTTAAAATAACAAAATGCATTAAGTTCATTCATTAAAAAAAGAAAAAGTCAACAAATAAATGACCAGACATGACATCCCAAAGCCCTAGAAAAAGATGAGCAAACCAACACCAAAAGAAGTAGAAGACAGGACATAATTAAAATCAGGGCTGAAATCAATTAAATTGAAACAAAAGAATCAATTTAAAAAATTGACAAAACAAAAAGCTAGTTCTTTGAAAAAAATAAACAAAATTGACAAAATTGCCACCTTAACAAAAAGGTGAGAGAAAACTCAAATTACTAAAATTCATGATGAAAAAGGAAATATCACAACAGACACTATTAAAATACAGAAAACAACTAGAAAATATTATGAAAATATATACTCCAGTAAAATAGAAAACCTCAAAGACACTGACAACTTTTTAGTTGCATATCATCAACCCAAACTGAGTCAGGAGGATATACACAATTTAAGCAAATAAATTTCAAGCAAGGAAATAGAAGACACCATCAAAAGGCTATCAACCAAGAAAAGTCCGGGACCAGATGGATTCACAGCAGAGTTCTACAAGGCCTTCAGAGAGGAATTAACACCAATATTCCTCAAATTATTCCATGAAACAGAAAAGGAGAGAACCCTTCCAAACTCATTATATGAGGCTAGTATCTCCCTGATACCAAAACCAGGCAGAGACACATCCAAAAAAAAATCAAGAAAGAAAATTTTAGACCAATATCCCTGATGAACATAGATACAAAAATTCTCTATAAAATTCTGGCAAATTGCATAAAATCGTATTAAAAAATAGTGTACGATGATCAATTGTGGTTCATTCCAGGGCTGCGATGTTGGATAAACAGGAAAATCAATAAATGTAATTCAGCACATAAAGATAAGAATCACATGATTATATCTATAGATGAGAGAAAGCACTTGACAAAATACAGCACCCTTTCATGTTCAAAAAACTAGAAAATCTGGGGATAGTAGGAACATACCTCAACATTGTAAAAGCTATCTATGCTAAATCCAAGGTCAACATCATTCTAAATGGAGAAAAATTAGAAACATTCCCTCTAAAAACTGGAACAAGACAGGGATGCCCTCTTTTACCATTTCTATTTGACTGGAAACTCTAGCCAGAGCAATAAGACATGAAAGAAATTAAAGGGATACTAATAGGAAAAGAAGAACTCAAACTATCATTATTTACCAATGACATAATTTTATACTTAGAGTATCCAAAAACTCCCCCAGAAAACTTCTAGGATTAATAAATGAATTCAGCAAAGTATCAGGATATAAAATAAATACTCAGAAATCAAATGCATTTCTATACATCAGTAATGAATCCTCTGAAAGAGAAATTAGAAAAACTATCTCAATCACAATAGCCTCAAAAAATACTTGGGAATCAATGTAACAGAAGAGATGGAAGGCCTCTACAATGAAAACTACAGAAAACTAAAGAAAGAAATTGAAGAAGATCTTAGAAAATGGAAAGATCTCCCATGCTCTTGTATAGGCAGAATTAATGTTGCCAAAATGTCCATACTACCCAAAGTGCTATACAGATTCAATGTGATCCCAATTAAAATCCCAATATTATTCCCTATAGAAATAGACAAAGCAATCATGAAATTCATTTGGAAAAATAAGAGACCCAAAATAGCCAAAGCAATCCTTAGCAAAAAGAGTGAAGTAGGAGGCAACACAGTACTAGACCTTAAACTATATTATAAAGCTATAGAAACAAAAGCAGTATGGTATTGGCACCAAAATAGACATGTAGACCAATGGTACAGAATAGAAGACACAGAAACAAACCCACACAAATATAGTTATCTCACACTAGACAAAGGTGCCCAAAACATACATTGTAGAAAAGATAGCCTCTTCAAGAAATGGTGCTGGGAAAACTGGAAATCCACATGTAGCAAAATGAAACTAAACCCCTATCTCTCACTATGCACAAAACTCAAAGTGGATCAAGGACCTAGGACTTAGGCCAGAGACCCTATACCTAATAGAGGAAACAGTATGCCCAAATCTTTATTGGATTAGGTCCTGACTTCCTTAACAAGACTCCTAAAGTGCAAGAAATAAAATCAAGAATCAATAAATGGAATGGATTCAAAACAAAAAGCTTTCTCTCAGCAAAAGAAGGAATCAATGAGATGAAGAGAGTGCCTGTATTTTGGGAGCAATTTTTTTCCACACATACATCAGATAGTGCGCTAATCTCCAGGATATATAAAGAACTCAAAAAACTTAACACAAAAAAAAACCCAATAATACAATCAATAAATAGGCTAAACAGCTGAACAGATACTTCTCAGAAGAATACATACAATCAATCAACAAATACATGAAAAAATGTTCAACATCTCTCATAATTAGAGAAATGCAAATCAAAACTACTCTAAGATTTCATCTCATGTCAATCAGAATGGCAGTTATCAAGAATACAAACAACAATAAGTGTTAGCAAGGATGTGGGGGGAAAGGCACATTCATACATTGCTGGTGGGTCAGCAAATTGTTGCAACCAACCTGGAAAGCAGTATGGAGATTCCTTAGAAAACTTGGAATGGAACCACCATTTGACCCAGCTATCCCATGCCTCGATCATACCCAAAGACTTAAAAACAACACACTACAGTGATGCAGCCATATCAATATTTGTAGCAGCTCAATTCACAATAATCTAAACTGTGGAAGCAACCTAGATGCCCTTTGATAGATGAATGGATAAAGAAACTGTGGTATCTATACACAATGGAATATTACTCAGCATTAAAAGAGAATAAAATTATGGCATTTGCAGGTAAATGGATGGAGTTGGAGACTATCATGCTAAGTGAAGTAAGCCAGTCCCCAAAACCAAAGACTGAATGTTCTCTGATAAGTGGATACTGATCCTTACTGGGGGGGGCATGGAAAGAATGGAGGAACTTTGGTCAAAGGAGGGCAAGGAGAAAGGAGGGGGCATGGGTGCAGGAAAGATGGTGGAATAAGATGGATATCATTGTCCTAGATACATGTATGGCTGCACATATGGTGTGTCTGTCTCTACATTGTGTACAACCAGAAAAATGAAAATTTGTGCTCCATTTGTGTACAATAAATCAAAATGCATTCTGCTGTCATGTATAACTAAGTAGAATAAATAAATTAAAAAGAAAGAGACTAGAAGTGAAGTGATCAGGTTATGAGAACCTTAATAATCACATTAATCCTCCAATAGGGATTAACTATAAGCTAGTATGGTGTGGATGGTGGAGGTGGGCCATTGGGGGTGTGTCGTTGGGATATATAGTTTTTCTGTTGTGAGGAAAGTCGCTTTCTCTCTCTCTCTCTCTCTCTCTCTCTCTCTCTCTCTCTCTCTCTCTCTTTCTGTCCTTACTGTTATAATTTTCCTGGCTGCTTTTCTTTCTCATACACTTCCAGCCTGATGCCCTGCCTCACCTCAGGCCCCAAGGAATGGAATAAGAACTCTAAAATAATGAGCCCCCAAATAAGCTTTTCTTCCTCTAAAATTGTTCTTGTCAGGTCTTTTGGTCACAGTGCTGAAAAAGTTGAATAAAGCAGATCTGGTAACTGCAGCAGCAAGCTGTAGGGTTGCTTTCCCAAGATGGCTCCCACCTCAGCTCTACATTTTCTAGTTAAAAAAAGAGTACTTTTCAAACACCAATTTGCAGTGAAGCCTCTGCAGTCATTAAGTTCAGACTGCTTTTCTGATCTCAGGATTTTTCTGTACCAAATCTGTTCATCTTCTTTAGCCCTTTTCTCTGTGGTACACCAGTGCTGCTGCCACCATTGCAACTTACTTAGCTTCAATTTACATTCTTCTTGTTCAATGCACCTTAATTTTTGAGTCTCTATGACATATTTACTGTCCAATATTCATTTTAGTAATATATCTCTTTTACCCACCTACCTATAAAAATATATTCCTGCTACTTAAAGCCAGGCATCATCTAGGAATGTCTTCTTCCTCTAACATAGCACATTGAAAAACCCATTACAAGTGTTTTTAAAAAGAATGGGTGTTAGATTCTACCAAAGGCTTTTTCTGCATCTATGGAAATAATCATATGATTCTTGTCCTTAATTCTATTTTTGTGGCAAAATGTGTATATTCATTTGTGTATGTTGAATTAACCTTGAATTTCTGAGATTAATCCCACTTGATCATGGTGTATAATCTTGATGTGTTTTTGAATGTGGCTTGGTAATGTTTTATTAAGATGTTTTCTATCTATATTCATCAGGTATATAGGTGTGTAGTTTTGTTTTTTTGATGTGTATGGTTTTGGTATCAGAGTGGAAGTGGCTTCATGGAATATATTTCTAAGTATTCCCTGCCTTTCAATTTCATGGAATAATTGGAGAACTGGTGTTAGTTCTTTAAAAGTCTGATAGAACTCAGTTGAGAATACATCTTGTCCTGGACTTTTCTTTGTTGGAAGGCTTATTTTTTTCAAATTTATTATTAAGTGTTGGTCTCTTTAGGTTTGCTACATTTTCCTGGTTCAATTTGTGAAGATTATTTGGGCTTAGAAATTTGCCAATGTCTTTTAGGTTTTCTAGTATATTGATGTATAAATTGTGAAAATGGACTGTGATTTCAGAAAAGAATGTGGATTTCAGAAATGACTGGTGACATATGTGTCCTCATCTCTTATTTTTTTTTATTTGGGTCTTCTATCTCTTTCCATTGGTTAGTTTGGCTAAGGTTTTATCATTCTTATTTATCTTTTTGAGAACCAACTCTTTGTTGCACTGATCCTATGTATTGTTTTGTATTCTTGATTATATTAATGTCAATTCTGATCTTAATTACTTCCTGTCTTCTTCTGATTTTGAAATTAGCTCATACTTTTCCTTAGGCCTTGAAGTGAAACATTGTTTATTTGAAACCTTTCTATTGTTTTAATATAGACACTCGATTCCATAAATTTTTCTCTTAGAATCTTTTGTACTGTTCTTGATATTTTCATATGGTCTATCTCTGTTCTCATTTCTTTCTAATAATTTCATGATTTCCTTTCTCATTTCTTCTATAATACATTTTTTAAAAAAGAGTATTGTTCAATATCTGTGTGTTTATATGGCTATTTTTAATTTTTTTCTATTGATTTCTAGTTTCACTCCATAATGATCTAATAGTATACATGGGATTATATCAATTTTTTTTCTATCTGCTAAGACTTACATTGTGAACTAGGTCTTCTTTGGATAGGGTTACATGAACTGCTAAGGAGAAAGTAAATTCACTTGTTTTTGTGAAATATTCTGTAGACATTTACTAGGTCATTTTTATTTATGTTATTACTTAGTTCAGAAATATTTTTACTAATTTTATGTTTTCAAGATCTGTCTATTGGTGACAATGAAGGGTTGAAATCATGTGGTATTATTGCATTGGGGTCTATCTTGGATTTAATATAAAGAAGTCTTTTTAAATGTAATTATGTGCACTCACATAATTATATCTTCTTGCTGTATTGCTCCATTCACCACAATATAGTGACCTTCTTTGTCTCTCCCTTATTAAGTTTTCCTTGAAATCTGTTTTATCAGATGTAAGAATAGTAAATCTTGCTTGGTTTTGGGCTCTATTTGCATAGAATATTTTCCCATCATTTTACCTTCAGCTTGGGGTGTCCTTGCCTATGAGATGAGGCTCTTGCAAACAGCATATACTTGGATCTTATTTTTGATTCATTCTTCTAATATTTGCCTTTTTAATTAGTGAGTTCCAGACATTTTACTTCTATGTTATTAGAGATAAATGTTTGTTGTTTCCTGTGACCTTTTATTGTTTCATATATTTGTCTCTGTCTTTATATTAATTTACTTGGTTATGCTTCTAGTAATCTTCATGTATTTAGTGGATTTATGCTTAGTTTTGGGGTTCTTCTGTGTGCAGTACATCTTTTGAGTATTCTTTGTAGTGCTGGTTTAATGGTTATAAACTATGTTTCTCTTTGTCATGGAATGTTTTTGTTTTTGTTTTTGTTTCTGCACTGATTTTTAAAGATAGCTTTGCTGGATATAGCAATCTTGGATGGCATTTGTTTTCTTTTGGAGACTGGAATATCTCATTCCAGGTCCTCCTTGATAATGAGAAGTCAGAAGTGAGCCTTATCGGTTTGCCCCTAAATGCGACCTGATGTTTTTTTCTCTTGAAGCTTTTACTAATATTTCATTATTTTCTGTTAGATATTTTCATTAAGATGTGTCTTAAAGAGGTTCTTTTTTGGTCTTATCTCCTTCTGATCCTGTGTGTGTCCTGTATGTGGATGTCTATCTCATTTATAATATAGGGAATATTTTATTAGATCTTTATTGTTATACAGAGTAGTTGGGTTCATCCTGATGGGGAAATTTTTCTGATACTATCTCACCAAAGATGTTTTTAATGCCTTCAGTCATGTTCTCTTCTATCTTTAAAAATTATTTGAATTGTAGATGGAGAAAATATCTTTATTTTATTCATTTATTTTTATGTGGTGCTGAGGATTGAACCCAATGCCTCACACATGTTAGGCAAGTGCTCTACGACTGAGCTACAACAACAGCCCTTCTCTTCCATCTTAATGACTCTCAGGTTAGTTATTTTATACTCTGATTATGTTTTTTTTTAACTTTTGTTCCCCTTTATCATAATTAGTATTCAAGTTCATATACCCTGTCTTCAAGGAATGAAGTTCTGTCTTCATGGTCTGAAGTTCTATTTAGTATGCTCTCTAATTTGTTGGAGTTGCTTCCAAGTAAATTTAATTTGATTATTTGTGTCTTTTATTTCAAAGAGTTCTGGTTGGCATCTTTTTATTACCATTATTTCTTTATTGGAATGGTCTTTCATGTCCTGTATTTATTCTCTTAATTTATTTCTTAGATATTCTTTTAGTTGATGGAACATTTTAATAATCAGTTTTTATAACCTTTATCTGTAATTCTGTCCAATTCCATACATGTTGGTTCCTTTGTTAGGGGATTGTGAATTTTGGGGGTGGGTTTGTCTTCCTATTTCATATTTTCAGACAACATGGACTTGTACATCAGTTGAAATGGATTCCTGTTTCCCTCTTACATGTGAGTTCTTTTCTGTATAGCTATCTTTTTGTTTTGTTTTGTTTTGGTATTTCTGGTTTTGATGTATGAGTAACTATCCAGAAGTGAGACATGAGATTCCTCTCTGTTTATTCCTAATTGGGCCATGGTTGTTGTTTTGGTGATTTTCTCTCCTATATTCAGTGTGTTAATTCATGTATTGTTGAGGCACAAATGGAGCTAGATAATGTGTGGAATGAGGTTTGTTGTTACTTAGCTGAGTTTTGAGTATTGTTTGGCAGCAGGATTTCTGTTTTGTTGACTTGAAGGGTACCAGTAACTTTTTATCCCCTTAGATGAAGTGGTGATCTAGTAATAGCACTAATGTTAGCAAAAAGATGTAGACCTAAGATAAATGTTCAAAGCTTATTTTGACATTTACAACACTAATTATCACGTGTAGAGGAACGGTGGTATCAGCATTTAACATCAGCACCAATAATAATAAAAAATGAACTAAATCAGACATTAAAGAGCAGGAATCTACTACATCATCCACTCTATTAATAATCCCAACAACACAAATGAGGTAGGAATTACATAAACTATGTAATTCCATTAGAGAATGGAATTGCAATTTCTACATTGAAGAGAAAATAGTGAAAGAAGGCAAGGAAAATTTTGAAATATTAGAAAAATGTTAACAGAGAAAAGGCAGGAGATAGGTAGCAGATTATGACTACATAGAAGTAATAAAAGATAACTAAAGTAATAAGATAATGAATGAGATGTAGAGGGAAAAGGAATATTTGGCTATTATTTGGGGAAGAGATTGAAGATTGCTTATAATTGGAAGAAACCCAAGGTATGGTAAAACAAAAAATGGGATGTCGTTTATGTCATGCCTCGTGTGGGTTCGCTCGACGAGTTGGGGTCCCGCAGGACGAGGGGACCGAGGAATGGGGTCCCACGGGACGAGCTCTGGGGTCCCGAAGGACGAAGGACAAGGGGATCCCACGGGAGGAGGTCTGGGGCCCCGAAGTACGAGGTCTGGGGTCCCGGAGGACGAGGAAAATGGGGTCCCGAAGGACGAGGTCTGGGGTCCCGGAGGACGAGGAAAATGGGGTCCCACGGGACGAGGTCTGGGGTCCCGAAGGACGAGGTCTGGGGTCCCAGAGGACGAGGTCTGGGGTCCCGAAGGACGAAGTCTGGGGTCCCGGAGGATGAGGGACA